>VWZP01010715.1:1901329-2280359 GCA_013396995.1 Dicaeum eximium
TTTTTAGTTTTTTTTTTTTTAGTTTTTTGTTGCATAAACAGGAACAGGAGACAACCTCACAGAGGTTAATTAGCATTTGTAAAACATTTCAAGGTTTTTGGATGAAGACAGGAGTCATTCCATATGATAATCCTGATGTCTAATAGCCAGGCTCAGGGACTGCCAACCTTCCATGTGCAGAGCAGGCACCTGGGCAATGGTATCAACCTGATAAATGGTCTGCTTGGTTCCCTTCTCTCCCTGCCTCAGCCACCTGCATCAACCTCCAGTTTCCTCTCTTGTGCTGATCATGTTAAAGTACGAGCTGTATTGATTTTAGAGCAAATATAATTGATTTTAGAGTAAATCTCCTAGATACTGCAGGAGAGATCCAGAGTCCATTTAAATGACTAGGGACCTGATATGCTTCATTAGATCCAGGGCAAGCAGGGACAACATCTGCAGCATAGTAATAACCAGATCAAAGCTCCTGCTATGTTAACACATAAGACCACATTGAAAAGGGAATGCAGATGGACCTGATCCCATCCACTCACCCACTTCTTTATTGCTTAGTAGGTTGTGTGTATTTATTTTCTCATCACAGGCATGGGTGATATGGCTGATAGGTGTGTTGTGTGATATGATATCTGTGTTTGTGTCACATTTCTTGAATTTTAGATCCAAGAAAAATACCCAGTAGTTCTTATGAGAACAGAATTCAGCTCAATTTGGAGAACTAAAATACTCTGGATTGCAAGGCTAGAATGTTCTTAGTAAAGGAGTTTCTTGTAGTAAAAAACAAAACAAACCCAAAAAACACAGCAAAAACAATCGTGGAGAAGTGGCACCAAAAATTAAAGTATCTGGGTTTGTTATCAAGGAATGCAGATGTCTGGGTTTGGTTTTTTTTTTTCATGCAGGTAGCCCATAACAAAGCCCAGCTATACATTGCTGGAATAACAGTGTCTACATCAGCCTCTGTGGAGAAACTTGTAAACAGAGGAGAGTCACGGGGAAGTTTGGGAAAAATCACTACAATATTTAGCTCTTGTGGAGCATAGTGTGACTATGAATATGATACACCTCTGTGGTGCAGCCATTCATCAGTGGAGCTAAAAAGGTCTCAAAACTTTAGGGAAAAAAGAGAAAGGGAGCAGGAAACATATTTCCTTAAAATTTGAACAGGTTCCTGCTCATTTCTGCAGGAGCACCACAATGGTAAAAGCTTTAGAAGTGTCACTTCACAGATGATCTACTTATGCACCCCAGACTTTCTAATATGGCTGTTGATATACAAACTAGTGTCTCCAAGAGCTGCTGGTAACTGCAAAGAGTGGGTGTGAACTGGGTTGTTTCTAACAGGATTTTTAGATTAGGTTCTCTTTATACCTCTGGAGTTCAGAGCTGATTCTGACCTTTAAGGTTTGTTTATCCCTCTTAGCATTGTTCTGCATTGTTTGACTTTCTGTACTCCAACTTAGTATTTCAATGTGCTGTTTCATTTGAGTGCTCCTAACAACTGGCCCTGTAAGCCACTCATGTCTCTAGAGCCATACCTGGGAGCTGAGAGCACTGTGAGGGGCATCTGGGCATGGCAGTGGCTCTTGGTGCCAGCTGTACTGCTCAGCACTGGACATAGAGAGCAGGACCATGCTTGACCAAGGTCTCCCTATTGTGCCATGTGCATGACCAGCCATACAGATGCAGTTTCACTGTGTCAGTGCTGCAGCAAACCCAGAGGAACAATGCTGCCTGCACCAGGCCGTGGTGCAGTTCATATCAACCTCAGATACCTGGCAATCAGAAAAAGATGGAGATCTTGGAGACATCTAATGACTGTCCCACCTGAGAGTCAGTCTGCCTTATAGCTTCATTGCATGGCAGCAGGGCAGAAAATGGTGCATTCACAGTGATCCCAACTGAGAAGAGTGTCCTAGAGGTTACTCTTGCAGCAGCCAGTGTTCAGAGAAGCTCCTGGTCTTGAGAGCTACATGCCTGTCAAGTCAACTCAAAGCTTGGCAAGGCTCAGAGATTTGATCCACTCCTGGCCTTATGACTCAGGCTTCATAGTGAACTTACTTGTCTTTGGGTTTGCCACCCGCTGGCAGGAGGCTAAAATTAGCATCCTTTCCCAGCACATAGTTATGAGAAATTTTGGCTGCAGACATGCCAATTGGGTCATCACTAGTGGAGCAAATCTTCTGATGAGACTCATAAATCACCTGTCAGAGAGCAGTTTGACTTAAACAGGATCTAACCAAAGCCCAGCCTGTAATTCCTAAGACTCAATCAGTTCCTAGAAAACCACAGGAGCCATCAGCAGAAACAGCTCCCAGCCCTTAGGTAGCCAACAGGGGGGGAAATAGCCTTGGCTGGCAGAGCAGCATCAGGGCTCTGTGTGCAGGGCACAGCCTCCAGCCCAGCTGGCAATCTCCAGCTTACCCCAAGCAGCACATGGGTTTGGGCCCACAAAGAGGAATTGCTTAAAAGTTTAAAATGAATAATTCAGTGCTCCTTTGATTTGTTTTAACTACTGCAGAATGTGTGTCCTGCCACATTACTTCAACCTTGGAATGAAGTACAAATAGATGTGATTCAGTCTCTAAATATTTAAAGCCAGAATCTAATCTTAGATACATTGTGTGTGCTGTCATCTCAAAAATCAGCTAAAGAGAGACAATGATGGACAGCACAGATTGAAATTAAATTCAAGCTCTGTATTAAAAAATTTGCCCTGCTACTTCACATGAATGATTAACCACAAAGAAACTTATGTCTGTCAGTAACAGCTATGCTCAAGTGTTTTTTTGTCATCGCTGTTTTGGTTAACTTTAGAATAGTCCAAAACCACCTCACAGGGAAAGATTGTCACCTCCCCTTTCTCCCTATTTTCTTAAAGAGATACAGCTAAACTATTAACTTTTTCCAGTTAAATGGCAAACAAAACATTTCTAATCTTCCTTTCACTGAAAAGAAAGATAAAATCACAACCGTAACTTAAATCAAAAGCTATAATAGTACTTGGGCAGTTACAGGCTCTTACTATAGAGGCAGGTCAAAGCAATCAGCATATGAATCTTCACACACAGCCAGTAAACCCAGAACTTGACACAGCTCTCTACTGAATATTATTCTAAGAGGAGTAAGCACACCAGGGCATGACCCTATTAAATAACAAACCTGTAGCTCCAAAATGGCACAAAACCTGGATGGATGATCTCATCTCCAGCAGTAATGTGCCAGAATACAAATAGAGGATTGTCACTGCTTCAAGTGCACAAGTGCACAAAATAAGGCCACGTTAAAATAAAGGGTGGAATATACATTGACAGCTGAGCAGAAGAACCTGCTGCTGCTGAAAATGATGGTGGTCTTTCTGTTCCCTTTGCTGGACATTAGGGCCTCATTATGGGACTTTTGGATATCATAACCATATAGCAGCCTCACAAGACAAACCATAGTCCAATAAAAGCAGCAATGAGGCTAAAGACCCACACCAAGCAAGTGAGCTGTGGAAATCTAGCCTTGTCTAAAGGCAAAATGATGTTAATATCTATGTCACTTTCTAGTTTAGGGCTAGGATAGTGCAACCACCAGTCCAGGGTAGGGTGCTGCAGAGTTTAGACGGAGTTCAGAACAACTAAGAAGGGCCATTCATACATCAGATGTGAATGTGTGCACATCAGATGTGAATAGTAATGTATGTGTAGGGTACATTATTAACAAAACAAATGTGTTTTACCTTAGACAGATGGAGATGTTTTATGTTTCAGTAAGGTTGTCTGCTCTAGCACAGAAAATCTACTTCTGTAATTTTCCAGTGAGCTGAGCCTGGGAAGGTCTGAATGCCCATGGGGAGCTTTGGGGATGAAAAGTGCATGATTAATCCAAGCAGTGATTGTTTCCTTCCTTAGGCTTTCAGAGGAATGTGGCATTGTGGTTCAGAAAGTGCCACTGAAACACAAGGTGAAAACCCACACGAAGAAGGATCACATGAAGAAAGATGAGGAAAGCAGCCAGACCCATGATAATAGTATCCAAATAACATCCTGGAGGCAGTTTTACAATTGTGAGCATTGCCACGGACCTAGATGTAGCTGCAGGAAACATGGATGTGGATTTGTTTTAAATCCCATGGATTGGCATGCAGGCTCTGCAACTAGCAAGTATGATCTCTTACTGAATAGGAGCATAGCCACAGGAGAGAAAAGATTAAGGGTATCAAAGGAATACATTTTTTCATTTCACTCCTTTCTTATTACAGTAGATTAAAAGAAAAAAGTGAGTTTTGTTCAACATTCAATTTTGAGGACAATTAAATAAGCCAAAAACATTGTTCAGAATTAGAGCACTGAATAAAGGATTTCAAAAACACAGTGTGGGGTTCATGGTGGGATTTTTATTTCCTTTTAAGATGAGCCATATACATCTGTATGAGATCTATTGTCCTCTGTCCCACTGAAGAAATAGTTTCTTTCTGAAGCATCCAATCTGTTAAGACACATAGGTTCTTTAAAAGCTTAAAAAAAGAAGGAAAGCACTCAGACTCTCTTCTGGTTCAGATGGCAATTATCTGAGAAGCAGCAAAGAAACAGGAATACATGGGTAAATGAAATAGCTTTTGATGGCCTGGCTATGAATGACAGTAGGGTTTGTCTTCTTTGGTAATGACATGCAGCAGCAAGCAGTGTGCACCGGCGAGACAGAAGTCAGCCCTGACTGTCTGCTACAGCAGCAGTGATCTTGCACAGCATAGGTGGTTATTACAAGCCTGCACAGGGGAAACCACTTTATTCTCTAATGGATGGAGAAATGCTCCTTGATACTGAGGCAAAAGGGAACACCATTTAAAGAAAACAAAACCTTTGAAAACTTCCTTGTAACTGTGGGTCTGGAAAGTCTCTTTTCCTTCTGTTCTGCAGGAGCTGTCAAACACCAAGAATTCCGCCATCACTTTTGAGACCCATCAAGACAAAGGCTAACAAAAGAGAGAGGCTAAAAGACCAACTCTCGTTTACAGTTCCAGCTTTCAAACTCATCATTCATCAGCTGAAGGAGGGTTTCTCAAAATAAAAAAGCATAGACTAGGTATGTAGAGTCTGATAAAAAAAAAAATCACTGGTCGTTATAGCTTGTGGGCTGCTGTCATTCATTCTCCAGGGAATCCTGTGCTCCAGGAAGATCTGGCAAAATAGACATCTAAGAGAGGAGCTTTGTGTCATGGAGAACCTGGAATGCTTCAGGCACAGAGTTTGACTGTATTGAGCTTGGAATGAGGGATGAAAGTAAGTCACAAAGGCAACAGTGCTTACATTTCCATTGCATCAACTCTAGTGACTGGAAGTGCCAAATTTCAGCTCTTCTGAGTGAAAGGCAGAATAACACAGGACTCAAGTCCATGGTTGGTAGAAAAATGGCAGGTAGACATCCTCCTTTAAACCTCTGAAGCTGACTGTCTCACTGCTCTGAACAGTATCTCTAGACAGAGATAAAAAGGAAAAAAAAAACCCAAACAATTTCCCCTGTAAATTTTTTTCTAAGAGAAGACAACAGACCTGGGAAAAGTCTTAAGCAATCTTTGCTCAAGATCAAATTCTTTAGAAAGGAACTCCTCAGAGAACTGTTACACCTCATGCTTATGTGCATATGGGAACCATGACTAGAACAATTATCAAGATAAATAGAGGTGTTGGAACCTTAGGAAGCATGTAAAAGAGGGGTTTCTCTATCAGATTCAGAGACTGGGTTTTTTTAGGCCATGTAGGTACATATTGTCAAGGACATACTATGGCTAAAAGTGGTTGTGTTACCAATAAGGCTGGAGAACCTGGAATGGTGAAGTACTGGCCACAAGAACTCATCAGTGTTGATAGGTCCAGGACAGATGAATTTCAAGCTCAGAGCCATTTTAAGTCTTTATGCAGCTGGCTAAAAATCCTCCCATGTTACAATTTGTGAATTCCAGTTTGAATTTCTGAATTCCCTGTATGGTTTTGTTTATAGTGATGGCTCTGTTTATTTTCAAAAGGTTACCAGAAAGGCCAACTTTAGAGAGTGCATGTAAATACAGCTCGGACTCAGCAGGCTGAAAAATGTGCCAGCACAGCAGGGGGCAGAAGGGGGAGGATCAAGTAGGGTGTAACAGATGGATCAGAGAGGTCATCTTCAGGAGATATTATGAATACCTCACATATGTGAGCTAGCTGAGGTCCTCTCCACCCATAACCACTTGCTTATAAATTTGTAGCATATAGAGAGCAGCAAAAAGATCAAGTAAGGTGTCAGAGGGAAACTAAGGAATGGAGAGTGAATTCCTGGCCAGAGACAAAAAAATCCCCATTCCTGTTCAGTTGGGTGAGTTACTACATATCAAACAAGCAGGTGTGGGGACCTTGTCCTATCATAAGAGATCTCTATTTGCATGTTTGCTGGTGAGGAGGCAAAAAAACCTCAGAGAGACTGCTGTCAGCAATGGGATTCAGACCTGCTGGTGGTGGTCAAATGCCTGTACCAGCCTCCGATCTAGGTCTGGGAGATGCCCAAGCAAAGGAATTTAGCTCACAGCTGCTGCTATGGAGTAAAGTGGTTTCTGTTTGGCAGCAAGAAGGTTCTTGTGCTTTAAGTAGTGCCACTTAGAGGAGCTGCAGAAGGGGTGAAAAGGAGGGAGACCCCCAGTGAGTTTTTTCCTTTTATCTTGTAGATGAACCAGATGTCAGGAGCAGCAGCAACCAAGTGAGGAGCATGAAGGTTTTAAGAATCAGATCGCTAAAATGTAATAAAGCACTGGAGGAGCTTAGCCAAAAGGGGAAATAATAAAATAAACGAGCTCAGTTCTCCAATTCAAATTCCAACTTTGTGCTTTCAGGATAGGGGACTTGAAGAGCTGGCATTAAGTTTCTTTGTAGCTGCAGCTGCTCACAGTTATCTGCCTCTGTGTTCCCTGGCAGGCGGCACTGCAACACCAATAGCCTACAAATTTCCCAGGATGTGAGAAAAGAGCACTGAGAATGACTAATGGATCCATCATGAACTCGCACATGCCAGCAGACACATGCCAGTTGCCTCACAGGTAGGATCCAGCTAGAGCACTGCTGCATCCCACAGCTGCAGCCTGCAACTGCTCTGTGTCAAGTCACTGGTGATGGGGGACATACAATGTTCCCTCTGAAAGCCCTACTTCCTCAAGCAGGGCTTTCTGGCCTCTCTGGAGAGATGCTGCTGAGACTGTATCTTAATTAGCTTTCAGGTCCCAAGATACATCAGGCAGGAAGACCTCACTCTGGTATGTTGCACTACATCCTTGCTTCTCCAGAGTACTGTCATTTTTCAGAGCAAATGCCAATAAAAAGGGCATGATGTCAGGCATTCCATCTGCAGGATGTGTGGTGCTCCTCCATTCCCAGCCACAGACTGATGGACGCTGCTGCTCCATCACTCCCGGAGGGAGCATTACAAATCCTTTCAATGCCCATCCCCCCCCTTTCAGTAAAGATCCACTGACACTTGGTGAAAAAACAACATTGTATTTGATTTACAATTAACAGGATTTACAAATAATGAAAAAGAAACAGATTAGCCATGAAATTAGGATGCCTTTGTTGATGAAAGAGTAACTGGCAAAGCACCTTCCTGTAGAAGTCGTATAGCTCAGTCCTAAACAGTATAAAATAAGTTACAGCCCAGGCAGGTTCAGGAATGATTATAGACAAATGCAAGAAGTTGAGTACAAAGCAAACAAAGAAAAACCTGCTCACTGCCTACTGGGCAGGAAACCAGTTCTGGTGAGGCTTTTGATTTTCAGAAACTGAAGGAAAGGTCCACTGACAAATACTAGAAAATTTTCAAAATGGGAGGAAAAAAAAACATCAACAGACAGTAAAAGTCAGTGTGTGACAACCTACCAGGCAGGGACAGCGGGCGGCAGACACTGCATTAGCTTGCTGAGAGTCAGCAGAGTCTGGGTGCTTGGCAGGACAATGAACGAAGGAGTACAGATGGCAGCACTTCATTAAAATGCTACTTTACTGCCAAAAACTTGCAAGACAAAGAGAAGTAAAGTTCTCTGATGTGCAATACAGCAATTTAAGAAGACGTACCTAACTTTTTGATTTGTACGGAGCTTACCTATATTGTAAACACACACTTTCTGACAGGTTATTTCAATTTTCTTTGCTATGGATTATAGTGTGTATTCAATCAAATGCAGCATTCCAAGGCTCAAAACTGACTGAGTGGTTTTCAATAGATGGGTATATGATTTTTCCAATATCATACTAGTATTTTACATCACAGATACAATAAAAACAAGTGATGGTATTTCTAGGACAGTTCCAAGATTCAAATAAAAAATCATCAGAACCATTCTAAAATAGGATATTATACATAATCAAATCATGTTAAACAGCACGCTCTCAGCAAGCAGCTAATTACAAGCATTCTGCTGGTCATGTTTTTCACACAAAAGTCATTCAATAGCACATAAATACTTATTTTTCTGATCTGCTTCTTTTTACAAAACCATTCATCAGATTCACAGAATTAGTACAAGTAAGGCACATTAGCATATATCATAAAACTCACAATAATAACAAAGAGTTTTAAAGTTTTAAGGACTAATTCCTTCTTTGCAGTGATTTCTGAACCGAACAAGACTTCATCAGTAGAACTCTTCTACATTGACATTACTCTTATTTCTCTCACAGCCAACTGTGGTGGGTGCATCACCATTGTGATAAATAATTTAATTTAGAACCATGTGTGGTAGCAAATCCCATTTTTAGATCTTACAGAGAAATCGGACACTTTGTTCACTATGTTCATTATGAGCACAGACCAAGTTTTAGAGCTCTATGGAAGTCAATTTCCAGTTATCAAAATAAAAAGGGGATATTGCATGTGTCTCTGAGTATGCTGTTGTTTTCCTAGTACAAATATTGCTTAAGGTAGAAAGGATGTTATAGTATTGAATTTACTTGCATAATGAATTGCAAATGCTGATGTCTCAGATTCTACTAAATCAAATGAACGATAGGTTTGTCTTCTTCCACCCCCCACCCTGCCCCCAACCAAAGGACTCTCTTTCCCACAGAAGATTCATTTACACACAACACAGCTTTTAATTAGAAGCATAATTTACAGTAAAAATTCTTTACATTACACCTCTGCTATCAAAAAACCATGAAATCTTTCATTTAAAGTGTAATTATACATTAAAAAATAGAACACTATTTCCTTAACAGGAAGAATGAATTTGAACATCTTCAGATTTCTTTATTGCGGCTTTTGAGTCAAAGGTCAGTCACTTTGTTCTCTAGCGCAGCTGCTATTTGCTGTAAACGGAAGGCGAGCTGCATTTTTTGTGCAGCTGGATCCTCTTCAAGTGCATTTATAATCTGGAAGATATAAACACAGAAAGTTTAGAGTAATTTAGCTTAAAATGTATGACATAGTTCCGAGACCAAGTGTTTGATACTGCTTTGGTTGTCAAGAGTCTTTTGCACTCGCTGTACCAAAGTCCATCTATTAGGTCCCATGTTCTATTTTTTCACAAAGATAGTAAAAATGATTGTTTCTGTTACTTTATCTAAGTTGCTGTAATGTTTCCCATTCTGTTGGGATATGAGCAAATTAATAGGTAGCACTTTATCTTGTAAAATATTACATTCCAAGATGGAGCAGGCAGGGGAAGAATTTCCTTTGAGCTATTTAAGAAACAGTGCTTTTATTTACAGTGCACCCTACAAAGCTTAAGGGTCATTTACCATCAGTAATTATATCCCATCCCCATGAGCTGTAGTTATGAGAAGCTCTGGGTGGTCCATGCACAGGCATGTGGCAGGCAGGACAACGCAAGGTCTCCGGTGTCTGTAGGCAATATGAGGAATGAAGCCAGCAGCTCCCTTTGGCTCTCGCCAAGAAGTGCCAAGACTCTGGCCCAGCACAACATAGTTCAGGAAAGCAAATAACTCCTCAGAGGAGCCCCCAGCATCCTACAGCCTCTTCTGTACAGAATATATATAAGAGGATATGGCTCTTGAGACACAAGGCATTTGAAAATAAGAGCCAGTAAAGGTCAGCTCTTATGAGAAGGCTTTTCCTCAAATAGAGTTTTTTAGGGCTTCCCAGATCAAAATCAAAAGATTTTGAAAGGTTTTCATTTCCACCATCCTTTAGGAAAATTTTCCCACCAGATATTAGATTTCTCCATTAGAAAAATGTGTTATGTGACAAAACCATTCCTTTTCTAGAACTGGCTTTATTAATATAAGTCTGACAGTGTAATCAAGCAGAAACCTTTAGCACTGTTTAAATACTATATCAACTTGCAAGTACAAAGATGGAAAAATGGAGTTTGCCTGTCACTACCTGTGGTTCTTATTACTTCCTGAACATCACTGACGGTGGAGATTAATGCAGTCAGAATCAATCTAGCCAACAATTTCACTTTGAAGGGCTCATATAGTGTTTGCGTTTCCAACACTGGAGCAAATTTGTTTAGAAATAATTATTTTAATGAATTTGTTTTTAAAGCGTGAAAATATTTTTACAAGACAGACTTAATAAACACTTATTGCGGTATTAAAACTGGGCCTAATTTAATTTGATATTGTTTCCTTAATTTAAACAATTATATCTAGCTGTAACTCCTCAAATCTAGACTAAATAATTCATGATTATCTCTACTGGTGAATATATCCTTCATATAAATGTGGACAATTAGAATGTACCCACTTAGTCATTGTCAAGCCCTGCAGAGATGCAGAAGGTACAGCACATGCTGGGAACCACTGTGTCAGTAATAAAGACAAGGGCAGCTGCAAAATGTTCCAATTTATGCAAATTAAAACATTTTCATGGAAAATAAATAAGCTTGATTAATTTTACTGAATGGCTCTTGACAGATTATCTCCACGATTCTGAATTAGCAGCCTTTTCATCAGATGCACCTCATTGTTAACACAGTGATATACATGGAAGGAAGAACTGCAGCTATGTACTGGGGTGTGCTGGCCTGCCACTGATGAAGTGCCACAGGCTGGTCACTCTGCCTGAGGTGTGGGTGAATCAGGGATTTACAGTTCATCTGTCAGTCAGGGTCCCCAGTGTTTTTGTAAGAGGTCAAACTACGGACACATTTGGGAAGGTGCTGAAAGCCAGCTTAGCACTGGCAATGAGGGGTGAGGGAATGCCATGGGGTTGGCCTACATTCCTCTGTCTGCTTCTCCCACTGACCATCATTGCAAGACTTCTCAGGGTGATTTGATTTTCCCTGCTTGCATCTGTTTGAAAGCTGTGACAGGCTGGCTGCTCCTGTATAAAGCAGCTGCAGTGAAGGATGCAACTCACTGTCTTTAGTGCTAAATGTAAGTGAAAACATGAACTGTGCTGAGGTGCAAGACTAAGTGAAGAGTGCTCACATGCACTGTGCTCCTTTTTGATTCTGCATCTGTTCTAACTTGCTTTAATTCTGAGAGTTTTTTGGAGGCATTCATTTCCATGGAAACCTTTGAATAAAAGTTTCCTTCTCTCTTTTTGTCTTCAGATTAAGTTTGGAGAGCCATAGCCACAGCCCAGCTACTCTGGGATATTCTTTGTCCCCCTTCCCACAGGGTGTGAAAAACCTAAGAAACTTTTTAAACTGAAGCTGTGAGCCTGCTTTTGAATCAGGATACATTCAACAGTTACTCTAGTTTGGTTTACCATAGGCAGGCACTTCACTTGGCATGGCAAAACAGGGATGGTACCATGCACAGAAGTTTAACGAGCATTTTAAATAAAGGACATGGCTCCAATTCCTTCAAGCAAAACAAATTTAACTGATTGTTCCTAATAAGAAAGCACGCTGTCTTTAAACCTGACATAACTCTGATGATTTTTTTGCTTGGTGACATTCTTATATACTTATTAGGATGGTAGAACTGAAGAGAAATTATTTTTAAACTTATTTCCCTTTCAGATCTTGTTAAACTATCCATTAAACCATCCCTACCAAAACCAGATAGCCATAATGAAACTGTTCATTTATAAGGACATTATTTTGACCAGTGTAATTGTCAAGCAGGGTATATAACTGCAAGGTTTCTGTTCAGCATTGCTTTAACCTGATCATTCAGTGAAATCCAGAAGTCCCTCCTTTAGATTAATGTTAGCCTTCATAACCTTTTACCATTGATATTAAAGCATGAAAACAAAAGCCATAACTTACCTCATCATAGTATTTGTTAGTGTACTGGTAGAGTTGGTGTAGAGCCACAAGTGTGTTTAAGGAATCAGTATGTGCCTGTTAACACAAGCAGGCAGCAAACATGTCAAAATAGGATCACACACAGCTGAAAATTATGCACATGCACAACAGTTGGGTACAATTGACAAGATTTCCAAATGCAAGCTCTGTGTTTAACTTTTGTTAAATGACACTTGGGGCAGAGAAAAGGAGTAGAGAAAACTGTTGTTTGGTGATTTTTAGATCAAGACTTTCCCTCTGGTATTTTCCAGCCTGCCCACAACTCTTAACATTGGAGGTGGAAGATATTTTGAACTCTGAACGTCAAACCACAGGCTACAGCTCAAACATCTGTTAGCAGCATGGGTGTGAAAAGCTAAAGCATTTGCTCAGTACAATCTACATATTGCTGAGATATTAAGCACTGGTTCTGACACAGTCATCATGGGTGTTTGAAATCCTTTCTCCAGCTCTTTTTACATCCTGGAAATTATTCACACCCCACTACAGCAAAGGTGTAATTCATCAGTATCATGAGCACATGTACATTTGGAAAAAGCCACCTTAAACATGAAGATAGAAAGATGGGTGTGGGGGATGGGTGGGGTGATGAGAAGAGAGAGAGATAAAGAAAAAGGACTTCAAATGAAGCAGAAAATAACCCTTCCCTTACCTTATCTTCCCCCTGCCCCCACACACATGACTTATTTAGTGAATGTGCTCTACCTGTCTGAACAGATGTTCTTCATTCAAATGTGTAGGATTCAAGTCTCTAGCTATAGCTTTAGTCTTCTAAGTTAGTTAAGAAAATGAAGAATTACACAGTATTGCTACTGGCATAAATGATTACCCAAGGCATAAAACAGCAGAGAAACATCCATCTTCCCTTGCTCTATAAAAGTCACTTTTAGAGCTGGTCAAAATTTGCAGTGTTCAATCACTCCTTCCCTATTAATTTTTATCATAATTTATAATGAAAATAGAAAGGAAGAACGTATCCTGCTGATGTTAAAACATTATATTGAATTTACTTTTAATCACCAAACATTCTAATTTTATATACATCTCAATTTATGTAATAAATAAAGTGAACTGTAAAATGAAATGTCACTGCAGATGAGTTTTGTAGTGAATGACTGAAAATAGAAATGCTCTCATGAGGATGTTGATCTGCAAAATGTTAGGTCCTAAGGGCACTGAAATAAACAAACCGCAAAAAATTCCCCAAACATCCTTCTTACGCTAGAGCTCTTCAACTAAATTAAGCAAATGAGCAAACCAGCCAGTAAATACACTGCCTTCTTGCTCAGGCTAAACAACATCTTTAGGACTGGTGAGGGACTCTCCTGGTTCTCTGAGTTAAATAGAGTGCTCAAAAGGCAAGAGCCTGCTCAAGCTGAGCTGAGCTGCAGAGCAGACAGGCTCTTTCCAGACTGAAGCAGGTTTTGTAATGACTTTGCTCCACCTGTCTCCAACCAAAGTCCCAGGCAGCAACCACCACACTCTGCTCTTCTCCACGTGAGGTAACCCAAATAGCCCACAATGCAAAATCTGAATGCCAGTGAGCAAGCACATGACGAACTTCCCACAAGCAGCATAAAGCAGAAGTATTGCCCCTGTATAGACAGTTCTCAAATATGCTATACTTAATGTTCATGCCTCTTCTTTAATTTCGGCAACCTAATTTTTGCTGTGGGTGTACTGTGAATTTAGTCACTACTCGTTATCAGTATGATCAATGCTAAAAATCCTCTATATGCTGTGCAGAGGAAGCACAGTTCAAGAGTGCTATAATTTTTCCACAATGGATGTGAAAAATGCAAAGACTGTGCTCTGTTCCCTGCAAAACTCAGATAAATTAGTGACAATAAGGATTCTTGATTCAATTCAATAAGCAACATCTCAAAGGTGTAACAGGCATGACTACAATGAACAGGAGTATTTCAGAGATTTATGAAATAACTAATCTGATATTTGCACATTAAAAAAAAAAACCCATTTGTTGAGATAGAAAGAGAAGACAACAGAAACCAGTGCAACTCTTGGCTCCAATTTCACTACAAGAAAATAGATTATATTCTTACCCTAGAAATCTCTGCTAGATGGGTATTCATGTCTTGGTCACTCACTGGCACCATCTGACGAATACCTTTGTAGTAACTGCAGGAGATTAAAAAAGATTTTCAGTTAGTAAGATAAACTGTGTCTTTCTGGTAATTCTGTCATTATTTCAAACATGCTTCCTTACTAATACAGGAGATACTCTACTACAGCAGACCAATGATTTCTGTCTTCCAACATTAGTACTTCTGCAGTTGATGCAAATCATACCTGATAGTACAGGAACGTATCACAGGGAAAAAAAAAATCTATAATTGCAGATAATGATTATTTTAGGTCTTAAAACTGGCAAGAGTTTTGTTCTGTGGCAGATCTTCCATGACATTAACAGAATTTCCAATTAGTAAATGAATAAAGTCAGAGACAGAATAGAAAAAAAATGTTTCTGAAAATGTTTTCAGGATTTGGTCTCTACTGAGTTATGGAAGTGCAGCATTTGTTAGACAGATAGTGTGGGTAGCAACTATGACTGCAGCAAACAGCATCATATTTTCTCCTGAATAAATCTACTCATCTGTCTGTAAAGACAGGAATATGCACTGGGTCATAATGGAGCTCCATTTCAACACTGCCAATGCCACCAACAAGGGGATCTTGAAACATTTGGGTGTAAAACTTTTAATATTAGACAGCTGACTTTGACTATATCAGCATTCCCTTTTCCTCTTACACAGGCTTAAAATCCTAACTAAAGAACCATGAACAGAGTTGATACTTACTCTTCCACCATTTTTTTATAGTTAGAGATTTCTTTCGCATAAAGTAATTTATTACTTGGAGAATCCTGAAAAATTTAGAATACAGAAAAACATAGTTACTTATGAACATTTCTAGGAAGCAAAAGAAAGTCAAGAATGTAAGATCAAGCCTTTATGTTCACATACACTTGAGCTTTACAGATATTAACATTTGGATGCTTATTAGCATCGGTGGGATTATTTCACAAAAAATGATGTTTACACATGGCATTACTGCTGAGTTTTACATATGTATCAATGCAAGGTGATAAATTATTGGTGGACCTGAAATAATCAGTTCTTAAACATGCTTTTTATAAAAGCAGTTGCTATTTTCTCCTTTTTCAATAGTATCAATTGCCAGACTACACAGAAATACTGACAGTTCACCAACCTGTTAAGTGGTGAAATGTTAACTTCATTATAAAACTAAAAAGAAACAATCAAGGCTGTATCTCCTCAGAGAATGGGTATTGTCTGTGAGGATGCCCTTTGTCGTCAGGCATGAGCATAGTCAGGATGTAGAATGCAAATTACTTACTCTGCTTAATTTGTGCTCTGTTCTTGTGCAAGCATCCATGAAAGTCTGTGCAATGACTGACAAGGAAGCATCCACTACTTCATGAACATGAACATCAAAGATGAAATGGGGATTTTTCAGAATGTTTACCCAGAATCTAAGAGGCAGGCTGCAAAGCAAGGAAAAAAGATAAACAATCCTGTTTACACAATAAATATTCTACAAGAAAATCACATGAAATTAAGTATGGACTTTGCATTTTCATCTCCTCTCCTTCAGTGATGTTTAATTTTATATTTCAATGTTTATACAAGCTTGTCTGGGTTCCATGCCTGAAAACCAACTCTTTACATCTCTCAGAAAATCTCATGAGAAGGATCTTGAGTGCCCCAAAAGAGCAAGGAAGGATGTATCCGTGGTCAGAAAAACTATCAAGTAGTATGTATGAGATTTTGTGATTTGAAAGGTAAATCTAGTCCCATTTGCTGCTTGCCTTCCTCTTTTCTGAGGAAAGACAAAAAATAAAACATGGTAAATCTGCCAGTGACAATCCCATAGGCAAACTGGTTTCATTTTTTGCCCCTTCTAGGCTTACAGGCAATCCTTTTTATCACACAAACATATCTCAATTAAAATTCTGAGGATTCTAAATGAAATTTACTTTGATTTGTGGTAAGAGTATAGTATATACCTGGGAATTATACTCTTATTTCTCTGCAATACATGACTGTGTTCATACCATACCTGTTTGTTTTCCAGATGTGAATAGTATCTTCGTCCTTGATGTCATGTTTTTCTGCCTGCTCATCAAGAAAGTCAAAGAAGTACTTCACAGCTGGTGGCACCACATGGTTTGAGTTGAGCACACTATGAAAGAAGTCATCTACAAACTGCTGAAGTGTCCCCTAAAAACAAAATTTAAAAAATCAGTTACATTCATGTTACAAGGTGAATTCAGCATCTTTCATTCCTATGGACATAATCCAGTTGCCATTACTGATAGCCTTTATCCTGAGTGCTAAGAGTGACAAAAAGCAAACAATGTCTTAGAGCAGTGACTTTGTAAACTGCCAACACAGCAAAGACCTTCTAGAGCACAAATTTATGTTCTAGACTCAAAGGTTGTGACTTCACCAGAGATCCTTTTTGCACAGAAAGGTGTGACTTCTGCTTGACAGAAGAAGAAGTTGTCGTTACGTTTACCCTTCAGGGTCATTGTGCACATAAAATAATTTTTAGCCACTTTTTAATGGTTTTGCAGCTTCCCACATCCAGTTTCTCTGACACCAGAGCACTGCAATTGTTAGAAAGAGACTGAGAGGAAGAAGTACCAGTGAGCACTTGCCCTTTTTGTTTTAGGGCAAGCACATGGGCCTGTTCAGACACCCAGTCTGACTCATCTTCATGAGATCCATGAAGCCCAAGGAGTGAAGTGTCCAGAAGGGCTGTGATCCTGGATTCCAGCACCTACCTGGATCTTGGTAATGGCAACCTCAGAGACTGTCCCCTTGTTTTAGAGAGGACCCTGTTGAGGCCACACAGAGTTCATCCCCAGCCAACTGATTGGCCCTCAGACACCTTTGAAGGGCTGTAACCCTTTCCAGCCAGACTCCAGCTGGTGGGGATGGGACCCAGATGGCAAGGAGCTCTAAGACATTCTACTGTCAGCCAGAGCACACAAGTCCAGGGTTGAAGTGGTGGCTGTGATTTCAGCTGTAGCACCTCACCAACATTTTATGAGTCAGTAAAGCTCCAGACTGGTAATAATCTAAAAAATGGCTATTGGGAATACAAAGCAGTAGCATTATTAACACAAAAAAGGGATGCAAGCATCTTTTTGGCTCTTTATCCTGAGTCTGTGTCATCTAGCCAGAGACTTTCCTTCATAGCCACTTCCACACTTGGACAAGTGGCCTTAGCTGGAGCTAGACTGACTTCATTTTCACTAAAGAAGCCTGGCTTTGTGGTCATTAAACATATTATCCTAAATTATTTTTCCAAGGAGAAATGTTTCAAAAAATTATTTTGCTCGTTATAAGTTCTGCAGTATAGACACTAAAAATACTCTAAAAGGACAATTATTATTTGGAAACTTTTTTTGGGGTGTTACTGGAACATTGATCACATACAAGAACAGGGAAATATAAGGCTCTGTAGGAGTTTATAAAGCATTCAGTTTAAAAGAAAAGCCAGCTAAGTATTTATCTAAACAGGTGGCACAGAGCAGAATATCCATCTTTGTCTTGCAAGAAAAATCCTTATTTAACGATCACGTAATCATGGTTCTCAGCTTTGATCAGGAGTTGTACTTTATCTCTTTCCCAGTAATGTTCCTCAAGGCATACTAATCACTTGAAGCCTTGAACACCAGCTTGTATGTACACAACACATATTCCAAATCGCAGACTACAACACATGACTAATATTTGCATCAATTTCCTCAGTTGTATCTCAAAATCTGTAGAAGTAAGGTGTAACTACAGCACATCTGAGCCCTACCTTCACAGAAAGCAGTCTGGTCAGGTAGATTTCTGTAATAGCTTTGGTCCTCTCCTTTTCTTTCACACTGCCCCGCTTTGATTTACCTTCATCCATTTCATCCACTGGCCGGACTAGATGCCAGACCTTATTTTCATCTTCCAGAAGTGCATGCCCTAGAAACAGTAATTGCAATAATTATAAAAAACACCCAACCCCAAAACAGCAGCACAAAAGTAACCATATACATATATACATTTTCCCTATCCTTAACATACCTGTCCTCTTGCCAAGGGGATCTAGATTACTCTGTTCCTGTCCAACATATACAACTCAAGTACTAAATGTTCAGTGGCACAGAGCTCAAAAAACTTGCATTTGTCAAGACCAAAGGGAGAGGAAAGAATCACACAATAGGAAAACTCTATTTGGTCATTGTCCTGGTTCAAGCCAGTGGCCAGGAGGGGTCATGGCTGGGACACAGAGGTTGTTCTGCATCACCTCATGTCATTATCACAGGTGGGGAGAAAGGAGTTTCCTCTGGGGAGAAGGAGTTCCTTCAGTGGAGTTAGTGTGGAGGGAGCAGTGGGGAAATGCCAGTTTCAAGCTGGAGGGGCCAGTGGGAGTAGCATGACAGAGGAAGCAGTCAAGTACTGTCTGTTGTTGGGGGTTTCCATGGTGAGCAATGTTTCTTTTCTTGTATCTGCTGTCATACTTTTCTTTTCTCACCTCATTGCTGTTTCCAGTAAATTGTTGTTATCTCAACCCATGATTTTTACCTTTTGTGTCTCTTCATTCCAGTGCAGGGGAGGTGGAGGGGGAAGTGAGCAAGCAGTGCATGGCATGGAGTGGTAGAACACTAAATTGGATAATACCATTCCTAAATCACGATAGTCATGTAAACACAGTATGTGTATGTTTTGAGGTTTGCACAATCAAGTTCTTTACTACTTTGTGAATTCTCAAAGACATGATCAAGTTATGGAATCTTAGCTAGGTCTGACCCCATAGCCACCACAGAAATACAAATTGCAGCCTACTCCTGGTACAACCTTTTCTCTAGGTAACACCATTAAAATTCACATCTTTACCCTAGTTGCTGAAGTCAAAGTATGGAACCACAGTTCAAACCTTCCTTTTATCAGCATTTGATAAGCACCACTTCACTTTGTAGTTGAGTGGAGGAAAAATACATCCTTTCACTGAGATGACATGAACTCCAGCAGCCAGAGATAATGACTGAAGCAAATTCATATCCATTATAATAGGATTTTTAAAAAATTTGTTCGTTGGTATTCATAGTTTAAACCAGAGGGAGAGGCTCACATCAAGTCTGTTACAATCAAGCAGAACCAGGAGTAAGCACTTGGATGATAATGACAGCTTGTCTGGTCACAGTGCCCCACTGTGCTACCTGGGGCTTGGCCATGCACCCAGTCCTGGGGCTTGGACCAACAATCACACAGTGGATAAAAGAAGTTTTGCATTTCAGCATCACGTTATTTTTCAGACAAACTCCATGCCTAAGGATCTTCTGTTACAGACAGTTCTAAAAGAGATGACACAATTGTTTAAGTTGCTATTAATATTCCTTACAAAGGAATATTCTGTGTGACTTTCAAATCTTGTGGTTTTATTTGTTCTTCCTTTAATTCCTCAAATTTTGCATCTACTTGGCATAGTACCTAAAATCAATGGTGCTTTTCCAGTGGAAGTTACTGAATCAGTACATTTAAAATCACTGACATCTTAAAAATATGGAAGTTATTTTTTCCATAAAAATTGTGATTCATCCCCGCTGTACAAATTATTTTGCATTCTGCTAAGTTTATGCCTTAATATACACCTCTAACATAACTGAATCCCAGTTATAGCACAAAATGTCAGTTTTTAATTGCATTAACTTTGACCATAATAGTTAATTAAATAAGTTCCTCAACAGCTACATTGAATTTCCCAGTTTGCATGTACATTCAATATTTTACATCACAAGGGAAAATAACATTTAAGAGTAATCTGGCTAAACCAACACTTTTGCTTGAATCTATTTTATATATTCTCATGAAAAGCATTAGTTATGCACTCTTCTGGGACATTTACTTCTTTTTAACAAGGTAGGGAAGAAATATAAATCCCACATTAAATCACATTGTCCTTTGAGAGTCCTTAATTCAACTTGGAAGTTCATGTGAATGAAGCCAGAAAAAATAAAAGCTATCACTTTATTTTGAAGCAGTTGTGATTTCACAATAGATGCTATTCATGGCAATCGTCTGCCAGTACAGTAAGAACCACTGCTGGGCATGAAGTATTGAATTTTTTTTGCAATCCCTGTTATTTACTTTTGGAAATGAACAGACCAAATCATGCAGTTAGACCAGAAACTATATTCCAGCTTTATGTCAGTTGTTTGGTACACTCCTGCTTCCTCCTTTGAATCAAAGGAATTTATTCTCTTTGCCCTCCTGATGGTGTATGGTCCAGTTTAACTTTGGACATAAGAGGAAACAGCTGAAGGGGTTTCCACTGAGATCACTGGCTTTTACACGCAGCTGAGTTTGTTCTGTGTTTGTTTAGGAACAGCAGAACTGGCTACTAGTGGAATAGTAGTTATTTCATAGGAAAGTAAGGATTAAGAGACTACAGTTCAACCAGATGAACTTCTGCAACCCAAAGATCTCACGTCATTGCCATAAATAGCAGGAAGAAAGAGGAAGAGAAATTCAGAACATTGGACCAACAAAACATGTTAGCAATATGGTTGCTAAGAGAAAATAACAGTTCTATGAGATGATATTTTCCTCAATGGGAAAGTAGGAAATGAAGAAAATAAAAGATAGGGGGAAATGCCTCCTTTTTATCTCTTTGGTCACACTAAGCATCAAGCTGTAAGCAGGAAGAAGATTCTGTCCAGGGGGTCAAATGCTTCCCCCTGAGCTCTTTGTCTTGGCCCTTGGGCATTCTTTGGCCAATATAAAATAATTATTGAGGTGTTGGGGGGAGTGTTAATGGCAAAAATTGACTGTGCTAACTAATTACAGTGGTAAGAAGCATGATGTAAACATCAGGCAATGCAGCCCCTTTCCCCTTGTGCGACCTGCAGCAAATTATCTTCCTTCCAGTCTCCCCTACCCCCTGAATACTGCTCCATGGAGATGGAGGAAGGGCTGCCCTAACAGATCTGCTAATTAGTATTTCTGATCTGCAACCCTGTGTCTATTTTTATTCAGAACTAAAAAGGAAAAAACCCACCAAAACAAAAAAAACCCAAAACCAAATATCATGAAAAACCACCCAAAATAACAGAATGTGTTGTTTTGGTTTATAGTATGAAATCACTGGAACCATTCTCCTTCTTGATACAAATTAGTAACTGCATTTATTGTCTCCAGAAGCAAAAGATGCTGCATTTAATTTGTCACAATCTCCAGCTTCCAGTGTCTTCCTGTTAAAAGCTCTGAATAAAAGCAGCACAGAAGCAATGCCAGGATTTAGAGCAACATCTCTGAACATGGTTTTACATTTTCGGTCGGTGCAAAGCCTCTTACTTTGGCTGACAGTCAATGGCTTCAGCTGACACTTCTCAATGTAAAAGGTGCAAGTTAATGAGACTGAATAAAAGGAAATCCACTTCGTCACAAGCCTCATTCATAGTCAGGATAGGATTTCTGTTTATTCAAACCCTGTAAATCCCTTTGCCATATAAATGTGTATGTGTGGGAGGGGAAACCTCTGATCCTCTCCTTTCCCTTTTATATGCAGTGTCTCACAAATCATGGTCTCAGCAGGCTCTCACTTTTTACCAGCTTTGTAACATTTTATAGCTTTCCAACAGAACAAGTTGGCACCGGATAGCTCTGAGGACCTTACAGTGCTAAAGAAAGCAGGGTATCTTGGCATGAAGCACTGTCATCCCAAATTTGTACCCTACCATAGTGCAAGACAGGTTTAGAGAAGAACAAGGTGGAAGCTGTTTGCACTTGATACTTTGGGATCTGAATTCTCTGCAGATTTCTCTCTCACATACAAGAGCCCTTGTGTGACAGCACCGTCTCCAGAAGTCTGCTTTTCCTTTACAATGTAGTATGCCACACAGATAACTAAGGAATTCACCTTGGAGTACAGATTATGCTCGTTCAAGGAGCTTCACCATACTTCACCATACCATACATATTGAATGATATAATTGCAGAGAAGAAGGAAAGGAAAAAAACCTAACCCAAGAAAAAAAGAAAAGCACATGATCTAGTCCTCTACTGCCTGCCACAGGGGTAGAGAGCTAAGGGGGATGAAGATTGGCAGGCCACTGGTCAGAAGGCTGACCACTGTTCTATATTAAAAAAGCAAAGCAAGTTAAGGGCACCACCAGGCTCCATTCAAGGTCCACTCCACTTCTTTAGAGGTGAAGTGACTTTACCCCCAGCCACCAGTGCAACCAAACTGAACAGGGACTAGGAATCAGCACCTTGCTGCACTCCACTGCCTTCTATGTTAAACTGAATGGCTTTTTCAGTTCACATGCTGGGTTGGCACCTGCTGTGACAGAACAGTCACTGCTTGGCCATCTATGCCAGGCACTTGGGGTAAAAGGGTGAGGACAGCAGCAGTAGTGTAGACATGAACATTAGAAGACTCTTCTTTCTGGTGGAAAAAGTCTCAAAAGAAAGAATCCAGGAGGACAGAGAAAAAAAAATAAACAGTAAGTAATTCTGCCCATCTTAATTTCCTTTCCAACACTCAAAACAAATGCAAGTCTGAACCTTTCTGCTAAATAGCCATATATGTCAGAGCTATTAGCTGAGACCCATCTTTTTGAAAAATGTACATTTCTGGCATATTATTTCCAACCTGTTTTACTGCCCAGCCCTCGAAACGTATTAAATCTAAGATCAGTAAATCTGTTTAAAGGAATGAAACTATTAGGTGAAGTAATGGTCTTTGCAATCAGTGCTAGACAGAAAAGCATACCAAATGAGTTCATGGGAGGAAGAATGATCTCAACAATTATTGTTCCATAAATCTAACTTCTATCTCATGTAAAATAACTGAATATAAGGATAAAAAAACCCAGAGAAACTGAACATCTGAAGTCAGTAAAGGAAATATATGTGACAAAGAACACATATTCACAAGTAAATATTGCCATAAAAATCTGAGTGCATTCAAAGCTGTAATGGATATTGTGTCTCAAGATATTTTGAAATATAGAAAATTGGTCTAGACAGAACACTAACATGTGAAAGTAAAAGCTTTAAAGATGGTTGTCTTCTGTGTTGCAAAGTCCAGCATACTGTAGCAGACAGCAATACAAGAATTATGCAGCAGATGCATTAGTGATGTGAAAGAGAAGAAACATTACAAGGAAATTCCTAGTGCTCACTTACAGAGGATTGAAAACCTCAAAAAGAGCAAGGGAATTGTGAAAAATGGTGCATCTAAAGAGACAAAATGCATGGAGCAATCAAAGCCAACTAAAAAGCCCTGGGAAAAAACAAGTTAGCATAGCTGGTGAAATATCACTCAAAAGGAAGGGAGACAAAAAATCTGAAGGTACAGAGATGAGTTTGCAAGGCAACACAGTTGTAAGAAATGCTACAAAAAAATTACATCAGATTCATTATGTCACAGAGAGGGAAGCTAGTCTCCACTGTGATTAATCTAGAACATTGCATTTAATTCTCAGTCTAATAAGAAGTGAAAGAAATTTGAAGAGGCACGTAAGTAAAGGCTGAAGTAAGTAGAAAAAGAGATAAAGCTCTGGGAAGATGAAATGTACAGTTTGACTATAGATGTAGAGTGATTAAAAAACAAAATATGGAAGGACATGTTTAATAAGTGTGCTTTCTATTAAGTTGGGGTATGGACTCAGCAATTATGGTTAAAATCCTAGGGTTAAGACTTATGAGGGCAAAGAAAACCATTGCAAGTGTACAGTGGGTAACACACAACAAATAAACCCTATATAATCTGGTGGGGAATATCTAGCTCCAGGGAAGTGCTGGATAAACAAAATCAAGACAGCAGCATCACTCTGTGGGTTTTGACTTTTAGTTGTCTTGGGAGGTAGGGAAGCCACAAGACACTTACTTTCCCCTGGGACATCTTGCTGGTTATCCTCTGGCTGCTGGGAGATTCCCATTTTTGATAAGATGAGCGTGGCACCATCTCGGACCTTTGAAAATAGAAACACAGAGATATTCTTCAAAAGAGCCAAGTGCTATTGAACCTCTTTCTTAAACCGTAAACTGGGGTTTCTGTGACTGGTTGCAGAGAATCTATGACAAATGCTAACCTTCCCAGGCTTCTTGGGCAACTGGCTCTGCAATTCAGAACAGACTCCCTCCCACTCTCTAAGAGATCCCATCAACACCTCCTCTGAGATTACTGAAATATTAGGAGCATCTTTGAGGTTCAAGTGGTTCCTCAACATGGTGTGGGTGCTCTTTGGACAAAAATGGGGTTTGTCGTGAAGAATCAGACCTGTCTGTTTTCTTAGGCAAAACTAACCAACTTTCTCTTTCCCAATCAGGATTAACTGATTAACTAACTCAGTTGTCAGAAAGCAATTAATAGCAGAAAAAGGAAAGATAAATGGATTGCAAGTGTGTGGTAGAGTGCACAGTATGAAACTTAAAACAGTCAGTACAACATCAACGTCTGCTCTTCTGACTGGGCTTTTGAACAAACCAGACCAACTCAAAATCTATTTAGTGGCACAGCAAGGACAAAGACAATTCTCAGGGGTAGGAAGTGGTGGAGAAAAGAAAAGACTATGAGACCCAGCAAAAAGTTGAATGTTCAAAATGGAATTTGGATTTGGATACTTCAATGTTGAGGAAACTAAGGTACTGGCATTTAAGCTTTGTGTTTTTATATAAAATGCTTAGGCAGAATGTTTAGACCCAGCCTTTCAAGTCCAAACCTTTTACTGACTAGACCCAGACCTGTGTTTTTCTTTTGATTCTTTATTATAGAATCATAGAATGGTTTGATTTGGAAGGGACCTTCAAGATTTCCAACTCCCCTGCCATGGGCAGGGGCACCTCCCATTAAACCAGGTTTCTCAGAGCCCCTTCTAGCCTGGCCTTGAACACTGCTGGGGATGGGGTATCCACAACTTCTCTGGGCAACCTGTATGTACCACTGAAATTTCTCTATAAGTAAATAAAGATTTTCTTTATTACAAGAAAACAGGTAACAGGTGTGAACAACATTTTTGAAACAGCTTACATTATAATGCATTAGTGTGTTGATACGTTTCCATCTGCCATCTCTTTGGGATGTTAAATCCAAGTCTGAGAGGATCTGTGCAGTAGAACCTGGACGCCATTCTAAGAGGTAATTAAAATGAGAAAAAAACAGTTTTTAACCCTGTGCAAAAATAACTATTCCAAGAAAGTTTTACAGACCCACTGACGCATTGTGGAACATCAAAAGAAGTAATGTAGCACATGCCCCAGTGTGTGTTTTTTATTGCTTAATCGTTTGGTCTTTATTACAGAAGTTTGCATGAACTATTCCTAACCATGCATATGACTTCTGATTATCTTCCATAAAAACTTAAATTCCTTCTCATAGAATTCAATAAATATATATAATAAGATCTGCTATCAGTCCAAAACAGAGTAGGATTTAATGGAATAGAAAAGACATTTTTAGGGGATTTACTAAGATTTTCTGAAGTGCAAGAATTCCATCTTCTACTTTCAGATTAATGCAGTAATGAAAATATTGAACAAAAATATTAATTGCAGCTTTAACTCTGAGTTTATTAGGCCTTTTAAGTAACACCATTTCTTTTTTTTTTGTCAAGAAGAGAACAGCTATTTTGAAAGCCTTCAAGGAGGATGATTTTCAGAGACTAAGTGGTACATCATCTCCTAAAAGTGCAGTTCCTGTAAGTTATAATTCTTTTGAATAACCATCATCAAGGCAACTAAAAATCAGTACCAGTTTCTGAAATTGCATCATTACTTCTCCATCAGTTAATTATCCATGCTGTCATTATCACATTAATTAGTACCTGAGATACTGACTCTGTCAGACATGAATTCATTTGTGCCAATAGTCATTAACAGGCTCTTGCAATGCTGATGACAGTATACCAAAACTTTAAGAGTCAAAAAAACCTACCTCATAAGAAAACATAAATTTTTAAGGCATATTCAGATTTCTGCAAAATGCTATATTTTTGCACTCAGCTGAACATGAATTCAACTCAAAAAAAAAAACAAACTCAAAAAGCAGACAACAAACCAAACCACAATCAAGCAATAAAATCCTCTTTTAGACGTTTTTTCAGAAAATACAAAGTCACACACAACAGATGTCACCTGTTCAGTATAGTATCACAAGTAACTACATACCAAGAACTACACTGTCAGCTTTTGGCCACTGAGAACACGGCAGATTTCTGTAGACTTGGTCTATTATCTTTTCCTTTACTTGTGATATAGTATCACAGTTCAGCACTTTCACAGGTATGGAGTCGTTTCCTCCCTCTTGCACATACACATTAACTGTCTGTGAAGAAAAGAATGTACAGGGTTATTAAGGCAAATCAGTGCTGAATTACCTCTGAATCTGTTTTTCTGGGTGATTTAAATGCAAACAGTATCTGAAATTTACCATGCAATGACTATTGCACAGAAACACATATTTGCAACGGGAGTATGGATTACTTGAGGAATTATTTAAAGGATCTTTTGCTGTTATGCAGCCAACCAACTATCATAAATTCCAGTTAATTTCTCCCACTACGACAAGACAGAAAAGATACATAATAGATTTAGTAATGTCTAATATGCTAATATTATTAAGTCTTGGGAGTTTATTAAAGAGAAACACACAAGAACAAAGCAGTTGGACCACTGACTCATTACATACTTCACATTTAGCCTGATAATCCTAAACATAAAATGGCCAAGTATTGCAGTGCCCGAATTTCATGAGTTCCCGATAATGATTTGAACTGTACTTTGTTGAACTCCTAGAATATTATGTGCTTTTGCCTTCCTTTATGCTTTCTTCATGGCTGTGGTTTTAAAGATGAGCAGACTACTTCTGTGCATATGGCAATTTAATATGGCTCAGCTGATGAGCAGTGAGTAGTTCAGCTCTCCAAACTTTACCTCCTGTTACCAGCGGTTCATTAAACACGCACACACATACACACACATACGTACATATAAAAGTAATTTCTACCATCTTATGTGTTTGAAAAGCTCATTTACTGCCTACTGTTGTCATAATAACTCTAATAGCTCCAGGGAATACACCTAAGTAGTTTATGCTAGTTCTAAAATATTACTGATTTTTGATAGTATTGATATGGTCTTTTTAATGTTAAAGAGAATTTCTTGAAAGCCTGTAATTTGCTAAATCTAGAGTGGATTTTTTGAAAGTAGCTTTGCTGTGTGTCAGTTTCAGTATAGACAAAAGAAAATAAGAAAACCATGGCCAGAATACCTCCCCAGAAGAAAAAAAAAACCCAAAAACTCAAATAGATACTATGAAAAGCCTCTTTCTTTCACTAGTTGAATCAGTATTACATCTCAGAGCTCTTGTGGATCTTTTGCCAGTCAGGTAGCTTAGGAGGGCAGGCACATGTGAAGCATTGCAGCTCACAGATACATATGGTCCTGCCAACCATAATGTCTGAATTTATCACATCAGGCCTCAGAAATAAACTTGCATAGCTGGTATTTTGAAACAGTGAAGAAAAGCTATGCCATACGGCAGTCAAATTAAACATGATTGCACTGTCCCTTGACAGAACACTCAAACTAATCATGAGATTTCACCTTCCTTTTCCCATTAGCTTTATGGTAATTAGACATGATTTTGCTGCTGGTTCAGTATGCAGCATGTCAGTGTAACCAGTGATGCGAAACAGATTCATCTTTTAAATAAGAACAATTAGAGAGCAGACAACTGCTCCATGCTATACTTACCCACCTTGTCTCACTTTCAGGCAGAAGGGAAGGAATTAACTCATGCTTTGACCTACATTGGTGCACAAATGTTCCCTAACTGTTCCTTACAGTTACCTACCACAACATCATCATCATGCCAAAGATCCCAAAACTTAATGGCAATAGTACCCCCTCCATAATCTTTTATCATACATATATACACATATACATACATCTCATCAACTTCCACACATGCACATACATTAAATATTTATTTGATGGGAAATCTGTAAGTCTGGGCCAAATACTGCTACTGTACAATGTTGTAATGTTTAATTTCTAGTTAATATGCGTGTTGTGCCCACATCTGACTGCATTCATGAATTTTCTGCCTTCACACGGATTCACATAGCTTAATTGCAGGCTTTTTCTTTTTAATGGAGAGAAACAGACAAAATAAAGAATTATTGCCATTAAGACTTACATGATGTACAGTGTAAATAAATTTTGTTTTCCATTCAGAACAGAAATTATAGCCAGCATTGCCAATCAGTGTGTTTTCTGTGGGTGGCAATTATAAAGACTCAACTAATCCCCAAAATATCAGTTGAACTTAAAATTTCTTTTTGCCCAACACATTCTTCATCCAGGTATTCTAGGTCACCGTCTGGTGACTCCAGGAGTGCAAGTCCTACAGTACTCTTCTCCCATCAGCCCTCCCACAGCATCCTTTCAGAATACATAAAATGGTGCTTTTCTTTTTTCCTTTTAAATTTGAGACTTAATAAAGCTTCATATTAAATTTCTTTTCTATGCTGCATATGTCACTGCATCTTTCTCAGCTGAAGACAACTACAGATGACTCCTAACATGTCAATAAAAAAGAAATTAGAAAGGGAAAAAAAAATCATTAATTAGTCTCTGGACAGTCTGTTCATCTTTGATATTCACTATACTGTACCCTGAAGAAAACCGCAAGACTGCCAGAAAGAGTGAAACTGGATTTTATAGTCCCTGAAGAGCTAAAGAGTGAGCTGCTTGAGTTTTTCCAAAAGGACAGTGAATCTGTGTTCGGGAGTATGTTTAAAAAGTGGTGGAAATTTCTGACAGTGAACAGAATTCGGTTAAAGTAGAATAATACAAAAGAACTGGACCATGGCAATGGTGATCAGATACAGAAGGAGGTTGAGTTCAGAGGGGGAGTTCCTTTGCCAGGAATGTCCATTTCTTCTTACATGAAGCAACTAACACAGGTCTCCAGAACTGGCTGTAGAGGCACTGTAGGGAATAATTTCCCTGAGAGGAAATAAACAACTTTCAATGCCAATTGGGCTGCCCATGTTCAGGAGATCTTGACTCACACAGAAAAAAATGTAGAAAGAGGATCATAAAGCGTTCTGGAAATTGAGGAGCCATCTCACAGGATTGCAGAGGAGCACAAACTGGTATACTAATAAAATGATCTCTAAAATGATGTTCAATATGCTGATTAGCAGAATATGATATAATATTATATATTATGTATTATATATATTATATACTATATTATTGCAAGAGAAAAAACCTGAAGTTCAGGCATAGTGGCAGTGCAAGAATTCTGCAAAAATCAATTGCCAATGATTTTAGATGGGAAAAGGGGAGGAGCCACACATCCTGAGCCACACAGACTGACTGAAAATTGTGAAAGGGATTTGTTGAAATGGATTCTGCACTGGCAGGATTTGATTTTTCCTTTAGAAGATACTTTATAATTCTGTTTCCCTGCTTGGAGACTTGTTTTGGTCAAACTACTGACAATCCTGCCCATGACCAGAATTTCTATGCAGTTCACAGTAGTATAGAAAACTGTGTACAGACTTAACACTATAGTAATTAATTGTAAAATAAAAAATATTTTTATAATCTATTAATCATGCTTTGCTTACCAGCTGTGTGTACTCTACATCATCTCCCAGTAAGCCTGTGTCATTCAGTGTATACTTTGCTTTCTTCAGTACAGCATCCACTGGGCCTTTTTCTACCTGGTGTTTGATAGCCTTGAACAATTTATAAAGAGGCTCCCCGGCATTGTCCTATGTAAAGGAAAGGAAATGAAATAAAGAAAAATCAAAAGACATACTCAGTGCAGCTTTTTTGAGTATTACTGATTAAAAAAAAGCCCCCACAGGCAACAGACTTCAATTCTTACCTTGAGGTACTGATATAAACAAATAGACATCCAGTTAGACAACATTCTCTCAACAACCGTTTCAGATCTGAAAAAAAAACCCAAGCCTGAGTATAGTAAGGGCACTTAATGACAAGGTTTCAAAAAAAAACCAAACCACTGCTTGCTTGAAATATAATATTTTTACATGCTTAACTGCATTCAGTCTCCTAATGCAATGATTTCCCTATAGAGTCTTGAAAGCTTATACTTGCTTTAGGATAAGTGCTTTGTATTGCTTATCATTCCTGAGTAGGTGCCTTCATCTCGCTGCTGAAAAGCACACATCCTTTATTCAAAATCTTAAATTGGGTCTGTGCTGTGAGAGCTAAAAAATTAACCCAGTTGTGCAGTTACTGGGAAACAACCTACAGGTTACAAGGCTACAACATACACAGAGCAAGATCTATTTATTGAAATTTATTGGGAATAACAGCTGGGTTAAAACACTAGGGCAAGCCCTCACTGAATGCACAATGCAGCTGATTATGTGTGCTCATTATGGAGGTGATGTGTGGTATAAATTCTAAATCATTTGGAATAAAGTTAGATTAAAAAGCAAATGAAATGTTCAGTGTGATATTTTGAAATAAGGTAGTGTTTCTACACTGCAGTATTTGAATAAGCAGTCCTGCCAGCATCCTGCTGGTGCCTTCCACGGCTGCTCCTTGGTGGGCATGTCTTGCTCATGTGCTTGGGCCAAGCTATTTCTGATTTTACAGATACCTGGCATTTCACCACAGTCACACCACAAAAGAAACATGTTTACAGAAAGCCAGAGTCATACAGAAAATATGACAGTCATTCAAACCTTCTTAGCATCAGCTTTGGGTTTTTGGCCACAACATACTGCTCCATCAGTTCTAAGAACAGTGTCCTCATGATGTCAGTGTAGTATTCTAGTTTTCCATGTAAAGCAACAGTCAGTAAAGATGCAAAATACACTTTAGCTCGAGCAGAGAACTCCCTTTGGTTTTCCAGCGTGTGAATAAACTGAAAAAGAAAACAAATGTAAAATCAAGTCAGATTACAGGTTTCTGAAGAACCTCAATGCTTGTCTGCACTAAGAAGACAAGCAATATTATTTTAATATTAAATCTCCTAAGTGCTAAATCAAAAAGTTTTCAGAAGTCTGAAAGAACTTCTTGTAAGAAAATGTTGACTAAATTTTGGTTTTAGATACACAATGTACTGGACTGACCTACGGAATGCTTAGTATGCTTAATTTATACTTAATTTATACTTTCTACTTAAGTAAAACCTTATCTAAAAAGGATGTTTTAATTAAATGTAAAAATAGTGTTCTGTGACAATTTTAAAAGAGAAAATCAACTCCCCTCTCCCCCAAATTCCCAGTCCTTTCACATCAAATTACAAAGACACTAATGTAAGTACACCTGTAAATGTGCTCTCATCTGCCATAAACTCTAATTCTACCATTAACTAGCTCAGCGCTGGATTCTCATTAAAAGAAAAAAAAAAAAGAAAAGAAAAAGCTGGAAGCCTAAATCTATATTTAGGTGTCTGACAATGAGCTTCAGTTTTTGAGAGTGAGCAATTATAAGTCTCTTCAGAGCAGCTGTGAGCACTCATCAGTCTCGATGAATAGGCCACTTGAGGAGCCTCTACCTTCATTGGGGCAGAGATTCTGGTAGATAGCTGCCTGCAGGTGACTCCCATGAGGAGCCAGGATGGAATCAGCACTCTCTGATCACATTTCTTAAAAGGCTAGACCAAGCTTGTAACACCAATTTTTGTGCCAGATTGGGAAATACCTGCTTTTTACAGCCAGTGCAATGTGGACTAACTCCATATTACATGACTTGGCACAGAAATATGAGATCCAACAGGAAGTTCTGGCTGTGATGCCACATATCTGCAGTGGTTACTGTGAAATCAGAACCATACGAAAATCACTTATTTTTATTAATTTTTGTTCAGTTGTGCTTGCAAACCTGCTGTCTTGCACACATGCACGCAGGTATGCCTAGCTAAGAGACAAGGTGAATCCACTTCAGTACTCACGTTAATGAGAAATGATTTGCTGTTGAGGAGGTTGGAGAACTGGTACAAAGCCTGCTCCACGGTCTGGCGCCTGGCCTCGGGAATATCCAGCTTTCCCGTAATCATCACATCTTTCTCTCCGTCTTTGGAGGGCAAGAAGAAGACTCTGTCCGTGTATGTTTTGTAGTCTAGTACTGGAATTCCAGCTTCATTGATGTCATTTGTCTGATCCTCCATCTCTATCATTAGATCTGGAATGCAGTTTAACGGTTCAGTTTAAAAATTCTGCAGGTTTTTTAGGCAATACAACCTCTTTGACTGCCTTGTAATAGTGAAAAAGCAACTCAGCAGGGAAAACTTATTTCATCTCACATTTTGTCTTGCTATTTTTAACAATCATCCTATTAACTATAACCACAGCTAATCCTATGGTGACATGAGGATAACTGCCCTTAGCACTGGTGGTTTCCTTGTTGTTGCCTATCTGTAAAAAAGCCTTTATGGCACCTGTGTGAGTTCATAGAGATGAATGTAGGATTATAGTACAGAACTAGGAAAAGACATTGCAATATTTTTTGTTTTGGTTTGGTGTTGGTTTTTTTTCCCCAATCCATATTCTATACCCACTGAGTCTAGTTAGTACAGAAAGTTCTTTTAAAAACACAGCAATCCAGGAAAGAGAGGTTTAAAGTGTAAAGCAAGCTAATTTAATAGGAAGGAAGGGGATGGCAGAAAGGAAGAAGGTTAAATGGTTCACTGAAATTGATGGAAATATTTCTGTGGGACTCAAAAGCCTGAAGATTTTAAAACAGACCAAAATGAGAGAATGATCCTTTGGAGCAGCTACTCTAGCTGAAGGCTTTCCAATTACCCAATGTTGCTGATTGATTGGAACACCATGTTAATTCATATAGCGACCTATTGTCTCAGGAGTTTTATTGCTCTTACTTATTCATTTGCCTATTTATAGCATTTATCAATGCTGAGGGACAAAGACTCTTCTGTTTCCCCTCTGTGTGATATTAGAACTTCCTTCCTGCTGTCTCCTTCCTTGGCTTTGTTCTCGTGTATTTTAGAGAGTTTGCACTTTGTGCTGTTGACATTACAGTTTCACGGTATGGAACCAGAATGTGTTTTGACTTCAGTGTTTCATTTAACTCTAAGCCAAGGTGGATGTAGTTTAGGAACTGGATTACTCCTTGGATGTGCATTTTACTCCCCTGGTGTTTGTCCTTTGTGGAGCAGAGAGGAAACTTTCAACCCAACATGTAGTAGGAATGTGTAACTCTCTACTCTTTCCCCAGCAAGAGAAAGGTACCTTCTCCTTTCAGTAATGGGTATGAAGTGCCCTGGGAGAGGTGGAGAGAGGGAGGGAGACCCTTGATAGATCCTCTCACAGTTCGAAATGCAGTTTGAAATGAAGCCCATTTGGGATTGATTCAAACATTTGCTTCTCGTTTGTGTCCAGAACCTTGAAGGAGTTGGTTTTCCAGAGAAAGCAAGCTGGTACAAGTAAAGAACATCCTGTCCCAGAAATTCCAGAAAAAACAAGACGGAGGGAGGCTTCCAGCATGGCTGAAATCTTTGAGATACCCTGAGCTTCTTAAATTAATGTCAAACTCTAACCTGAAATTGCTGTTTTATTCAATCTTGCTTTTTAGCCACCGTCAATATGAAACAGTGTTTTCTCTTTAGCAATATAGCGCGTGGGTATTTTTTAAAATAGAGATTATTTCAACACGACCCAACAGCAAGTATAATTCAGATAATGAGGTGATGTTTCATGGTAACCATTTAGGCCAATATTTGCAAAGTTTGCACTCAGATGCCTAATTTAAGTGTTGTGATGAGTAGTCCAACAGGTAAAAATGCTGAGCCTTCACATGTCCTGCTGCCTTCCCTGGGACGATGCCTCCACGCTTACACAGAACAATTAGCTAGCTCCTCTAATCAAGCCTAAGATTTTCCCATGGTGAACAGGGTAAAATGCTATTTCTTTCCAGTGAGCTTACCAAATTATCCCTTTGTATGCTGATGGCTGCAAATAAATTTTGCAGCTCTGAAAACAGTTTTTAATGTGCATACATTGCACACACAGTCATTGTGCTAAATAGTAAGTGCACTGTTAATCACTATAAAATTCTCTTATCTTTGTGTTAATGGCCAATCACATTAATGGCTATAAGTAACCCCAGTCTCAATTAGTTTCTACTCCCAGTTTCTATCTCTGTTCTTCCTTTAGACTAAAATAATAAATTTATTTTAATAACCTCAGCTACCTTTTTTATTTTATTTATTTCTCTCATACATAATAGCAAAATATCTCCTCTATGTCAATGCCAGTAATGAAGACTGCTAAGATGTATTGATTATTTGTTCCCAGAAGACAATTTTAGTGAGCTAGCATGTCTTGATTGCTGAAGAGGACCCACAGCAATAAAAATATCTGTAATACCTGTGAACTCCTTCTTGCACCGGTCTCTGACACTCTCCTCCAGGCCTTCAAGTTGTGATTTAATTTTTTCATACTCTCGTTCTGCTTGTTGGCTCTTGCGTCTTTTATGGAACAGAAGTAAGATTTTAAAAAAGTTACAAAATGCAAAAGTAAAGAATTTGCAACAGGTCTGAGAAGGAAGCCCAGGACTGGAAGAAATTGTCATGGCTTTAATTTTTTTAAATACAGCAGAAAGAGAGTGGAGGAGAAAAACAGCAACAGTGGCTGAAATCTTCATTCCATGTACAGCAACTTGGCATTATCATGGGCTGGTTGCTTCAAAGCAGACTTGGGCCAGAAATTTAAAATCCAGTAAGATGTAGCTACAAATGCTTTCAATCGTATATCAAGTGCAGAAACTCAGTTTGTATGCACTGAACAAGGATTGCTTGCAACACGTCCTGTACTGGCTCTAAGCCACCCAGAAGTGTGTCTGGGATCAAATTCAGAAGGTTTGATGGAAGTTCACAAGAACTGTACAGCACATGCTTCAGCTGTACTGATATGTACCATAAGAGTGAAATCCACCCCTTCCTGAGGGACAGTAAGAGGCCCTCATAACTAACCTTAAAATTGGACTAAGTAAGTTTTAAGGGAAATACAGGCATATATTCTGGCCCTTTATGAAGCATGAATTCCAACATAAATAATGAAGTTTGTGTGGGGGTTATTTAGCTGGAAAGACAAAAACGACCCCTTAGTCAAAACCATCCAGCTCAGACCTACAGTGCTGACTGAGGCAGCATAAATGTTGATGGTTATTTATACAGAATAAGTTATCTCATCCACAAGTGCCACTTTAGCTGCCGTTTCAAAAGGGTATGTGTGCAACTCAGTCTGCAATTGTTTACTTGGGAAGCCTGGGACCAATTGTGTTTATATATAAAGGAAGGACTGGGCTGACTGACACCAAGGAATTTGGCATGTGTGAGAGGAATAAAATGGTGCTCATACATATTTTCAGCTGTAACTCCTTTTCTAAACTCTGCAGCTCATAAAAAGATGAAAACAATCAGGTAGTACCTTAAAAAATTTAGGGAAACAAAAGCACCTAATTAGAAGAACTTACCTGTAACAGATGATAGAAATGCCAATGATTACTATCATAGGAATAAATATCAGTGGCAAAATAAGATTCAGTGGGATATCAGTCACACGGTTATCATATTCCACCCTTCCAAGGATCCATTCCCGGAGTCCAAACTTTACCTAATTAGATAAAAAGAGACATTTGTCTTAACAAGTGCAAATGTAAGGTGGTCTACTTCTCAGTTGCACTCTAAATTCTTAGTAATTTTCACAAGTGAATTTTTAGCTCAAACTGCCAAACAAAGGAAATACTTCTGAATATTTTAAATTGAATTTGGGTCACTAGCACATTATTCCATGAAGTAATTTAATTTTGCTCAGCTGAGGAAGAAAAATCCCCAGTCTGTCTGGCCAGAATTCTTCTATATAATGAAGGTATTTGGCAACCTTGAGACTGCTCTTAATGTGTGACATCTTTTATGCAGTAGGCAGAAGCTGGAGGAAGAAAGAACTGCAAAGAGCTTCTTCACAGGACTACAACAACTTTGGAGAACAAGTTACTTCAGTCAAGAGGCACTGTAACAGTGTTATTGATACACAAAACTAAATTCTACAGAAAAGGTAACGTACAATGAATTCAGGAAGATTATTGATGGTGTCTCTCTTCTGCCGTTTCTTTGGTTGAGGCTGTACTTCTGGTGGCTCACAATATAAGTCCGTTTCAGTCAGAGTTTTTATATTGCAAGGCTCATCACCCACAAAAGCCTGGGCCTCATCTATTGTCATGGCTTTGTTCAGGTTACTGCCCTAGACAGAAAATAAAAGGCTGAGTTATCATCGCAAAGTCTTGGGGGACAAGAAATACTGAATTGCAACTTTCCATCTGGATCGCTTTTAGCAGCAGATATGATTTGCACTGCAGCCTACAGAACAGCAGATTGGGAACTATGTGATTCCTCTCCCTTCCTTCCTGGTGTGAGATGAGACTTCCCTTCCAGTTCCTGGGAGGTCTATTGGGAGAGGGCATTTCCAAATGCAAATGCCGGACTCAGCAGGAGGGGGCATCCTTGGCAAACCCAAAGTATGGCTAAAATAGATGGGAACTCTCTCTGAGAAGGGTGTGGGGAGAAAAGGGGAGCTGTCAATGTTCATCATCTAGTAGAGGTAAGGGACTCTACCAAGAAGTTGGGGTATGGCACCAAACATCTGTTAAGGCTTTGAGAAAGGAACGAAAAATTCCATACATGCTTCAAGGAAAAATGAGCAAGCACCAACATTCATCAAGTTTACCTTTGCATTAATAAGTTTGTTGACTTGTTTTTTGATGCCATCTGTGAAGTTTTCAAAAGTTGGGTCTGCGACATAGGCAAAGGAGTGGGTCTCATTTTTTACAACCAATTTATAATGATCCATTAGAATAACAGTGGTAATGTTGTAGTTTTCTGGGTCTTCCAGTATTGGTGGGGAAGAAAACACCACCGTTGTTTCATTAAGTCTTGTAACAACCTTTCCATGAAACTGTAAGAAACAAGACAAGAAGAAGAACATGCACATTTTAGAGTCAGGTTCCTTTCTGTACATAACTGTTGATAACTTTAGAGCATAGAAATAAACCACTGAATTTATATCCTCTCCATACAGCAGAAATACCACAGTATGAAGTATTTTTAAAAAGAAAATGAACTAAATTTGTTGATGGTAATAAATCATCGATTCAGTATATTCCAGCAGTTGCCTGCAGAAGAGGCTTGGGCTATGGTACAGTTTCCATTGCCTCCAATTTCTATGGCTCTTTACCACTGAACTGATACCATCAAATTCCTCTCAGATTAGGAAGTTAACATGTCACCCTCAATTCTGATCACCTTCTGTACCTTTGAGTAGCTTGGGTCGATTCTTTTCTGCTTACACCATATTGAACTTCAATACAATTATTAAGTGAAATTTTGGAATAAAATTCAACAGTTCTCAGTCAACTACTCAAGATATCAACTCAGTTCACCCATCCTCCATCCCCAGTTCAACAAATATTTTTACCATGACACTTTCAGTCATTCAGTAGCATCAACCACAGGCAACAACACTAATAGGAACCCTCAATATTTTTGTATCACCACCTCTGTTTCTCACTTCACTACTCAATGCAACTTGATAGCTTCTCCCCAACATTTCTGAAATTGTCATGTAAGTGAAAGCAAACCAGAAGATTAGAAAAGCTGAGTAGTCTGCAAAGTCTTAATGAAGAATGTGTGCTATAGGTAATGCTGACTTAAGCTAACAGGTTGAGTATACATAAGAGGAGGTGTAAGAAATGTTAATAAATACTGTCAAGAATGCTAAATAGGCTTTTAGATTGTCCTGGGAGTCAAGATTATCAAGATAATTACCTTTTAAAGTTTATGGCCTAAAAAATGTAGTCAGTTTTCCTCTTAAAAATCTTTAGGGATAGGGTTCTAATGGATCCAAATCCGGCTGGCTTTGGCATACTCTAAAAGTTGAATCATGCATATAATACAAAACATGCACATTACCAACTCTTTATGGATCACAAGTCAGTCTTACACTGAAGACCCAGCCTTAGAAAGAGTCTTATTATGTTCTTACTGGAAGATGACTTTTAGATCTAATTCAGGTCATTAAATTATGATCTTCATTAGAAGAGGGGGAAATTGAGACTATTGGTAATGTCAGTACCTCTTAACAGGAGCTGCAAGAAGGGTTTTCTTTAATGTTATTTTTCATAACTTTTTTTGACCTGTTGCAGGTGGAATATGCATGAAGCAAAAAAAGAAAGGAAGACTTGGTTCACTGAGATGTGAGGAAATAAAAGACACTGTGCAAAGCTGAGTAGTCTGCATTGTCTAGATTTAGATCCTTCCTCAGGCAAATTGCTAATGCTTGCATGGGGAGAAGAAGGAGAAAGATAAAGGAAAAAAAACCACTTCCAAATTCTGAAATAGCTCTTTTATCCTTATCCATATTGAATGAAAATAATTTTAAAGCAGAAGATTGCAAAGTACAAGTGAATGTAAAGCAAGATGGTAGGAAAGTCAAGATCTTCTTCCACAGGGAAACTCTGAACAGACTCAGAAATCTGTTCAAACCTTATTTCAGCCCAAGCCCAGTGAAGTCCAGTGGGAAAGTTTATATGCAGTTTTTGAACAGATTATATGTTGTACATCCAGTGTTATGCCTTTGGGGGAAAAGAAAGAAAATTACCTTTTTTTGATTCATCCTCCCTGCTTCTGGACGCTCTGCATATATCACCAATGAGAAAGTCTGGATGAGCTCAAAACCAGTTCCAGTTACTGTAATATTTCTCCCTCCACTGCAAGGCAGAATTAAAAAATAAATCAAGTCATTGGCAGACTACCACAGCTATACACTGCTTCATCCTGCACTGCTATTGCTTCCACTGAAAAATCCTCTGTATAATGCCTATATGACAATTAGATATCCTACAAAAAGGACTTCTGTTAGAGCTGTTGATGACAAAAGCATTTAAAAGATCAATGTCAACTTAAAACTTTATTTAAAACAGTAGAATTGAAAAAAAGTACCAATTGCTTTGCCAGGATTTTTGGCTGTACATTGGTGCCAATCTTTGTGTGCTTTACTTCTCTGATGTTACTATTAAAATCACTCTGCCTACAACGCACACATAGAGACAAAGCTTAGAGTATATTTTCCACAGGTCTGTAGGGACCTGGCTTCTCTATTCCCCTTCATTTGCAGCACATTGTTTAAAAAATAATACATTCACATAAGAAGAAGAATGAATGCAAGTTGCCAGTGGGAATCAAAGTCATTGAAGTGACATGGATTTAGAGGGATAGTAAACCTCAAAGCAATCCATAAAAATAGGCTTTAGTTTATATAGAAGAAAAAAAAGTCATTTAAATTCCATGGTGTAGATCACTATTGATCTACCAAAGAAAAACTCCAGGCCCCAAAGTCACCCAACCAAAAATGAAAAGAAAACATTAAAAACAAATCCTATTTTATACAAGTGATTACTCAGTATTCAAGAAGACAGGTACTAATATCTCCAAGAGAAGTCACAGCCAAATTTATTTTTAATGTTCTGTTTGTTAGGTCATGATTACCCTTTTTACATTGACCTTTGAAAAGGGATGAAATTTGGAAGTAAACAGAATGCTTTCATGCATCAATTGCAGTTAAAACCACAAACCCTATGTAACTAAATGTGTGCATTGATAGAATACAGGAGTTTATTCAAAACAATTCTATATTTAGTATTTTTATTACATATTACACATATTTTAAGCCAGTTGTGAAAAAAGGTATGACAAACATTTCATTACCTGCTGAAGCTATTTACCGGCAGGAATTTGGTGACAGTAGGATTCTCACTGTATGCAAACAGCTGTGGTACAGTAATTCTTGTGCCCCCATAGTTCATTGTGACAAGAACAGGTTCAACCTTGTTATTACGTCCTGTAATGCAGATGATCTCGTCTCCAAATTCGGTACTAAATTGGAGAAGAAAAAGAAGAGCAAACATCTTCTGTTACAAACATTATGGAGTTTTGTATTCTTTTACTGTATACTCCAGAACAAAAACACCAGGGCTCTATTTTTGCTGGGTACCAAACAGTTATGAGAGGAGATAACACTTCTGTCAGATCACTTAAGCTTTTTAAAAAAAGAGATGCAGGATATAACAACGAACTGTGTACAAATACAGGAACAATGCAATGTCAGCACACTTAGTGTCCTTCCTTTTTTTTGAGAACAGACAAGAGCCGCAATTAATAAAAGGAAAAAGAAGGGAGAAGAGCAAACCAGGGGAGACTAGAAAATTAATGTTTTATACAGAACCACTGAGGACATGCTGAGTGAAAGCATGGGTGGGTTTGAAGCAGCCAGTCTAGCAGAGAAAGGCAAAAGTGGAGAAATTTTTGGACATCTAAATTCTCCCACTTAAGGTGTTTTTATAGATGTTCCTTTCATTGAAGCCTCTGAGTGAGTTTCTGTCTGAATGTTACATGCAGAACTCCATTGCATGGGAGGAGTCACAAAGATATAGGCAAAGAATTTGTTTAATTTATAAAGGGCAGAAAAGGTTGGTGCTTTTTTAGGACACAGCTCTCTATTGTTAGTTACTCCGGCTACGTACACATTGCAAGGCTGGCTCCCAACTGAAACTTGAACATCCTTCTTGGAACCAGTGGCCAGATTTATACCAGAGATTGTAAGTCTGGTTCCACCTGCTTGTGGACCACTTTCAGGTCTTATTTGAGAAGGATGAGGTTCCTGCAAAGAGAAGATGGTCAAACAAAGTGAGAAAATGAAAATAAAATTTATACCAGTATTATTTAGTTAATTGGTAATATAAGTTTAATATTACTACCTGAAAAAGAATAAAATTAGAGCAATGACAGACAAGTCTTCTAAAATAAAACAAAATCTTTTACTATTCATGTTGAAAGAAGTAACAGATAATGTGAATACACTTTTTTTCTTTACTGTATTTTATGAGGCTTTATACAAGTTTCAATTCCCTAGCACATAGAGTTAGCTTCTATTAAGTTTGTGAGAGCTTCTTGCTACATTTCCTGGTTTCATACTTATTTTAAGATTTCTCTCTTCTTTATGGCTGAGTCTACCTTCATGTTTCCTTACCCTTTCCTATATTCTGTGTCAGCTACAGGAGACAAAGAACAAGGTATTCAAAATTTGCACTAAACAGAAAGAATATAAAGATTCCCTTTATCTCATAAGGCTCTCCATAACTGTGGTAAAACTGTTAACCTATTTTTGAGCAATACACTTGCAAAGAAAGAAAATCAGATAATTGTCTTAATGTACCTGGAACCTTGAAGTGAGTTCTTTGAAACCAATTAAATCAAGCAGACAGGCTTCAAATTGTTATAAAATTTGTTTTATATTTAAATTTCTCAAGAAGTTCCCTCCTTTTGTTCTCAATTCAGTCTTTGTTTCAATGATTGTATTCTGGGAGCTCCAACAAATACCGTAAATTAACAGTGAGGGCTTTTCATGAGCAGCATGATTTAATTACTTCGTCGCTAAGTAGTCTGTGATTCCAGTTGAGAAAAGCATCCTTATTCAGGACCACACTGGAGCTGCTGAATCAAGAGGATGACCCAAGCCGAGCAAGCCACGTGACGTGGGCCTCCAGCCGGCTCCGGGTGACACTGCCTGCAGACCCCACGTCCCCCACGCCTGCAGACGTGCCACAGCCCTCGCGCCCACGGGGCCACAGCTGCTGTGCCTGCAGCCAGCACTGTGCCCTGGGCAGGCAGCACCATGGTCCTGGGCTGGCAGCACTATGCTCTGGGCAGGCAGCACTGTGCCCTGGGCAGGCAGCACCATGGTCCTGGGCTGGCAGCACTATGCTCTGGGCAGGCAGCACTGTGCCCTGGGCAGGCAGCACCATATCCTGGGCAGGCAGCACCATGCCCTGGGCAGGCAGCACTGTGTCCTGGGCAGGCAGCACCATGTCCTGGGCAGGCAGCACCATGCCCTGGGCAGGCAGCACCGTGTCCTGGGCAGGCAGCACTGTGTCCTGGGCAGGCAGCACTGTGTCCTGGGCTGGCAGCTGCCATGGGTGTTACACAAAGAGACAGGATGCCAGGTGTAAGCATGTGGCTGGTGCATTAGGCTGGGGCATAGCTATGAGGCAACCTGATCCTGTGTTTGCTGAAGCATACTAGATCAAGACCTTAAGGGAGGCTGTGAATAGGTGATGCCTTTTCTGATGTGCAGCTGTACTGCCTCACCCTATTAAAACAGGCTTTCCTTAAATGATCTTATTAATCTTATTTCTCAGACTCATGTATATTTGTAAATGACAGCTGTTCTCCTCCTCTTGCATAATCTTGCTAAAATGGTGGTGGGACTGATATTAAAGTCCAGGCTTGGAGCTATTTCATATGAAGCACATACAAATAAAGAGGAAAGAGGTTTGAAAAATTCCCTTGCTGATGAGGGTTTCCTCAGTCACTATTACACGGCACTGATCTTCCACTTGAAAGAGGAAAAGCCCTTCTCAGAGACAGAGAGCAACATGACCACCTCTTCCTAGCCATGCAGCAAACCCCCTTCTCTCATGCCATTTTGCCCAGGCACAGACCATCTCTGTGACAGCTTACAGCTACAAAGCCAAGGGCCCACCAATTGCAGGGAGGAAGGGACTGATATATCCCATTTCAGTTCAAAGCTCGGTGAGTCATCAACAGGTTTTTAACAAGCAGCAGGAATCCATAAAAATGCATCCAGCTGACTTCATGGTTACTTTACAAATTTGTTTTATTGAAGCTCAGATATTATAGAAGCATGGAGAACTCTTACGTGCTCTGCTTTTTTTATACTTTCATGTCTAAGCAACTTCCTGCTGAAGGAATGCATCATGGTTCAGCACACTTCACAAATCCACAATGACAACTGTAATTTGCTCTCGAGTCATTGAGCTTTAGGAATATGCTTTAACTAATTGGGTGTCAATTGCTTTTCTTCCCCGAGAGAAATCTGTTTGTAAACCCTTCACTCCTCAAGAGTGAGCATATGACTGCTCTCATGCACTACCCTTTGATTTAGCTTTAATTTAATACATCACTCAGGTTTACAACATTTTATATAGGGAAGTTACTCAAAGTAATTTTAAAGCATTTTAAAAGCTCATTTAGGTCCATATAACCCTGTCTGTGCATCCTCATATTTGGATTTAATTGCTTGCTGATTTAAGTGAGATTGAAACAAGACACACCAGGGTAAAAAAAAAGTTTTAGGGGGTCAGTTTTAAAAATCACATTTGAAGTTTATATTAGAATAAGTTTAAATATGCACTTTATAGGAAAAACTCATTTGTGCTGCTTTACAATAGAGGTTTGTTGCTAAAAAGATTACAATTAGATTTGTATATGAAATATACAGTTAATAAATAGTTTATAAAACTGGGTCAAATACTTTAAGCGTAACCTTACCACATGGACAGAAAACCATACCTTTTATTAAGTTCATAGTTGCTATAAATTGTCAACCATGCTGGACCTCTGTATTTTCCACAGGAATGGTTAGCTGCATAGCATGCTTAGGATAGCTTTCAGATTAAAGTATTCCTCAAGAACCACTAAAGAAGCAGTATTGACAATTTCTGTCTCTCTGAACATCTGAAAAAATCTGTTTAAAATTTGTAGGCTTTTCCCTAGATACTACCTCCACCGGAAGGCTAGGCTCCAAGGACAGGTTTAGGAAGAAAATTAACAAGAAATCACTTAAAGCAAGCCTTTAAACACAGACTAAAGAAACAAAGAATAAAAAGGTTTCTGAAGCATCACACACACTAGTCTCTGTAACCTCAGCATAACGAATGAAAGGAAGCTTGCTAGGAACTTCAGCTGGACAGCCATATTCCTTTCTCTTAGCAAAAGTGGGAAATATTTGCCTGGTTACAGCTCTGTTGGGTTATCTGGTGGGTCCCTTTGGCAGGGCTCACCTGTCTCTGTTGTAGACAATCAGAGACAGGCACAAACTTGACGTCAAACCCCTCAGCATCATTGTCCTTTAGGGACATGTTAGTGGCTGTCTGGATTTGTCTCCCTAGGAACAGGGATGTAGAGGTAACCTACTAGCAAAGCTGTCTCTGAAAAACACAGCTCTAAGGGGAAAGTGAAAGAAGTATCTGTTCTGTTTTCCACAGAAACTGTTTTTTATTTCTTTTTTCTTAGAAAGACTCCACCTCTTGGAATTTAAAGCTCAGCTACACCAGACAGGAGAACTCACCACCCACCCTCAGGCACCCATTGTGCAGACACATCTCACTTGCACTTCAGGCTGAATGGAAAACTGGGGCCAAGAACCACTCTGGGAACTAATACAGAGAGCAGCCAAGGAGGAGGTGGAATGATTATGGCTAACCCTTCTTTTGTCTTTAATTGCTGGTCTTGCAGCTGTCCCTCAAAGGACTATTTTAAAAGCGCTTAATTCAAAATATTCATATTTAACACATTTAAACTAATTCTGTAAATGCCAGGAGCTCTCAAGGGAACAAATAATGTGGGTGCCTCATAAAGATGATCTAATAAAGAGAAGCTGAACGATGCTTTGTGTGCAGAGGAATTCTTCAGCATGACTGTTAACACTTCATTACTGTAAACTTGGAAGGAATATTATTTAATTAATTTTAACTTGCTATTTTCTGTTTCATATTTTCCCTCTTTCCCTTCCTCTCAAGGACCTGCCAGAAAAAATAAGCAGCTGAAATAAATTATCAAGAATTTTAACAATTTTAATAATCATTTTATTGCAAAACCAATGTGCTATGAATAAGTTTTATTGCTCCTCTAAAATATTCATGGATGGCTCAAAGAACAAAGCTCCATCAGCCCACCTGGCAGTCTTCTTAGGAGTACCAATAAAGAAAAAATTAGGGTTTTGCAAATGCTCAAGCAGAAGGCATTTTTCAAAAATGCAATGAGGTATATAGGATCAGGAGGAGAACGATACTTTAGTGAATGCCAAGTTAATTTGAAAAAGTGCCATCAGTGGTGATACAAGACTTCAACAAGAGCTGTGTTACCCAAGGAGAAGGTAGCCCCTTCCCATGGTGCTCAGCAGTCAGACAGACACATACAAACCCTTGGAAGGTGCCAGGTCTAGTCTTATCTTACAGTCTTACCTTCTACAGCCTGGCAAAGCTGCACCTGACCCACACCTCTGTGCTGCTTACCAAAGTCCTACATGAGATTCCCTCTCCTAGCAGAGGAAAACCAGGGGCAGACAGTAAATCCGTCTGAGCAAACCTTGTTTGAGGGATAATAAAAATGCTGCTTTTACCAAGAGCTCTTTAAATTGAGCTCAACCTGAATGTTCAACTGTTACAAATGGGACTGATAAGCCTCCAACCTCAAGTGCTGCAGTATCAGTGATGCTATTTTTTTCCAAATCCCCTGAAGGATTTCTTCTCTCTTTCTTTCTGCCCTTTTGTCACTTGAGTCTCTGAATCAGAAGTACACCTGCTGTCATGATAAATACCTTGCTTTCTTTTTCAGCCCTCTGCACCTTGAGATCTTTGTTGGCTCCGTCAGAAGACACCCGGGGGAACTCACACTTTCTATAACATCACTGTAACATCACACTGCAGTGCTCAGTGCAATTATGATGTTAAACAGAACATCTGATAATGTGTCCTGTATGGAATTTGTAGCAGTCCTATAATAATTCTTCTGGAAAACATCAGCCCTTGCGAGGACCTGGCAATACTTCATTTCTCACGGACACAGTAAAATGTTAACAATCCTGCAAGTGATGATTTAACCCTTGTTTTATAATTCCTTTAAGCGTAGAAAATCATTCAAACATATTTCAGCTTTTTCTTATCTTGCTTGAAATGGAGGAATATTTTTTCAGGTTTGTACTTCTGTCACCAGGAAACAATGGTTCATGTCTTCCAGGTAGTTTAATGTTTGAGCATAAATATTTTCTGCAATAACAGACTACCTTGTTATGAGGGCTTTTTGATAGTCTGGTTTGAAAAAGCCTGGTCCAATGTCTGTCAGCTGTTCAATGGCCTGGTTTTTGAAGAGTCTGCTAAGCTATCTCCCAGCAGAGGGACTTTGTGCCACCAGGACTCCCGACTGCCTTTCATTCTCACGATGATGCCCTGTGTTTGTAGAAAGTGGATTTGCTGTTTTCATAAAATCTGTGCAAATCCACAGCTATGCTGTTCAGAATAAAATTCAGTGCAATAGTTCAGTTAGGAGTGATCTTCAATCACCAGGTGTAACTTGCTCCCTACTGCATGATTTATCCTGAAAAAATTATTTGATCTAAACAGGATTTCTTGCTTGTAGGTCTGGCCAGGATGTAGCCTGTTTGCAATGAGAAATTGGAGCACTTCACGTACTTTACACATAAATCTTCCTTGAATCATACCTGGATGTAATAATGTTGAGTTAAAGATCTCAAAGTCCAGCTGCAACCCAACTTTTCCATCTTGTACCTTGCTGGGTAAGTATTCCTGAACTGATAAGCAGTTTTCCCAATGCTTTGATAACCACAAGGCTATTATCCTTGTTGGAAGGATAATAATGCTCTAAATTGGTTACCTCTTGTGCTTTTACACCTGTAGTTGGTACCAATCCTGTTGCTGTGGTTAACCTGAAAGCAGTGGTTATCTGCTCCAAGCAGTGAGACAACACTTGTACATTGCTTTTGGTACCTAATGGTCAAACAATGCCAGCATGTTTAGTAGCAAATTCATTTATTCTCTTTGTAATACCAATGCAATACCCAATGTGGCATTTACTTTCCTGTGTGCCACTGTCTTATCCTTTCTTCATCAGCACAGAAATACGGGAAAAAACCCAAAGAAAGATATTGACAAAAAAGCTGCAGCTGGCCCAAGTATATATATTACTTCTTGTTCAGGCCATTTTCCAGTGTCCTGTTTTCTTCATCACAGCCAGAAATATCTTCTTTGCTTGCTTTGTTTTTATCATTTACCCCTTACTTTAAAATCTGTTCACAGAAATGGAGATATATTTTTCATTGTAGTTTCATGCTTTCTGTGTGCTAGAGGGTAAATTATCTCCATGTCTGTTCCACTTATAATCACATTTAGACATGAACTTGCTTATTAGCAGTGTAAATGGCTGCTGCTCTTACACAGCTACTGTAGATGCTCTGAGCATTCACATTAAGCTCTTACATTTTTCATGCTGTTTATTAATCTAGAATGAACTTTTTAATCTTTAATATTTTATGAGTAGCAATTAGTCTTTTTTGCAGAGTTAGAAAGGCGATATCTTATTTCTTCAAAATTTTTAAACTTCTATTTTAGTAAAAAATTACCATTTGTAGTCTGAAAATTCTCTGAGAGAGCTCCTAGCATTTTAGATCTCTGTGGTCTGCTGGTGTCAAATCAAAGCCCATCTTTTACCTGGCTGGCAGTGGGGTTATTTTTTTTTTGTTTCTTTCCTGGTTTTTAATGATTTTCTTTGCAATTAAAGGTACAGAGGTGTAAAAGAGAACCATTCCCTCAGCGTCTTTTTCGCTCACCCATCTTGCACCTGGGATTGGATTTTCCAGACTGATTCATGTTCTTTTTCACTCATTTTGTTTGCTCTGCAGCTTTCCTGGTTTGCACTGTCATGTCCAGCCAACTGACTTCTGGTCCCTTACACATTATCCAAGAACAAGAGGAGTGCACACCCATGGAGCATCACCAAAGTTCTGCATGTCTTCTTTATCCATTTCTCTGCTTTTCCATTTGTCTGTCATCAAGCACAACCTCATCTATACAAAGTTTCCTTTTCCCAGAAGAATTCCTGGACATGACTCTGTAAATAAGGGATACTGTCTACTATGGTATCCATCTGTGGTAAGCTTCTAGCCCGTGAACTACACCACTGAGATAAAACTTGTTGCCCTTTATCCTTCACTAATGCAGAAAATCAAAGAGAGAAACAACAAACCACCAAGGAGGCTACTGGTGGATCACAAGAGGGGCCAGAAATTCAAGAACAGTTGGACAGCAACAGAGGAGAGGAGCCTACCAGAGATGCACAGAAACCTTGGCATGAAGTCTATGCTTCAGAGGAGGATGCTGGAAAAAACACAACTGTGCCAGATCACAAGCAGAGAGACAACTGGGAAGGGAAAAGAGGCTGGTGTCAGAGTGCGGCCCCGTGATGCTGAGAGATGCCAGCTGCAGCACAAGGGGAAGCCAGCAACAGATGGAGGTGTTCAAACGGACACGATGGGCAGCAAATGGCAAAGCCACCTAAGCTCCCTTCTGTTGGCTCCTGTGGACACTGATCTCCATTTGGGGGTTTGCCTTTGATGCAAGTGCACTTCTTCACAAGTAGGAATGGGCTCTTGTGCTTCCATAAAAGCAGAGAACAAGGATGCTGTTTCCAAGACCTAATGACAGTGCACACAGATGTGGATAAGATTTTCACAAATGTACAGGCTTTGCCTTTATCACAGCCATCTTTCCTTCACAAGTAACTCTTCCCTCTCCTCATGTTGGTTCCAGCTGCAGTAAGTTCTGGCTCTAGAAGTAATTTTTTATCAGAATTATCTGCCTCACACTGAAGGCCAAATTATTCTGCCAACTCTTGTATATTATGCACACAAAAATAAAAGGCATAGCCCATGAAGTGCTGTAGACACCAGCCAGCTTCTTGGAGGTCAAAATGTCATTTCGTGGACTATAAAGGTAACCACAGGAGCTAAATTAAACCTCTGAATGGGGAACTCAAGCCATTAGGATCTGTTATTTCCCCCTCAACTTCCCTCCTTTCTCAGACTCAAGGGAGCCTGTTTCTTGTTTCTTCAGACAAGCCACCCACTCACAGGATATTCAACCAGAGAATTTCCACTGTTCATTCTTGGCAGCCTGGTGCTCACCGCAGAGGCTGACCTGACCCACTGGCTTGCCTTGTCACAGCATCCATAACACAAGTCAATTCCTGGGTTTCTGCAACAGCAGAGAGATGAGCTGAGTCCTGCATTTCTGAGGCTGCTTTGTCCAAACCTGACACCATGTAAGCTGATCAAACGCTTCCAGGCACTCCAGGTGCCCAGCAGAGCATTTGCCTGGCAATGTACATTGTGTGTTGGCTGCTGTGGATGGGACACAAGCAAAGGGCTAGTATGTTAAGCAACTTATTCTTTGGATGGAAAGCAGCATCTTTTTATCATGAGGCAAACACCACATGATTTTCTGAAAAGACCACAGAGCTCTTCTGACAGGTTTGATGGAGAAATGGAAGCATGCATGACTGGAAAGTCTGCACTGTCATACATCCAGTGTTTACTGGCAGCTCTCGAGCAGGATCATGAGTACTGTACGGTGGGACACATATTTAAATGCATGGCTCGGAGGATAGAGAGTTAAGACTAATAATATCCACGTGAATAAGGGCCAGCTTCACTAAAACTCTCAGCTACCCAGGAGTTCTCCTGTCCCCCATGTGGGCTGACACACAAACAAGATATACTGCAGGACTTAAGAATAAAATAAGAACCTCTGGAAGCAATTCCAGACTTCTGTGGATGTGTGGTTTATCAGCATCAATCATAATGGCAACAAGCATGTAATTTTCCCCACAAAAAAACCCCACCCAAAGCCCCCAGCTACAGTGTAAAATGAATGTCTTGAGGCAACAACTTAGGGAGAAAAATCAAGGACTGAGCTGAAACCCTCCATGAAAGCCTTGAGGCACTGATCTGGTGAGACCTTCCAATGCAATTGCTTCAAACATCAAGAAGCAATGCAGAGGACGGATGTAGGTAAGAGGAAACTGCCAAGTTTGGGGGTAGATTAAGGTGGAAGAGTGCACCTTGTTAAATGTAACTGTGCTGTTCATTTCACATTCAAACTTCCAGTATGGTGAATAGTGATGTTCATTTTTGTTTTCAGGTCAGGCTCTAATTTATCCTCCCTTCTTCCTCTGTTTGGTTATTCATCTAATTTAGGTAAACAGACATATTGATTTACAAGAAGTCATTTTTTCCAAGGCAGTTCCTAAACTACCTTCAGCACCTCAGAAATGTATTACTCTTTTGCAAAGTTCTACCTCTAATTTCACCATTTTATTTATTTGAGCTTTCTGAAACCATATCGTCATTTTAACCTGCACAGCCTCAACTTCACAAAATTGTTCCGACAAACAAATGCTGGAGACGCCGGAAACAGCCACAAGCTCTTGTCCTGGTGCCTTGAGTCTAAAGAAGAGGTGTTCTGAGAAAAGAATCAGCACTTGTATGGGACCAGCAAATTTGAGCCATACACCTTTCAAAAGCTTAACTCCTTCCTTTGGGACTGCTTCTCACTGCCATAGTAACAAGCAAATCAGATAAAGTTAACAACAAACGAAAAAGCAGGGCTGGCCTTTAGCCATGTTACTGCTCCACCTGCTCAGAGACCAGCCAAGCTGTCAGTGGTCCAGATGTACTGCATAGCTGGATATTAAAATTTAGCATAAATTCATTTCTATTTCACTAAACAGGAGAATGGTTATTGCCTGAGCCTACTTATAGTGAAACAATAGAAATATCAGCAGAGGATGACTGGGTTATCAGAATTTAATTTCACTGGGACTGTACTTGAACTGAGCTCAAGCTGGATAGAGAAATTGTGATGGGTAGGGAGACATAAAGCTTTCTTCTCCTGTTGTCCAGCAAATATAGATATTTACTGTACAGCACAGACACTTCTGGACCAAGGCATTTTTGTTCAGAAATAATTTTAAATTGAAACCATGGCTTCCCTTTTAAGTGGATTTTTGACCCATTTCATGAAGGTCTTGCACATTTGTCAATTCTGAAATGCTCTGTGCTGGCAGACAGGAAAGAAGCATGAGTGAGTCCCAAGTTGTCCTGACTATTGATTCTCATCAATCCACCTTTAAAAATAAATCACACTGTTCAGACTGGGTATCAGCAAGAGCCAAACATAGTACTACTTACAGAATAACTGAATAGTTTGGAATGGAAGGGACCTTCAATGCTCACCTAGTCCCACACCCCTGCCATGGACAGGGACACCTTTCCCTGGATCAGGTTGCTTGAAGCCCCATTCAACCTGGTTTGAACAGTTACAATAATGGGGCAGATACAGCTTTTCTGGGCAACTTCTTTTAGTGACTCACCACTCTCATAATATAAAAAAATTCTTTCGTATACCAAACGTACTTGATAAGTACTCTTGGTGGTAGATACTAATCACATGTACAAGGCTGAGACAGTGGGGTGTATGGTGATACCTCTGGTATACACAGACACACCAGGATGAACATCTCCAGTGTCTCCTTGTGCACTTCTGCCCTGTCATGCCACAGACTGCATTTAGAACAGTTAAAGATGAAACTATCACTGTTAAAGATGAAACTATTCTGCTTCAAGTGGTCAGAGCTCACAGTAAACAGTAGCAGTGACCAGCAGAAGGGTAGCCATCCCATGTGCCAAAGAAACAGGGAAACACATAAGAGAAAATATATTTTAGGAGGGCTCTTGGAAAGAAGATTATTTTCTTTCCTTTGTATGTACTGAGTAGAAGAGGTTTTACACAAAGCACAGATTTTGCATGTCTGCTGAAAGAAGTCTGAAAAAAGCACTGAAAAAAAATTGCTGCTTTTAAGCCAACATTAGCTGATGCAACTGTCTGCTCTGGTTGTCTCTTCTCATGCCAAAGCATCCATGTCACACTTGTAGAGGTCCACATCAATGTGACACCCTGTACTAACTTCAATCCTACTACAGTCCAAAGTTGGCTTCATTTTTCTTGTGTAATTAAGAGAAATGAAACTAGAAACCAATATCACCAGTTTTAAGGTGTGAATTGTATTACTTGTCAATGGTTTCCATATTGTAAATAGGGTCCACATAGAAAGGTTTTTGCAGTAAATAAAAATGCTCTTTATCAGCAATTGGCTTAGGCATCTCATTTTTCAGTAACCTCAGTGCAGGCAGAGACTGACACACAGGGAGTCTTGGACTTGCAGGAAAACATCCATCTAGTTAATGCTTGTGCACAGCTACTTCTCCCAGCACCTCATTGATAGGCAGTTAAGAATTTTACCCTGAAGTGGCCAAAAGCAGTGGCTCCTTATGTCCCTCTCAGATGGGCTGAGCAGGGAATCACACCAAAACATGTCCAAAGCCTACATGGGTCAGGTATCATTTCAACCCACTCAATTTCTTCACATACTTTCCATGAAAATCGTGGCGAAATCTTTATACACAGAAGGAGAACTGGGGTAGAACATACTCAAAAGATTCATGTCAAAATCTCTGTAGGTCTTACTGTCATGGTCTCTGTCCTAGAGACCACAAACATACACATGGGAGATTATATCACTGTTCTCTGGTTAAGATCTTAACCTACATTTACACAAAGGAACAGATGACATATTCAAGCAAACAGGGTAGGGTTTTTTTGCAGCAGTGTCACCAGAGAGAGGAGGTATTTGTTTGGAAATTACAGAAAACCCACTTCTAGCCTGTTTTGTGAAAACAAAAATATCTTCTTCTCAGTTAAATGTCATTCTTGACTTATTCCACTGCTTACTGCTAACTCCTTTCCTTTGCTTCTCACAAGACATCAAGAATTAATGAGACAGAAGTTTAAATAAGGGAGAAGATAAAAGCCTAACACATAAGTTATGTTTTATAGTTTTATAGTTTATAGGTGTAATTTTAAGTATCACTATGGGGACTGATATTATTTAAACCTCTCAACTATCACATGATCTTATAAAATTTGAAGACCTCATAGATACAGATAAAGCTACTTGCTGCTAAAACCACAGGCTAGACCAGCTATAAGCTAGGGCCACGTTTAGAGCAAAGCAATTAACACAGAAATGAAATTCTCTTTCATAGTCACACTGAAAACAAAGAACATAAGTAATATGAACACACATCACGCTGTCTGTGGCTCTGCGTGCCATACTTTTGAATGAAATAAATTATTAAAGAAATTAATGTACCTTCATTACTTATTCTTCAGCTGCTCTGCATCCATTCTTCTAATTAAGAAAATTGCCTAGACTAAATATCGTGATTAAAATAGTGCACCATGTATCTAGAGAATACCTAATTTTTTGCAGTGCTGACTTTTTTATTTAATAGTGATACTTCAGAGATATTATGTCACTGGTGAATAAGTTTATTCCAGCTGCTTTTTTACCATATCTTTTTAACTTGGATGGCAAACAACATCATCCTATTTTGAGACTCATAATCTATTGATCAGAATTGATTTTTGGTACATCTTTTGTATATCGAAATGCTGGAATTAAGTGTTTTCTAATATATTTCAATGACAGTGCTATTGATGAAACAGTAAGGCAAACACAACCAATTCTGTGCCTAACTTTAACTTATGTCATACATAAAGTATAAAAGAGGTCTCTGAAAAAAATGCACTTACCTGGTATGTAAACAACACTTCACTTGGTGATTTACCTAATTTTCCATTGATGTTAACTTCAATTTGACCTTGTTGTGGTTCGTTCATTGGTCCGACTTGACATACAATCCTAAAAAGAAAGAATGTAAGCTTATCTGTTAGAAGGAACAGCTGCTATACCAATGCAATGTATGTGAGCTACCCCACACACTGCGAGCAGGAGCACTGCTTTGCTTTATCCTGTGCTGTGTAATCCAGGGCTGCCTCAGATTCCCAGCAAAACCACCCAAGAATAGTTTGCTCGTCTATCTAAAGGCTGGCAAAACTGAAACCTGAGCCCTGTACACAGCTACTTTAGCAGTCTGTGAGTAGAAGTGCCTTCTGCAGAAGACTCAAATTCAGCCCATAAGTCAGTTGAACCTTTGCAACCCAACACAAGATTTACTGTGGAATTTGTGGTGTTAAAAAAACCCAAACCCACAAAGGAGCCCCCACCTCTTTGATGCAAACATCAGACCATTAGCTATCTTATAATTTTGTGTGTTTTAACTGCTGATTATTTTGTTGTGCATCTTGCTACCTTTGAGCTTCAAACTACTGCCTTTTTACACCAACAATCAAAATCCCTTCAGAATTACTGCTCTCTGAAAAAAAATTCACAGATAACACACGCAAAATCAGAGGTCAAGGAACACTGGCCAAGAAAATGCTGCCTTAGAACTAACACTGCTGCTGAGTGATAGCTAGGATGTTTAAATTGTTATTTCAAACAGGTAAACCACAGAATGAAAGCATGAAAAGGCAATAAGGATTCAACACACTTGGAAACTGGGACAAATGCTTAATGGAGAGCTGATAATACAGTTAGATAAGGAGGTATATGGTGCTCACAGCCTGCTCAATCAGTTTCATATAGGTCACACCCTGAGGATCACTGCTCATTTCTGTCCCTCTTTCCCTCCAGGATTATTGCTATTCCTCCTTAAGCAGTGCATGACTGCTTAAAACAACCCAAAGTAGCAAAAAACCCCTCAATGACTCCAAATTACTGGGTATAATGTACTTAAATTAGGACTTATAATAAAAGGATTGTCAAATCCCTCTGCAGATCACTCCAGCCTTTTTTTCCAGGGTACTGGCAAATGGACAAAATTCTCTGAATTCTTGCATGTCCTGGCATGTGTATGGCTGCCCGAGCCTGTTCCTCATCATCTCTCTACTGTATTCTTGGAAGTTGTATCTTCATGTCAGGCAGAAACAGGAAACGGAGCCTTTGGAGGAATTTTTACCATATGTCAAGCTAGGGAAAGCAGTCGGGGGCCGAGGCCAGGGGGATGTGGGGGAAACGTCGTAGCAGAGATTTTAATTGGAAAAGTTCCCTCCCCTCCCCAGCGCTGGCACTGCCTCCCTTCCCCCACATTACTAATGGAAAACTACAAAGAATGACTTCTCCAAGGCCAACAATTAAATCACCGCAGAGCCAGAAAGCACCCTTAAGTGTCTTAAATCTTGCTGTGCATGGCAGACACTGTCTTCTAAAAAGACAGCTTTTGACTGCAGAAGGATAGGGGAGGAAGACAAGGCCCTTTTTATTATTTTATTTTAAATTTAATTTTATAAAAAATAGGTAATAATAAAACAAAATATCAGAGGAAGACAAATACAGAAAATTAAAGGTACCTATTTGAAGATTTTGACAACTTCTCTTTTAAGGCTTCCCTAGTCAGGAACATCCTTCAAAATTCACTAATTTGTTGATAAATGACATGATGCAAGTTGCATTTGTTCTCACCCATTACTACATTGCCAGAACTTTGGAAACCAGTAATGTTGCTATGATACAAGGAACCAGTCATCTCACTTCTGGCTCCTTTCCACGTATTTAAAAATATCAAAAAGCTTTAGAAAAAGCCAAGAGGATGAGGAAATTCTTGTAAGGCTATGTTGCAATTCAGTGCAGCTTTTGCAAACACTGAAAATAGGGAATGGGGAAGGATGGCTGGTTGGAAGTATGTGTAAATGCAGGAGTGAAGGCAATAAAATTAGGAAGCATTCAGAAATAAACATCTATTCTTTACCTTCTTCAGTCCTAGATGGCTGGGAAGCTTCTAGATGCCTGATCCACACATTGACTAAAGCTAAATATTTTTCAAAAGCTAAAAAAAATCACTTAGGTATCTTCAAAGTCACTTTCAAAACATGCCATAGGAATAGTAAAAAGTTATCGTGTTACACTTTAAATTATGGGAAGGGAAAGAAAGCCAAGGTTTCAATTGCAGCTTTCAAAAGTGAATGAGAGAAAAATCACACTGCCTAAAATATGTCATTACTCTCAATATTACTACTGAACCTTCCTGCTATGCTTTTCATCAGCTAATATCAAAAGGGTATTTCCCTCTTGAAATTAGAAGTTTGATATAATCTGTAGTAAACACCTAAATACCTACTTAGAAGAATTTAGGCATTCTGTTTTAATTTTTGGCACTGCTTAAGAGTGTGACAAGTAATCCACAAAACATCTACCAACCTGCTTAGGCAATTCAACATCCATGGACTTGTTGGCTTTGAGATGACACTTAGTCATCTACAACTAAACCTAAACTCTGGGCTCCCTCCCTGTCCCCAGGCAAGAAACCATGTGGCTGGACTAAACAGATTTAAGCTTCCTCTTGTTTTGCCTACTTTCCCATAAATCTTGTATGCTTGGCTTCACTGTGGTTCAGATTTAGCAAAGCTTTAATGACTAGATGCTGATGTAGAATGCCTTTAATTTAAAAACAAACAGTCTTGATATATGTGCAGCAATAGTTTATGAAAGCTTTTCAATCAAGCAAGGAAAAAACTTCGATCAGGAGCAGGATGGTAGTACACCATTGTAAATTTGTAGCTGTATTACAATCTATAACAATTTTAAATAAAGAGTCAGACATGTTACTATGAAATATTGCAAGTATATAATAGCAATAGTTCTTTCTTCAAATGGTAACCTTTTGTAACCACTAGAAGATAATATTTTCTTGAAAATGCACAGAGGTTCCTTTTTTCTTCTAAAATCTTGTGAAAAGCATCCATCAATTACCTTGTGGAAACAGAGTAGAACTCCTCTTTAAAAAGACATTCCTTGTCTGCCACTGTTATATTTTTTACATCTTCTGCCTTTATTCCCAAATTAGATCCCATTATGGTCAAAAGAATTCCACCACTTAGTGGTCCAGTTTTTGGCTCAATCTGTGTTTGCATAAGGGACAGGAAAAAAAAAAGAAGCAAAATTAAATACTACAGTGACTATGTTGCTCTTCTATATTATTTAAAGCTACTTTGACTTACCAACATTTGAAATGCAGATGTTTCTTGTAGGACAAACAAAAAACATGCTATGCAACTTTTTAATGTTAATTAATCATCTGTTAGCTCAGAACTAGTATTCAACAGCTGAAGATTTCATGTCTCCTGTGGCAGAATGTTATGTACAAAACCCTTGCCTGGTGTTTATTCTGTTTTAAGTTTGCTTCCTCTGCTGAGGTACTGTGATTTTGAAAAGCAAATGGATTGCACTCTTCTCACAATCCTTCCACAGAGCTTTTCCAGCATTTTGTTGTGATTTTATCCCTTTAGGTTCACAGCAGAGCAGTGCACCTTCCTAACACACAATGTGACCCCACATAGTGTTTTCAAAAGTTCCTCCAGTCCCTTGATTTTGCTTACTGCACCTCATGGTAGGGTGCTGCAGCATGGGCTGATGCTAACTGAGTAATTTGCAAATAAAATGAGAACAGAAGATTGTGCAGTTGCAGTGGACTGCTCAGACTGAAACATGGCCCTAACAGGCACTTCAATTTGGAATATTTCTTGGGTGGCTAACCTGCTTTCCTACACAATGCTTGGAGCACCTTCAGCAAGATCTTCTCAGGTTTTCAGCTTTGGAGGCTGCAAATTTGCCATCAAGAAGAGTGAGGTTGGACTTCAATGTCTGCTCCATCAGAATCAGTCTCTCAGGTCTAAGCAAGTCTGAGCACAGCAATGTGGCTGCCCCTGCTGGCTGCCTGGCCCACTGGCTGTCCATTTGCACTCAGCCCATAAACAAACTAGTTGAAAAATTACTCAGCTCTTTGTCTAGCTGTTTCAAAATGTTATGTTCATATCTAAAGCTAATGTAAGGTCTGAAAACTCAACATATTTTAGTACCTTTTTTTAAATCCACAATAATGTAGAAACAGTATCCCAGGTGAAAACACTTTTCAAAAAATTTTCCTTTTCCTTTTTTCTCAAATCATGTTTCCCTGGGCGCAGATACTACACAAGTATTCTTCTTCACGCATTCTGTCAAGCTTCTAGGGTATTTACCTTCCTTGGCAGACTTCAACTGTTTAACAGCCATTTCTTAGATTTACCCTGGTGGCCAACCTTCCCCAGTGTACTGCAGGTCTGCCAGCAGGCACACTGCACCTCGAACTGCACAGACTCCAGGGTTGCACTGTCTCTACCAGTTTGAGCCACAGGTGTCAGACACAGTTCCTACTGAGTGAAACATCCCTGTTACAACTCTCAACCTGTGTCATTCAGTTACTACATTTTGTGATGGCTTGGGATGTGTTCTCATCAAACAGTTTGTCTGAGTTTCTAAGTACTGATACCACTGCTGCAGCCATTTAGGTTTGCCCAGTGGAAGCATGTATCACTCTGTTCTCATCTATTATGCCCATAAAAGCAGCATTTGGCTTGTTTCTGGAAGGTCATGGGTTTATGACTTTCTTTGCCTGCTGATCCACCAACGTGGACAACAATCTTCCCTGACCCTGAGTGAATGCTCCAACTGCAGAGTAAGTCAGGTGCACATTTGGCCTCTCTGACTTCTTACATTCAGTTCCTACAGCCTTGGATTTGATGCTGGTGTGGACTGAAAGATATCACTGACACCTGGAAAACATTTTGTGATGCAGAAACAATCTGCTCCCTTATTGAATACTATTTTAAAGTCTAGCTTGAAGTCTGTAAATGAACCTGCTATGTACTTGTAGTTCCAGGAACAGTGAACCACTCTTACAGACTCATTTCAGGTAGAAAGGGTTTAATGAGAGAAAAAATCCATGTTAAGAATGCAAGAATCAAATGCCACATTTTAAATATGCACTGCTACCCTGACGTCTGATACAGCGAGGACAAGGCTTGAAAAACAAGGACCAACTCCATTCGGTCTCTTATTCTGAGTCTTTACAAATCTCTCACACACATCACTACTGACATTATTTCCTTTCAGCTATTTTAGAGCCTTATTTAATACCCCAGGAAAAAAATCTGCCTTTCAGTATGAGCTTGCTTGGCTGCTTTCTCCTGAAAAATACTATGCTGGTAGGGAGAGAAAGAAAGCAATCTTACGCGAGTGATTTCTGGAGGAGGACACGTGTCGGTGGGGGGAGCATGACAGAGTTTTTCATACACACACTTGCTGGCCTTGCCATCTTCTTCACACCAGACACACTTGTACTCAGGCCGGGCAGCAAGGCACAGGCTGCAGTCGCTTCGTCCGTAGGAGCAGTTGTACAGAGTCACTGAAAGGTGAATGGCAAACACGTTTAGATGTTTCTCTCTGTTTCAAGGATATTCGGTGTCCTTCAGGAAGGAAAACTAACCCTCTGTAAAAAGTTCAGTGGAGTCGTGTGAGTAATATGTACCTAACCCCTGAATGATGCTGAGAGAAAATTTTATTTTTCCTCTATGGAAAAGCCTGACATTTATCCATGTGCAGAGTATGACTACTCTGCAAATATATTTTTGTCACTCAGGCACTGTCAAAACATTCAAGTACAAAGTCCTTACTTTGACTAACCTCAATAACACATACAACGGTTTAAAGATTAAATCAAAAATCAGGTCTTCCTGGAGCATCCCAAGTTAGATATGGAAGTTATAGGCTCTGCATGAGTGTCAGTAGGGGTGGACATCAGCTGGCATGGGACCTCTGCCAGATGCAGAATTAAAGGAAGAGAGCTGCCTTTGTGGGCTGTTTCCAGGACATTTGGGACTTTCCATAATCATCACTCATGCCTGAACCAAATAAAAAGTTAACACTTAATAAAATGTTAACCTTTGTTCAAGTTAATACCTCTGTGTTTCTTCATTCTTCTCCATTTTCTTGCTTTTGTTTTCCCTTTTGTCTTGAACTGTCATCAGTTACATACACCTTATCCCTTCTGTAGTGGGGTTTAGTTCTAACTTTTCTGAGCCAAGAAACCAAATCTGATAGTTGTCTTACTGATGAAGCAGAGACCAACTGTCCCAGACACTAAGCTTGTTTTGGCCCCCCATCAATTGCTAGCGTGATGCACAGTCACTGAATAAAATGAATTTTCCCAAATAGATGCAAAGCCTTGAGACATATCTCGGTGGTCCAACACCATAAGGAGAGCCTGGGCTTGCAAGAAACCATATGGAGATGTACTTGAGAACTAGCCCAGAAGAAAACAGACTGTCACATATTTCTCTAGGGAAAGAGTGCAAGGTGCCCAGATTACGCAGCATGTGAGTGCTGTGCCTCCCTGGACAGGTGAGATGATTATTGTAAAGAGAAAAACATCTTGCTGCCTGCTTTTCTGCTCCTTTTCCCCCTGCTTCTCTCTACTCTTTGCTGCTCTGTATTTCTGGTCACATAGCTTCTCACCCTCTGCCACTGAGGCTCTGCCACTTTTTGAGCCTTGTAAATCAACTTACCAGAACAGCAGAAAGCTTTTTAGGTTTCCTCCTGTGCTCTTTCAAGAGTTAAATGTCCTTGCACAGGGGAATAGGGTATACAAGACAGAGACTCAACATCTTCCCCTTCCCCTTCCCTTCATTAAGTCTCAAGAAACAGTAGCCTTAGTGACACTGGATTTTTTTCAAATGAGGTTCATACTTAAAGATGCAGGAAATAAAGGAAAGTAAACAGATGTGGACAAAAGTAAATCCTTTTGAGATGCATATAGTAAAGGCCATTAAAAACGTCTATTCAAAACAAGCTTTTACTCTCAGAGGAGCAGGACACTACAAAGGACACTGGCAAAACCACCCTCCAGTCAGTAGCATTTCAATACACTTGGTATCTTCCTAGATAACAGCAGCAGCAGTAGCTCTTGAAATCTAATTCCAAGAGACTACCATGTCGGATTTCTAGTGAAATGAAAAAGCAAAATGAGAATTCTAGTTTTCCATTATTTTTTCAGCAGTGGCCTTATTCCCCTGCTAGGCATGAACAATATTGCAGATGCCTAGATCTTGGCTAGCCTCTGCCACTTGTAAGGGAACATTTAATCCCATACAGGCAGTTTTTCTCTAAATGCTGTATGTTTTAAACCCTCAGCATTCAGTTTCACAGCTCGTCTTTAAGATAATAACAGGTTTTTTTCTTTCCCTTACAATGAAGAGTTAATGCAATGATGAAGCCTGATTTTAACCCTTTCTTAGCTCTAGTCAGCATATCCACTTGATTTCAAGTAGCTTTACAAGCACAAAATCAGCTGAAGAATCATTAGATGTGCATGCAAAACTGAAGGACTTTGGCATTTGTAAAAATGGATGAATGAATGAGAAAGAGCATCCATTTGATTCAATCTCTACTTGAACTTCCAAGGAATTGATGAGCACAAAGCAGGAGTAGCATCATTTGCTTCATAAACTGAGCACAATATGGAAGGCACTGAGCATCAAACATAAACCAAGTGATATTTCCTGCAGTTTGTGTGTCAGTTATCCACTCTGTATGCTGTTTGTAGACATAGTGGTGGGGAAAAGCACCAGACTGACAGCCCATGAATGCTCCTGTTTGCTTTGTGGACAGTGGCAAGGAGAAGCTTCCTTGCTGTGAATCGCTTTTATAGGAACCAGATTGCTTTCTTATTCCTGCATGAATCTGCATGCTACCCCTTCCAGAAGCACTCTGAAAGATTGCTACTGCACAGACACTTGAACAGGAAATAGTGTTGAGCAAATCTTCCCCTTGGCTTCCTAAACCTCACATTTCCCACCCAGATGACCACATGGCCCCCAGGTACAGCATGGGAATATGTTTACTGAATTACTTTTTTACTTTATATCCTTCATTGGCTGGACAGGGATTCTTATTCCACCCCTCAGTAAACAAAGTCAGGACTGCAAAGTCTTGATGTCCCTCACATCCAGTTGCATAAGTGCAATGAAGAAAGCCACAGCCTCAAAGCACCAACTGCTCCCCTTGTTCACTGATCAGCTCATTATAGGTACCAGCAGCAAGCTACTCATTAGATTCAGACTCTTATCCATCACCTTGAGATAGCAGCTGTGATATCATCGATAAAAAGGACAAAGGATAAAAGGGATATATTGGATTTCACACTGTTCAGAACCCCTGATGGCTCGAGATGTAAAAATGCTATCATAACTTAGTATTCACTAAGTGTCATAAAAAGAAAGGGTTCTTTCACTGGCAGGTTCAAAGGTGCTTCTCAGCAGCAGCCATATACCCAAAGCCAATTCTTTTCAAGATGCATGAAAACACATTACGCTCTGGATTTCATATGGCAAGGGAGACTGAAAGTCAGAAAGAATTTAGATTTTAAAAAAATCCCTTTTATATTAAAAAGAGACATCAGTTGATAATTTTTCCATTCCCCTCTTGGAGGTGTGCTATATTTCAATTTGAATGATAACACTTCTTTAATAATTTAGCTACATTTTTGTTTTTAATGTTTTTCCCTGACTTGGAAAAAAGATGTTGGGAATATTTGGTCAAAATTCTGCAGTTTTAAACATGACAGCCTCTGGAATGGAAATTAAGACAGTGTTAGATTGTAATATGACCTCTTTGTAACATTCATGCCAGGTCCTCTTTTAAGTCTTTTAACACTGAACACAGAACCATAAGGCAAATCTTCTAAAAACATAGTTCATGCTGCCAATATGAAAGGGAATAAATTTAAATATTGTACAGTTGGGAAAATATGGTCTGAATATTCTTCTGCAGAGGAAATTACTTGGGCTACTAGTATTTTCCTGATGTTGACCCATCATGCAAGTAACAAGAGCGTTGGGTTGCCTCATCGTTTTTGCAATATTCTGCCTTAAATGTGGGTCCAAAGATGTGTAAGGTAGGTCTGAGCTCCTAGATACTGCTCCACTGATTTTAAAGGAACTTTCTTACCTCAGCTCAGGACTAGGCTTACAGACATAATTGCTTCATTATTGTAAGTTGAAAAGAAATGAAATTTATATTCAGAAAGAGATTTTTATCAGAGATCAAGTCTTTGTGCTCTAATTTTTAATTTATTTTAAATGGAACTAAATGAATAGAGTAATGAGCTGAAAACACACTGAATGTTTCTGTGTTTTCTTGATTGCCAGCTGACATAGGGACTGCAGAACCTGTCTGAACTGGGACACAGCTAAGAGATGAGATTTCAAGTGAAGTCCCTATGAGTGGCTGTGACAAGGATCCTCTTTCTGCTCTTCCACAAGGAAAGTTCATCGCGGAAAGAAAAAGATCATTGAAATAAAAAATCAAAATACTAAAGTGCTTAATTTTCATACTTAAGTATGAACTGTGAGTCTTTGCTGTTAGGATTGCACTTCAGAGCAAAAGTAATCTTGAAAATTATAGAATCATAAAATCAGAATACTTTGGGTTGGAAGAGACATTTAAAGGTCACCTAGTCCAAATCTCTGCAATGAGGAGGGACATCTTGAATAAGATCAAGTGATTTTTGAGATTGTCCTGTGTACAGCCAGGAGTTGGACTTGATGATCCTTGTGGTTCCTTTCCAACTCAGGATATTCTGTGATTCTGTGATTCTATGCAGAGGCCCATCCAGCCTGAACCTCAGTGTTTCCAGGTATTGGGCATCTACCATCTCTCTGGCATCCACAACATAGCCCTGTATTAGCCACTGTGAAGAAAACTAACTCTACCCCAGCTGAAACGAGCACAGCAACCTGTGCCAGTGTTTCACCAGCCTCACTGTAAAAAAGCTTCTTCCTTATATCTAGTCTAAACCTACTCTCTTTCAGTGTAAAACCATTACCCCTTGTTCTCTTGCAACAGTCCCTGCAAAAAAGTTTGTCCTTATCCTTTTTATAAGCGACCTTTAAGTACTGAAAAACTGCAATAAGGTCTCCCTGGAACCTTCTCTTCTCCAGGCTGAACAACCCCAACTCTCTCAGCCTTTCCTTCTAGGAGAGGAGCTCCAGCCTTCTGATCATCTTTGTGGCCCTTCATACTCTGTACTCATTCCAACAGGTCCGTGTCCTTGTTATGTGGCCAGCCCAGAGCTGGATGCAGCACCCCAGGTGAGGTGTCATGAGAGTGGAGTAGAGGGAGAGGATCCCCTCCCTTGCCCTGGCCATGCTGCTTTTGATGCAGCCCAGGATATGCCTGGCTTTCTGGGCTGCAACCACACATTGCTGGGTCCAGCTTTTCACACCCTGCAGGACTGCTCTCAATCCCTTCATTTCCAGCTTGTATTTGTGTTTGAGATTTCCCCAACTCACGTGCAGAACCCTGCACTTGGCCCTGTTGATCCTCATGAGATTTGCACAGGCCCACCTCTCATGCCCATCAAAGTCCCTCTGGATGCCATCCCTTCTCTCCAGCTGCACCACACAGCTTGGTGCCACTGCCAAACTTGCTGACACACAGACATTCAATGCAGTAGTTTAAAATTAATAACTTTTGATCTGTCAGGTTTAATTGTTTCACCCAAACCAGCAAAACCTACAAACATTCTTATTAACAAGACTCCAAATTATGAAGGAATAGATTTCTGCTTACTGTAATTAATCTCCCTTTAATCCCATATTTCATACTTACCCATCAGTTTGCTGTCAATCTTGACCTTATCTTCTGTTTTTATGGATAAATTAAGTTGTAGGGTCTCATTTGCACTATAGGAAAACTGGAAAAGATGACATAATAGAGATATTTATACCTTCATTTGGCAAGGTTGATTTCATTCATTTTCTATGATTCTCAATAATCAGACCTGTGAAGGTTTTAGAAACTCTCCCAAGCCTTATGGCCTTTTTTCATCTTGGGCAGATACATTTATAGAAAAATCTTTAATGAACCTAATCCTTCACAATCAGAATTTTCAAGTACCAAGGGACAGCAATATGTGAATACTTGCTTTTCATTAATTTAATTTACATTTGGTTATAAGTATCAAAGCAGCAAAAGTGCTGCTCAGAAGTAGTAAGTATAGCTGCTGACCCTGCTGAGCTCTCCCTTCCCACACCATCTGGCCCCATTACTTCTGTGGGCACAGCAGACTCGCACCACATGGAGGGGAAATCTCTTGCATCTTTTACAGCGCAACCTCCTCATTTTACAGCCAAATCACAAGGTTCACATGCTCCAAGACATGAGCTTCTGCTCATGCTGAAAGAGCAGCAATGACAATTGTTGGGAAACAAGAACAAATAAAAATACAGACGCTTGATAAAGCAAATGCTTTGTGCTAGGCACAGATGATGCATAAATGCTCATTAATTCTCAAAACTAGTTAGTGAGCTTGTAAGTATTAAAGTCAGCATAACATTTGTGAGACAAACTTGGAGCTTAGAAAATAGACCATTTAAAAAATATTAATTCCTTTCTCAATAAAACAAGCAAGAGTGAAAGAAGCATAACTACTAGGCAGCCAAGCAACAGCATATTGTTACCATTCTCATAATTCCCATTTTTACAGATACAAAAAGGAAAATATAATGAATTGGAATGTGGAGAGGGACAGCACTGAAATTCTTGCATTTTTTCCTCAATGGTTTCACTAGATTGCATAAAAAGTGAAGAATAAACCAGTAGTGGTCTCAGATTCCTCCAGAGACAGTTCAATAATTCCATGAGTTACACAGGTAGAGAAATCAAGGAAAGAGATTGAGGGCGCTGAGGGGAGACTTCAGGAGCACTGAGCCAAAATGATAGCCTTTGACTACTACTGCCAAAGGAGAATCTCCATCAGAGGTGACTTTCTTTTCTGAAGGAAATGCATATTACCTGTATAAGTCTGGACATGTGGCTACTGGAACAGTTTAGAAGAAGAACTGAGCATATTTGGTAGGTGAATCATATTTTCATATTTACCTCTTTACTCACGAATGAAAATTTTCCTTCATCTGACTCATCAACAGAAGCTTCAAATTCAAATTGGCTGTTTCCAACCAGAAATTTTTTACCCTAAGGATGAGAAAATTTCAGTTTAGTATTTGTATAGCATTACCAAGCATAGTAAAATATCACCAGGGGATATCCTGTCCAGCACTGAAAGGAATCAAATCCAAATGGAGAAGGCTAACTGGTTACAGTCATCTTCTAAAGCAATGCTAGTGAGAAGCTGAGCCAGAGCAACACTCTTTCATGGTAGGCACACCAAGAAGCTCAAGGAAAGCAAGATCATACATAGCACTCTGTTTCAGTGAGCAATAAGAAAAAGCAAAGAGATGTGAATACTGGATGGCTTCACACATCAGATGTGCTATTAACAGAGCTATGTCAGTTCTGCCCTTAAAGGTTTTCTCTGTAGGGATTCTGGGCAGAATGCAATGCAATCAATGCAAGACTTGCATGGGAAACTGGAAAGAACACCTCCTAGCTCTTGTTGCCTTTCTCCTGCCTTACCATGACTCCAGCTGCATTTTCATAGGACAGTCTTCAATGGCAGCACTAATTTAAGGGTATTACTACCTCCTAGACATCTTCTTCTCCTCTCTTCTCCCTAGATCCTAAATCTATTGATTCCTGTCTTAAGTCTGTGGCACATATTGACCTTCACTGTACTGACAAAACCTCAGGTTGGCTGTTCTCTGATTCAGTCAAAGAACTTGGCTGGCTAAAAACCTCATCCCATGACATCGTTTCTGTTCTTGGTCATTCTCCTGCCCATAGGACAGACATGCAAACAGCTTTGTCAGAAGAATATTAGAAAGAAGTGAGTAGCAAGGATATTTTAATACAGTAATGTTGGTAAAGGCTTACGAAATCACAACTCACTTGGGGACAAGACAACCTTCACCTTTACAGAATCACAAAATGGTTTAGGTTGGAAGGAACCTTCAAAGACCATCTAATCCAACAACCCTGACAGAGGCAGAAACATCTTTCCCTAGACCCATACAACCTGGCTTTGAACATTTCTAGGGATGGGGTACACACAAGTTTCTTGGGCAACCTCTTCCAGTCTCTCACCATCCTCATTGCAAAAGATTACTTCCTTATATCTCTAAAACTACCCTCCCTCACTTTAAAAAATGTTGCCCCTTTCTATGACCCTACAGGCCCTGGTGAAATGTCTCTCTCCACCTTTCTTATAAGCCCCTTTTATATATTGAAAGTCCCCAAAAATGTCTCTCAGGAGCCTCCTCCAGGCTGAACCACCTCAAATCTGTTAGTTTTTCTTTACAGGAGAGGAACTCTACCCTCTCTCTGAGCATTTCCATGTCTCTTCTCTGGACCCATTCTAACACGTCCACATCTTTCTTGTACTGGGAACCCCAGAGCTGGATGCTATACTCCAGCTGAAGTTTCAGGAGAGTGGACTGGAAGAAGATAAATCACCTCCCCTGACCTGCTGGCCACACTTTTGATGCAGCCCAGGGTACTATTGGTTTTTTGGGCTGCAAGTGCACATTGCCAGCTCACATCTAATGTTTCATTCTCAAGTCCTTCTCCAGAGGGCTACTCTCAATCCATTCAACCCCCACTCTGCATTGACCCAGGTGCAGGACCTTCTCAGTGGCCTTGCTGTACTTGAGAACTTCACTGTGGATATACAGAACTAGTCCCTGGTTTTGACCAGAGCCATTTGAGTCTGGGAGAGCACACGGCAAAAAAATAATGGTTACTTGATTCCTCTTTTCTGCTCCAAAGATTAAGTACATTGTCTCCTGCTGTCATCTGTCTTGGGTATGAGCATTTTACCCTTTTTATTTGTAGCTACGTTTTCAACGCTGGAAACAGAGGTAACTTCTGGGTCCCTAGGCTTATCTAATTAATGCAGTGGAAAGCTTTCCTACTGCGCCTTCACTGTGACAGGTTGGGCAGTGGACATGAGCCCACCAAGGTTTGGGGCTGAGGAGGACAATGTGTTTTAACTAGATAAAGGACTTGACTCGAGCCTCTGGGTGGTTATTTTATAGAAGAAACCAAACCTTTTACTTCCTTCCAGGAAGCTAGATATAGAAAATAAGCTACTGACTGAGCTTTGAAAAGCCTTGTCTGAAAATTTATAGCCCATTCTGCCTTACAGAAAACATCCATGTAGTCCAAGTTTTAGAGCACCTTCTTACAAATATTTTTTTAGAAGAATGCTGCCTTCTTTTCCTTGCTCCACATACTTCAATATAACATGTGTTTTTCAAAAGTGTTCCAATTCTGCTGCTCCTGTGTAAGGCTTTCCCATGTGCTTAACAGCAGGCTCTGGGAGAGGAGGAGAGCTTTGGGGTGTGTGTGTGACAGCTGATACCTGGAGTGCATTGGAATCAGGAGTTGCTACACCAGGCTATTGAGCAGAAGGCAACAGAGCTCACAGTCAGTAGTTTTGGGGCATGAGATGTGTAGCAAACACTAGGAAGCAGGTTACACATCAGACACACATGACAAAGACAAATCCAAATGGGAAATTACTTTTAACGAAAATCTTTGGCGGGCTAATAAGGTTATCTTGATGCCGGTACATCTGTCTCTCCTACTGTGCCAATCTTTCAAGGACTCAGCTGGAGAATGCCTCTCAGAAATTGCATGCAATATGACTGATCAGCACTAAACTTCCCTCCCTCTGCCTGCCCTGGATGGTGCTATTCCCAGAAGAGTGACAACAGCTTGGATTTATCTCTCCTTCCTACTGAAATTCTTTCAGAGGAAGGAGGGGCAGAAGAGCATTCAACAGCTCCTCCTCTTTTAGGCTATTTCCCTCCGGGGTATCCTGAGGAGACTTATTGTTTGTACTTTAAGCATTTACAAATTAAGAGGAACATGCAAAATGTGTGAGTTTATACTTTCACCCTCAGTAGAAGTATAGCTGTTTCTATACTTCCAGTATAGAAATAATTCTTGATATAGTTCTCCAACAGCAGTTTTTTAAGCCATTTGCCTCTCCTACTAAGTAAGCCCTTTAATGTTCATCTCCACCTGGAGATGAAGATGCTTACACGCACAATGTTGAATAGTGCACTTAGTCACCCACAGCAAGGCTGGGTGTGCAACACCCCTTTAAGTAAAGCACAGATTAAACCAAGATAATAGAGCCAGTAGTTCAAAGTGACATCATAACATTAATTTTTTGCTTTTTCTAAGCAAGAATTTAGGCAAGGAAAATAGGGGAAAAATGGATATACCAATGTCCTAACCAGTAAAGACCTTAAATGTGCTCATAGCTGCGTGATTGCTAGCTTCAAAGATGCTGTAACGCCCGGCATATCCTGTGGCAAAATTGTTCCACATGAGAAACCAAATGCTATTTAGCATTTGGGCTGTGAGCCAGCCCCTAGAAAATATCCATCCATGGCTTCTCCTGAGCCACCCTGTTTTCCATTAAATGTTTACTAAAGGCTAAGTGTAAGTTATGCCCTTCATTCAAATGAACTTTCAGTCATTAAAGTTACTGCTTCAGATAGCATGACCCCACAGGCATAAGTGCCTGCATGATTACAACTATTTCATGCCTTATTTGTCTGTTATCACATATATTAAAGGCCTGTGTATACAGCTGTAGTCACTGTGTGTGTTGTTGTAGTCCTGTCACTAAAGGCATTCTTGTTTTGACTTAAAAATGCACCTCTGTGCCAGGATATATGGAGCTGACTCCATGATAGAGATGACATTTTCACATTGCTCCCACCCAAGAAAAATTACTCTGACATCATTTGACACTCACTGCTCTCCAGCATCTTTCCAGTTTTGGGACTATGCATTCACCTTGACTTCTTATAGAGACTTGAACTCTTGTAAGCCTTCCCAGTTGCAAGTTAAATAAATACATTCTGTAGGCAAATTGTAAAACATTGCTACCCATGACAAAGCATTCAATCCACAGGGTGTGTCTTTGCATTTGTTAAATGCATTTGGTATCTCACAGAATTAAAAAACCCCAGCAGCCTTTTCTCCATTCCCTTTTTTTACTAGTAGTTCAGAAAGATTAAAGTGCTTCTTAATAGAATAATAAACTAGATTAAATAGTTTTTGCATTCCTGCTGCTGTTTCTCCTTGGAGGACAAGGATCCACTAGAAGTCAAATTCAACACATCTAGATTATGCATCTGCCCTGAATTTTTCTAGAGAAAGAAAGGGTTCTTCCAATTATATCAAGGGAGCAGGAAATGATTTTCCTCTTGGGCAGAAAAACAGCTCTTCAAAATGTTAAACAAAAGAAATATAAGTATAATCTCTAGAATACATTTCAATTTTTAGCAAGGAGAGCTGTGGGTGTAGGAGAGGTTTGTGTGCCACAAGTTGCACAGAGCCAGACGTCCTACCAGGGACCAGTTCTGGCATCTTGGAGAACAGATCAAATTCACCAAATTTGCATTTCACTGTCTGCATATATTTTAAGGTCTTCAAACAAAAATATTTATTTTGGAACATATGTTTTTATAGCACAGTTTTCACATATGTCTATAGTAGTGACACACATCATGGTCTTCATATGGTGCTTACAGGTTGCTTTTTGCACTTCTCTGAATACCCTTCTTACATTGCTACTCTTCAGGCCTGTTGACCCTTTTGCATCACTTGGCAGGAGTGGCAAAGGTGATAGAAGGAATTTAGAAGCTATACAGTACTCCAATTTGAAAAAGGAAAAGAAACCCTCAAAAAGAAGAGCCTTCTTTCCCTTGATAGATGGCCAGTAGTAAAAGAAATCGATGCACTCCCCAGTGCATCTATCATCAATTCACATTTACACAAAGACAACACAGAAACAAAGAATAGAAACTGATAACAATACTTGAGCTATCACCTAAAAATTGGTTTTTAAGCTTCATTTTTATCCAGCTAACAATAACATTTTATGCATTGTCTAGACTATAACGCAATTAAAACCCTGGAGTCTATCTGCCTTAGAAGCTTTGTAATTTATTTTCTGGAAGCAATTACTAAGAAAGAGAAGCCTTTGCTATGGGTGAGAAAATATCTGATCTTCTGGTTTGATGGTCACAAACACACAAAAGTGAAAGATTATTTTATTGAAACTAAGAAACATTTCATGTCTAAGTGCATTTTTGTATTTGAAAGGTGAAAACTGAATTAAGCACATAGAGTGATGTCATTCTAGAACAATAGCAACAAAACCCGTATTTAATTAGAAAAATATGTGAAATATTCACAATTCCTACATCTCTTCTCATTTTATTACATGAGAAATAAAGTGATTTAATAGGTCCAACTTACATTCTTTAAAATGCCCCCTCCATTTTAGTAGTTAGAATATTTTCTCCAGCTCTGATTCTCTCTTGGTGATGACTCTAGCACAGTAACCAATATTGTATTAAACTTGAATGTGTAGCTCTTTTCTTTCTTTAAATTACAAGCAGAATCTCCAAAGCACATGAACTAATGCTTTAGTTTAGGGGTGTGGATGCAGTTTAAGAGGCATTCAAATGACAGTTAGCATTGAATTAATCTGCTTACCAGATAATAATCTAGATGCTTTCCCTCAAAGTACACAGTTGTTTGGTACTCCATAGGTATTATTGAAGGGTCAGGGTTTAGAAACTGTGGGCATTCTCCTTCCTGGGGAGAGATACATTTTATGTGTTATTACAAATAAAAAGTCTTATCACAACAAGCTCCAATGGCCTTTGGACAATAGAATGATTGTTCTGAAGAACTTCATGCTTAAAATACAGTGACAGATTTGATTACACCCTTTCAAATTAGACATGCTAAAAATGACTGCAGCGTATGTCAAAGCTGTGGGTTATTATCTCTCCCTGCCTTGAAATCTCGTTCCTCCCATTGAAGCAAAATAGTAAAAGGAACAGAAATATCCTTTCAGGAGTTATTCAGTCTCACTGCCCCGCCTCAATCACACCCTTAAATTCCCACCCCCACACTGTCACTAAAAAAAACCACCTTACACTTCTGGAGTTAACTTTAGAATCATTTTCAAATCTCTAATTCAGCCAACTGATATGAGAGATCCAGCAAACAAAATATTGAAGTGTTCTAATAAAAAACCCAACAAGCTTATTTTTAAACATTACCATATTTTGTTTAATCACATCTTGTGCTGAAGAGGACTCTTCACAGATATGTCTCTTCCAGTCCCACTGGCAATTCCATCTATTGCTTGCACAGGAATAGCATCTACAAATATAACATGGTAGTCATGACAAATTGTCAGGCTTTTTCCCCCACTAACAAGAAAAGTAAACGAAATTCCATATTTATTCATAGAAGGTAGATCAGTCTGTTAGAGTGTCCTTACTATATTAAGCTCAAAACTTCACAGGAACAGTTCAAGAACCCCAAAAAGCTATTTTATCCCTTAAATAAATATTTGAGTAAGGATCAGAAAACCATAGCATTTGCAAAAACTTTGAGATCAAGCCTGAGAGGACTGGAAATGATTTGATCAACCTTCATACATAAGGATGAACAAGGGTTTGGGCTGGCTGCACCTGCCCCGTTTGAATGCTCTGTGACCCAAAGCACCAAAGTACTATTGTTGCAGGGAACAGGTAGGCACACAGATGTCCATGTTGCTCACCTGCAGACACTTTAGCAGCTACAGAAATGGCAACACAATGAACTGGCCTTAATTATATGTGCCATGAATATTTCTAATCCATGCTTTATGTTGCTGGCTCACCAAGTGCCCTACAACCATTTTTAAACTCCATTAAAATGTAAGAAAAAGGATTTGGACACTGGCAAATTTTGAGTGCCAAAGTCTTAATTATGAAATGATTGAGTAATTCAGGTGCCAGTTACCTAACACACCAAGCTACAGGATCTAAACACTTAAAAAGCTGAAATACTTACGGCTGATTTTCAATAAGATTCATTGCTTCTTCACAGTCATAAAAAGGGTAAGTATGTGATGCAAAAAAAATCTTGTTCTTTTCAAAGGTTAACTGAAGTGGAACTGAAACATGATCTATCACAAAAGAAAAAAAAAATCATCCAAGTGGTTGTTGAATTCTTCAGCTCTTGAGCTGAATGATACAATAATAACGCTTTATTATTTTATGGGACATAAGCAAATATTTATCTGTACTGTTAACACCCTGGATCTCATGGCTTTCAGTCTGTAAGTTATGTTTTGTCTTTTTAAGCTTTACAAAATTTTTCAGTACACAGTTGTCAGAAGAAAAGCAGAGAGAGAAAAAAGGGAAGAAGCAAAATGAAAGAATAGCTTTGTTTTATGGAAGTGTTTTTCAGTGGTGCTATCATCATGCCAGAATTTTAAAAAGTCTAGAAGAACAAGGAAAACTGAGTAAGGACATAATTGAACACAGATGAAAACTGGCACAAGAACAGTCATTTTAAATAAAACATTTTCTTAAATATGAATATGTCTGCATGTCAAATTACTTCTTTCATTTGTGAATTAAAAATGTTATGTGAATTCAAGCAAGTGATCTTTGTGGTTAATGCCCAACAGTGCCTGCAACAGTCACCACAGGCACTTGTATGCTTCAGTTTGCCATACACGATTTCTCCACAAATGTACTTGCCTGGATTATTACTAAAGAGTGAAACTGTTTGAAATACCTTTTGCAGAAATCATTAAGCCCTTATGACAAGCTATTTCACAAGCTATTGAGCAATTTCAAACTCTGCTTTCCTTGAACAGGTTCTTGGAAGACCATCAGCTGCTTGGCTGGAAGTTCCCTCTGCCTGCACTGGGTCCCCTTGAATATTTCAGACTCACAGGAATGACAGGGGATTTCCTAACAACCCGACTGAGAAAAGGCATCCCTCCTAGAAATTCCTTTTGGAATCAACCAACCACAACCCAGACTTTTCCAACATCCATAGGACTTCTCAACAGTAACTGGAATGTTCCTGGATGTCTCAGGACTGCCAGGAATATACAAATACCATGCATACAAATATCTTAAGGGAGGTGTCAAAAGGATGGGGCCAGACTCTGTTCAGACAGAACAAGGAGCAACAAACTGAGACAAAGGAGGATCCATCTGAATAGGAAGACAAACGTTTACTTTGAGGGTGGCAGAGCACTGGAAAAGGCTGCCCAGAGAGGTTGTGAAGTCTCCTTCCCTGGAGACATTCAAAACCCACCTGGATGAGATGCTGTGCAATCTGCTTCAGGTAAACCTGCTTTAGCAGGGGGGTTGCACTAAGTAACCTCCCCAGGTCCCTTCCACCCCTAAAAATTCTGTAGTTCTGTGAATACTTGTAGCTGCCTGCCTTCTCCTGGTGTCTGCTGAGTTTCTGAGCACCCTAATATTACTTTTGAACATCCTTTCAGATGTGCAACCAACTCAGAGAGTCATATTATTTCTAGATTACTTGTTTACTCTAATGCCTTCTCTGACAGGCTTCTAGTCTTACATTTAATGCTGGATGACATCAAGATATCACATTTATCAACCCCATTGCTTTATGTCCTGCTTTACAAAATATTTAGGGAATGTGAATTGGCTCTAAATAACAGAGTGCTGCTTTAACACTTTGCAGAATCTGGTACCACGACATACCCCAGCTAGTGTAAAATTCAATAATGAGATTTTAATGTAATTACTCTCCCTGCAACTAAAATTAGATTTTTACCTGTTTCAGCCTTAAGAGAATTGAAATTTATCTTAAAAAGTGCTTCCAAGTACCACTTTGACAGTTCATGACTGTTATAATACATATAAAAGATTTTTCCTCAGGGGTATGTCTGCCAGCTGTAAGAGCACATGTTTTTTGCTTGTAATTTCTCTTCAGATTTTTAAACTTGATACATAATAAATAGTGTTGTGTAATGACTTTCATTCCATGTGTTTATGCATCAAGATGTATGAACTACGGCATGAACAAAGCACTGTCTAGGAAACTGCACAGAATTATGGCTGGCAACAGACCTTAGGCCTATAATCAGTGGTTGAAAACAATGATGCAGTCTTTAATTATATGATGAAGTATTTTTCCATCAGGCTTACTGCTGCAGAAATTGGAGGACACACAGAAGAAGAGGCAGAAGGCTGGATGCTAGAAAGGATAGACTTGTAACATGAACCAGAAAAAAAGCCACTGAAGTACTGTTGACAAGAGCAAAACTAAGAAGTCAGACACAAATTCCTTCATAGCTGAAGCAGCTATAAATCTCTTCTGTTCCCATAAGTCAGAGTGCTTAGGCCTAGATTAGGGTAATTGGGTTTTGTTTGTTTGGGGTACAGAAGAGCACCTCTCTGACTCCATGTCTATGTCTCTTCCAAGCTACTCTTTCAGGTTCCCAGCGGAAACACTGGGAATGCTACAGCTTGTAAATATATCAACAGAAGTTTGAGCAAATTGACAGTTCAGCAACAGACTATCTGGGGAAAAGGTCTGTAGGAGGGAAAAAACCCCCCTTGTAGGCACCTCATATGAGAGCATAACACTAGGAACTGCAGTCTATGTTCTTTTCTCTTATTATCCATGTAGGGTAGCAATATTTCTTTACCTTGATGTTTTGGTGTTGGAGGAATTATGTCAGGGGGATCACAGACAATAACTCCTTCTTTCAACTGAGCAGAATGCACTGTTTCACCAAAGGTACAGCAAACCTTGTCACTCTCACTCAAAGCTGGAAGTGGACTTACAGTCAGTTCCACCTGGAAACAAAATTTTAAAAGGGTAAAATATTTGGAAGAAATGAGCTAAGACCCGATAAGACTTGAAAAGTTTCAAAGGTGATATTTTAGCTAGCATCACAGAACATGGCTCTTCTTTTCAATTTTTACTTCTTCCCATCTGGTAATCTTTGCTCCTTAAGCCTCTACCAATTTTTCCAGGCTGGGCCTTTGTTGAATCAGACTGATACAAAAACCTCTTGTCCTGTCAATGCATTAGATCAGAACAAACTTGTCTGTACAGACACACCCAAAACCTTTTATTCTTCTCCTCAGCATCCAGTTTAGCAACAGTAAACAGAGTGGTTAACACTTAAACTCTGACAAAATTAATTCATATTACATTAACCTTTGGTGTTCTTAGTGAATAATGAAAACAGAGCTGGATAGGCTGGAAATGGTGGAGTTTGAAAGGGAGGAACAGAAAAGTAGTTACCTCAAGACTCTATGTAAATGCAAAAAATCCAATACTGAAAAAGGATTTATGAGTGGTAGTGAGATCTTAGCTTCCTCAGAGAAAGAAAGCACTTGAGAAACTAAAATCAAGATAAGATGGGAAAACTTAACAAGGAAAGAGAAAACAATTCAACTGAAATTTGGGATGCTGTTCTTGACTTAATGTCTCAAGTGTGTTAATTATACAGTTTCATGTTTTCCATTTTGTATTGCCAGCAGAAAAGACAATTATCCCTTTCTCACTGAAAGCAGTTATACTGTACTAATATTTTTATTCAACATAGAAATGGCCTTAACACAACGCTGTTTACATCATTTAGAAATGTAATTGAAGTGATTGGAAAGTTTCTTTATTTCTGATTAAGAGGAATTAAAAGCCTTTTTATTGATTTTACGGGCTGAACACCCCCAGGAAGCATTCAGTCTGCATTGGCATGCTCCATTTGGAATTAGAGCAGGCTATGATACCCTGATCACACTCCAAAAACTCAGTTTTGTTACCAGAGTCATTTTACATGCTGAATTTACCTTTTCCATGTACCCAGACAGACTTTGCTGTGTAGGCAAATCCACTGCTGATTTTAAAGCCACAGCTTATGTCTTCACTGCTTACTTAAGTTCATGCTCAAGAACGCTGAAAAGGCAGCATGAAATCTCCCCTACCAATTACTTTTTATGGGTTATACAGCACTGTGCAACACTTACATAATATTCAGGTAAGTGTGCTTTATCATCCATACTAGTGCATCACTTTGGTTTACAGAGGTCAAAAATGTGAATTCAACCTGCAAGAACAGCAGGCAAGAAAGAGCACTGTGAGAAATTACAGACTGAGATACCAAAACAGTCTCCTATTCCTAGTCTCCACTGGGAATAAAGAAATGCAGATATTCATCTTTCTGGTAGTCACATCAATGTGCTTAAAGAATATTTATGGAAAGCATCTTCCTGTTATACCTTAGCAGGAGCTCTGCGACTCATATTTAGAGGGTCTGCACTAATGATAGTCACACATGTGCCACTTGGACTCCACAGCCAGTGGTTCTCCTTATCAGCTGTTTCACAGTCTGCCTTCCTTGTACACCTGAAAAAAAAAAGGGAACAAAACCCAAAGCAGTATTATAGCTGGACTCTGCTTTCTCTGAACTACGCAACAGTTTCATGATTAGAGACTGAAATTACAACACAAGATGACTACAAATTTGCTTTAATATTGACTAGTGGGGTTGCTATTAGAGAATTTTTAACAGAATAAGTGGTGTAATTACAACTGATGGTTTGACATGTCAAGTGCCAAAGCAAGTGCCTATACTATATTGGACAGCTCCTTGAATTAGACAACCCAAATCCATACAGAGACAGTGACAGCACAGGAGCCATGGGGCAGTGGAGCCATCTGAAATCAAGCTGATGACCTTCACTGCAATATATAACAACATCCTGAATGAGAGGGCACATACTGTTTTTGTTCTGCAGGTCAAATGGCAGACACCTATGTGTTGCCACTGATAAGACACAACACTGAAGAGAGCAAGATGCAACAGAGAAGTATTGCTGGGAGCACACAAGCTTGTGGAGAAATTCTGTGTAACCCCAGCACCAGAAATGTTATTTTGTAGGGAATGTTTTCATTAACTCCTGCCACTTTTTAAGATCTCTCCCTGCCAAGGCAGTGTTACAATTATGGGAAGACAAGAGCAGTTGTGCAGTCTCACGGAAAACACTGGAAGATTTTCTCAGCTCAAGTACAGGAAGGAATGCTGCAGTACAGAAGCTGCATGTGGCTACAAAAGCTTGTTCAAGTGGGGACAGTCTCATGAGTATTCTTTCCATTCTGTGCAAAGTGTAAGAGAAAATGCTGTAGGATCTTTGTCTGCTGTAGCAGAAAGTTGACTATTAACTCATCAGGGGCTTTAACGCAGTGCAGCTGTTGCACAGCTCTGTCAAACTTCCTTTAAACAAATCATTTACATACAGAGTCAACATTCACATAAGATATCCCTAAACACACTACTAAGTGCTCTGTGTGATCATGAGACAGAACTGAAACTTAGAAATGAAGCTCTTTTTTCTCCCCTTTGGAAATAAATACTAGCAAATGTGAAAATTCAGGTTTGCCTGTTCTCAGAAACCATTTATATTTTGAGATATTGAGGTCAGTGGTCATATCAGAAACCTGAAGGGAAATCTAAGGAAAATTGCCTTTTTTATGATATATGCCAAAGCCTTCAACTCCCGGCAGCCCAGGAGGAGTTTGAGGTTACATTCCAGAGTCTCAGGTTTCATCCACAGCAACTGAAACCCCAGGCTGAAAGAGTTACAGTATATTACATAAACCAGCACACACCACAGAAGTTTCTCTGCAGTGCTCCACATTATGCTACATCAGGCTGATAGGTAACCCAATGCAATAGTTCACATTTTCAGGCAGGAAACTAGAAGCCGGAAATTCATCTGCATATTATAATTAAATAGCCCCTTTGTTCCAACAGCAAGAAGTTAGAATCATGAATTCCCAACCATTCATGCCAAGGGGTTAATTAACTTAGTAGTCAAAAAGAGAACTGCAAGACTGCTCTTCCCTCTCGGCACTCTAATCAATGCAGAGTGTAAAGAAGAGACATTCCAGGACTGTTCAGTGCTGTCCTAGTTTACATGTGCTTGAATATTCATTCAGTGAACCTCTGCAGATAGTCAGCAAAAAATGTCACTTTCTGCTCTCCTACAGGTAGGTGAGGGTTCCCTGTAGCTATACATCTTGATATATGGTATTTATGTAAAACCAGCATTTGAGCTATACTCTATTTTAGACATGGAACTGTTTTTTCTTTTATGTTCTTTTTTATACTTTTCTGATGTACTTAAAATACATGCCATAGTTTCTGAATCTGAAATAGGGAGCATTTTTTTTATTTTCTGGGAAACCATGTGACTGCACAGTTGAAAAAGTGATAAAACATACAGTTAGAAGATGTCTAATCATTCTCAGTACCAGCAGAAAAGTATATATTTTCTTAAACTAATCAAATCTGAAGAAGTCAACGGGGACTTTTTTGTGTGCAGAGAATATTGATATCAATGTCTGCGTGATGAAATTAAATGACTGTCAGGAGCATAAGGCGGAGTAAAGAGCTGGGGCCGCCATGCCAAGCAGTCACCCAAGCAGAGCACAGGTCAGAGATTGAGCAGCTCCCCTGGCTGCACCTGAGCACAGCTGGCAGCACTCACCTGCCCTCCCGCACGCACCAGCCGCAGTAGGGATCCCTGGCCTGGGCACACTTCTCACAGTCCGAGTACTGGTGGCAGTCCTGCACAGGCAATCGGTACACCTGGAAAGACAAAAGCAAGGCAAACCTAACAACTGAAGATGGCATAAGGAGCTAGAAACATTTATGGACTTAGCTGTACAGTGTCATTGCCCTTGGCAGCTGTATTATTGTACTCAGAGCTCAGTCTGATTTTAACGAAATACATATAAAACCAGTCTATTCTTTTCCCCCTTAATAAAGTCTAAATTCACACACTTTTTTTCTGCTTTTTTCCCCCATTCCAATATTATCTAATCTGTCTTCAAAGTAATGTAGGGCATTGTTATAATCAAGAATTATGAGCAAGTCTTACAAAAATTGAACTTTTCAGTTCCTCCAGTTATATTACTTGTGGAAATCTGCACCTCAGGATAGGAACTGCATCAGTGATGCTCTGAATTCAAAAAGCAGCTACTGCAGGGTGGATACTTTCAAAAGACTAACTTGGTACTGACTAGATCATTTTTTAAAGAGAATATTCTTCCCTCCCTATCACTGCCATGGAGGTGAAATTGTTTGGAAATGCACTTCCAGCCAGAAGGCATTTCAGAAAGTCTGCAAGCGTGAGGGAGCCAGGGTGCTTTGGGTTACTGCACTTCTCCATGCATAACCTTCCACCATGGAATACATTCACTAAATAAAATGGAAATAATTATGACAGGAAGCAGCAGGGAAAAGAACATAATCAGTTCTCATGTCTCATCCTCCCAGTAAATATACAGCTTCTAGTTTTGATTTCCTTTGGTGTGGAGAATAAACAACTTCTTCTTTGGCTCACAGAAAGAAGAGCCATTCCTTTTAGCTATGCTGCTGCAATGATGCAAGAGGAAAACAGGACAACTTCCAGTTTATGACTACATTTTACTTTTAAAGAGCACAGATGTGTAGAAATCGAAACTCTGAGATGCAGGCTTTCTTATAGTCTCATTTTAATATAATGCCAGTCTCATCTTACTGGCAATTATGAAGTTTCTTTGACAGTCCAAGTTTGGCCTTTTCTTCATATTCGGAGAGGTAAAGAAAGTGACTCAGTTAAGGGAAATGTCAATATTGTGCAATATTCTTGCATTTATTAATACAGGGGTTTACCTTTTCAGCATTCTCTTCTTTTTAGCTAACTGGAGCTGCATCACTGGCACTCTTTCACTAACTGGTACCCATAAATAATTTAATATCCAGTGAATGATTTTTTTTTTAGTGACAAAATATTTGTTTCACAATTCTGGCAGGCATGAACAAGCCCTAGAGATTGCTGTCTCTGAAAGTTTTGTGTGACCTTAATGACAAAAATCCCCACCAAACCAAAACCAAACCCAAAAAAATAGCTCCTTTAACAGCCAATTTCAAAATACAAATAAATTAATTTTAGAGGTTTTTGAGTTGGCACTCTAAATCAAGAAGTGTTAGAAACTAAAACAAGCTTGGTCATGGTAAGTGACTGCCACAGACTTCCGCTTTCCTCCAAATACATTAAATTCCTTAAGGAAGCTGGGATCCTACCAGCAATGTACTCTTGCAAAAAAACCAGCAGGAGCAGTACAGGAGTGCTAAGCTCCTTTCCAAGTCCCACAAGAAAATGCAAGGGGTTTCTCCTGCTCTCTTTAGAAGCAGAGGGGGCTGACTGCTGAAAGCATTTGCTCCAAACCCCCCACTGCTCTTGGCACCACAACACAAACTGGGAGAAAAGAGGGGAGAAAGGTGAAACAGGAAAGGATGAGCTTGATTCTCACGATGGATCTTAAACTCTGTATTGTTTTTCCCTGCGTTTCTGTTGATCTGACTTCTTTTTAAAGAAGCTATCACCTACCACATCACCACTTGCACTTTGTTCAAGTGCTCACAGAGCCCAAGCAATTAATTTCTAAATGCTGGGGCAGTCTGCATCTGCCAGGTAGCTCAGCAGCGTGCATGCCTGTCAGTGCAGCCAGTTGTTCTTTATTGTTTACCTTTAACCATTAAAACTCACAAATCAGGGCTCTGATATCTCTATTCCTGCCACCCACAGCCATGCCTGACCCAGAAGTACACGTTTCATCATTTATTCTTCCTCCCTTGCTTATGTCACTTTGTTTCTCCCAGCTCCGAAGGCCTCCATTCTTCTCCTGTCTGTCTGCTTCTAAAAGCGGGTGGAACTGCTCACTGTAATTAACTCCTGGAGATGACAGTAATGCAATGCCATTACAGAGCTCCCAACTTTAGCTATTCATATTTAAGCTAAACAGGTTTTGTAAAAGAAAACTATTATTCACATCGTTCAGAAACTGCAGAGTCTACGAGAGCTACTTGGAAAAGATTTAAGTAAAATCCTTTCCTCAGCAGAAATTTGCTGCATTCTAAATTTAAATGTTTTGTAGTGATTGATTTTTCTGCAGGTTTTCTCTGAAAAAAAGTTGTCTGCTGTCTTTCTAATTTGACCATTTTAAGCTTGTCTTCCTTCAATGTTGCTGCTACCCCTTACATTGCTCAGCAGCATACACAGTAGCCTGGTGCAGACCTCAGGGCTTTTACATAATGTGCCAGCTTGTCAAATGGGAGGCCAGGCCACCCAGAGTTTTGTGGACAATGCTGAAGCTTGGAGTTGTGTTCCAAATCTGAACAGAAGCCAAATGAGAATTATCAACAACCCAAAAAAAAAAAAAAGGTAACCTCTCCCTCACACTGTCATATTATTAAATGCTTTCTCAATTGCTTTTCTGGCATTTTTTTCAATGTTGTTTCTAGCCTAAAAAAAACTTCAGCTAGGCTATAACATTCCTGCAGCAGGAATTTTTATTATCCTTTTATAAAATAGTCAGAAAACATTCTGCTTGCACTGTCTTCCCAAATACTCTCCTTTCACAGCCCCCTCATTCTCCCTGTGTTAGTGGTGCGGAGCATTTCCCATGTTGCATTCCATGTCACTGGCAGGGCTGGAGATGGTCACAGCCTGTCACCCACCTTGTCCTGGGGAGCTGCTGAACAAAGTGTTTGAGGCTGACAGCTCCAGCCTCCACAAAGAGAAGTGTCAGAAGAGAGCTACCCCTGGGGATGGAGGAGAAATCTGGTATCCCTCTAATTTCCTACTTGCTTTTTTTCATCCCTTTTTTTACAGACCTCCATTGTGCCTTCACCTTACAGGAAGAAGAGGGGGCCTAGGAGACATTACCCATGCCTTTGCTAGTGAAGTTGGACTTCCCCTACTGTACTCAGTTCTAGAAGAAGCTTGAATGAAAGTGCTTCCCAAATATAAAATTCTCTCCATTACTTCTTAGTTTTTGACACTAAGACACAAAAAAACTGCTGGTGGCTTTACAGTCGTGTCAGTGGGAGCACATCAGCCACTAGCATCATGAGTCCTGGAGTGCCCTTGAAATGATCTGATGGCAGCTACAGCACCCTCGGGTACCCCACACATCCCACACTGAGTGCTAGGGCTGCCTGACCCTGAGGTGTGCTGGTGCCAAACATCTCCACTTCATCCCTCCCACAGACCCTGCATGACGGCTCTAGAGGGGAACTCACTTCCCATTCCCAGTTGCTAAGCATCACAGACATGACAGTTCTCCAAGTCACAAAAAGTCCATCAGCTTAGACTTGAGAAAGGCCTTCATACACACAGGGTAGCGGGAGTACCACCAAACAGGGTAATTTCCAGGAACAAGTGGAAAATGTATAAATCTCAGGCTAAGCTGCAGAGAAAGTGAAAGAGGGCTGGGTCCTTAATGCCAGCAGGACACGTTACCTTGTCTGTGGTCATCACGTACAGATTCTCTTGGGTTTGATCAAGGACCAGGTCCTTCTTTACAGGTTTGTTTAGTTCAATAGTAAGAGAGCTGTACTCAGTTGCAGTGGATGACAGAAACACCTATTTTGTGGAAGAAAAAAAAGATGGTAAATGTTGCCTTTTCCCCCACAGATATCATTATATCTGGCTACTGCTGTAAAAGACAATAAAAATATTTCTAAAAATATATTAAGAACAAAAGGATGACTAAGGCGAATATTCAGGAAAGACATTGAGGTGCTGGAGAGTATTCAGAGAAGGGCAATGGAGCTGGTGAAGGGTCTGGAGCACATGTCTGATGAGGAGCAGATGAGAGTGCTCAGTCTGGAGAAATAGAGGCTCAGGGGACAACTTAATGCTCTCTACAACTACCAAAAAGAAAGTTGTAGTGAGGTGGAGGTTGGTCTCTTCTCACAACTAGCAAGCAAGAGGGAGAGAGGGAAAGGCCTCAGTTTGTGCCAGGGGAGGTTCAGATTAGATATTGGGAAATGCTTCTTCACAGGAAGGTTTGTCGAGCATTGGAACAGGCTGCTAAGGCAACTGGTTAAGTCACCAACCCTGAAGATATTTAAAAGAGATAGATGTGTCACTTAGGGACATAGACTCATAAAATCACTAAGGTTGGAAAATACCTCCAAGATCACAGAGTCCAACCACTAAATTAGCAGCACCATGGTCACCATTAAATCATGTCTCAAAGCACCACATCCACATGACTTACCACGTGGTTTGGTGGGACTTGGCAGTGCTAGGTTTAAGGTTGGACATAGCCATCACTCTCCTTCAAGCAAAAGAAGGTGTTTGGTGCTGCAATCTTGGTATTTTAGCACCACAAACATGTCAAGCCTTGAGCACTACACAACCAGAATTTATCAGAGATTCACTTGGGCTTTGTATTGTCACCTCTATTCACTGAATGGCCAGAATGACTACAAAATGAAAAGTTGCTCTTAAACCCGTATAAGCTTGAATAGAGATAAGGCTAAAGCTGTTGTTAGATTACCTAAGGCTGTTTATATAAAGCTCTCAGTAGGTATGCAATCCTTTGGGAAAAGTGTCATTCAGGCAATGATAATTCAATCTGTGTATCAGGTAGCTGAGGCACATCAGAATAACGAGTCTTTTCTTTGAGATGAGAAAAACCAAGCTCCAAGAGAATTTGCTCCTAGTATGAGACCTTAAAAATCCCATTTTGACTTTTAGTTCATAACCTTTTATAGACCTTCCAGTCTTTTAATCCAGTTTGTTACCTTCAGAATTTTACCATCCGAGGTTCCCAGGAAGGCCACGGTGTGCCCGTTCTCCACAGCCACGGTGACAGCCGTGAGGTTCATCCCTTCTTTTTGCAGTACCGGCTTCTCTATAACACCATTCCTGCTTCCCAAAAGGTACGGCAAGTGTTCAGAGCCACAGGGGAAATTTTTGCTTGCATTCTAATAAGGAATAGCAATACAGAGTGATGTTAAACATTCAGATCACTAATTCCTAGCTAAGAATGAAGTGCAGCCCTATTACTAGACAATATAAAACCCCTCAGAAACTGAAGAGTAGGAAGAGAGAAATGGATTGTCTGGGCATTTGCCCCCAGCCTACAGGCAGTAATCAGACAGCAGCCTGCTAATTAAGAACTGCTTCCATGCTTTCACTTTCCAGGAGACACAGGGAGTGAATTTTTTTTTTCAGTTTCATTATAGCAGTAGTTTAAAAATTAACCTGTTGGTTTAATTAACATGAACATGTCATAGAAACTGGTTTAACCAACTTTGCCTTGAAGACTGCTTTTTTAATTGCTGTTTTGTTTCTTAGTTTTCTGCAATCCATAAAAAAGCAACTCCCTGGCAACTGTCTCATGAACTTTGAAACATTCCCTCTTCACTTATGCTTTAATCGTGAGCTGCAGCAAGAGCTACCAGAAGGAAGTTCATTCACACCTTGCCTTTCCTGCTATTTTTGGTAACAAAACTGTTTTCTGTTTTTGATCTGAAATGCACACCTTATTTTTGTCAGGAGCCATGGCCACTCATCACTCTCATGATTTCTGTGTTTGATGCTCATCCCATATGCCGGGTACTGCAGCAAGTAACACTGGTGGTTCGAAGCAAAATGTGTAATTTTGACTCATCAGCACTAGTGACTTACTGTGTGGGAGATGGCTTCAGTCTCACAAAATCAAAGATTATTGGTCATTACCAAAAAAAGGTATTCCCATGCCCCATCTCTTCAGCTGTTCACTCCTCTCCCTGGACTATAGCACACCACTTCTCAAGTTATGCTCAAACGGCTGCTTATGCAAGCGTGTACCTTGCTTGGGCTGGGAAATTAAGACATCCTCCTAAAAGCTGGCTGAGTTATTTTTAAGATGATTCAATTTCTCAACCCAGTTTAGGGTTGGCTGCAGTAATGAATGAGTGGCATACACAAGTGGGGCTTGGGAATAGACTGATGTGGGCAAATCAATCATAAAGCCAACAGAAATGCTGAAAATTGCCTCTTAGAGACAGTCATAGATTGAAGAATAGTAACTGAATGGTTGTAACAGTACTCTTCAAAAACCTTATAGTCAAGGTAATGACAGGCCATAAAAAGATGGCTATCATGCTACACAAGTATTTTAAGGCACACCAAAATATGAACACCTGAATACAGGAAATCTGGGTATTTCAGTTGTCTAACAATACAAATACAAGTGAGGAAAAAATGCTGAATTACAGATACCATCTAAAAGATTCTTAATACCATTTAAGAGCATTGTAAATACACTGACTGAAACTACAATTGTCTACAGTGATCACCCAGAAGCTGATAATGGGTGTAAAAAATCCCTGCATTTGACTCAGTAACTCACATACCAGAAAGAACCCTTTAAAAGAAATGCATTCAGGAAAGCAGCACTTATCTTTGAGAAAACATCAAATCCTTTCTAAGAGACTAAAAATTTTGTCATTTCTTATTTAACCTGGCCCACGACCTCCCCAGCCACATTCCATTTCTTTAGTGAATCCATCCATTGAGTTTTCAGTCATCTTAGTATGGTTTAGCTCAAAGCCACCCTAAAACATGTAGTTGTATATTTTCCACAAACTCTAACACATATTCTAAAACTAATATTTATATTATTCATATTACCAGTCCATGTAATGCACATGGGTTTTCTGCTGAAAAAAGTTTGTAAAATGAGCTGGTATTCTTTTTAGTGTAGCAATCATTCCGGTTTTTTTCCATCTTTTCATTGATCTGCCGCAAGGAAAACACACACATGGCAGATTTTAGAGAGCCGTCATCTTTGTTCACTTTGCTGAAGAGTGCAAGAAGAACTTTGTCATCTGAGGGAGTATCTGCAGGCTGTCCCTGCTGAGCCATGCTCTCAGCCAGTTCCTTTCCAGGAGTAGTGACATAAGCAGAGTGACAGTGGTCATAGGCACCATCATCATCTTTGCAGCCCAAGTCCATTTCAAAGTAGGAATAATAATGGGCATCATCTTTGCACAGACGTGCAATCAGTGTGCGGTTGTTGACGGGTTGTTTCTCTTGTTGATTAAAAATAAAATAAACATAATTTTTATCCTCAAAGACTGCCACAAATTGTTGTGTGCTTGATGAGTGATAAGCCGACTTAACAGCTGCTGAGTCTGTATACATTTCAAAAATGTCTTTCCCATCCCTGGCGTAAAGCTGCCGAGTGCTGATTATGATCCCATTGTCATTTGGTCCATTCCCTTTCCCAACAAACAGCACTTGGTCGTTATTCAAGGAAGTGATCAGTCCCACAGTTGATACATTCTCATCGTTGCTCGCCACAAAGGACTTTTCTCCACTACTGTCTACGTAATACTTCTCATCACTGATGTTTTGTAGATCTCTGATGGCACAGATTCCCTTAAAAAGGCTTCCACATACCACAGTTGTATTATCTGCCTTGTTCAGCAACAGTAATTTGTTATAATTGTCAGTCAGTATGGCCTCTTTACATTGATTTTCATCAATGGGAGGTGTGCATTTTTTGTTGTCCTTTCTTGGACCTGTTTCTACAGATCTTATGACTTCCAGGTTTTCTGTAAGCTGATACAGCGCATTTACCACTCCCAAATAGATTATCCCAGTGTCATTATCCACTGTTAGATGATTTAGCTCTGTAGCACTCTGAAAAAATTTCAGTTCCTCATTTCTGGATAAGGTGACACAAAAACAGCTCAAAATGGTCAGTGTCCAGATCCATAAAGCCATTTCTATGTAGTACCTAAAAAGGGAAAAAAAATAATAACATGAAACATATAGAAAAATACAATTTACACAAAACTGAGAAATGTGGAAGTTTTTCATGACTTAAATACACTTATCCTTGTGGAGGTGTAGACAGCATGAAGATTATGGAAAGCCTCAAATCCTGTTAATTGCCTAGCAATTTAATCTGCAGGGGAAGGATTTAACAAGGTCATATGTCTAAATGATGATCATATAACCAATTAGATTGATTATATGATTGTGCTAGAGCACAATGAGAACAGCCAATTTGCAACAACATGGAGGGACAAAATGTGGTAGTGCTTGTCCAGACAGCATCATACTGTGTCAATTATTTATGAAATTTAAAAAATAATTTGGAGAATCCCAGTTTCGGGTAGCTCCTCCTTAAGAGGTGCGGGGAGGGGGAATTTACATTAAAGTGTTGGAAATATTTGGCATTGTGGGCTTTCCTCAGAAAGGAAAAAACTTTCCACTGCCTACAAGCAAGTTTGGATCTGACTCCTGATGCTTTTTGAGAAGGCATTACACTAATCGTTCATCAGTGTGAAGCCAGAAGATGGTAGACCCCTTAATATGCAACATTGCCTTTTACTGCTGGTATGCGATGAGGTCCAGCACTTCCATTCACTAGAGCACTGCAACTCAATAGTTTCAGATCTGTCTTAAGAACATCACTTAAAATTTTTTTGGGATTATGATTCTGTTAACTTTTTTTTTTTTTAATCCCTTTCAGAATTGTTAATTTCCAAGCAGATCGCCTGGCTGTTTGGAATTAGAGAAAGACCTTCTGAAACTTGTAAGCAGAGGTCTAATTCTAATCTGAAGAGTTAAATGAGGAGTCTCAGCTGGCTTCCTAAGGCCTGAACATTTTGTTAATGTTTTCTCAAAGTGTTTAGTTTTGAGAGCAGAAAGCAAACGGTGCATGCTTGGACACATTGATGTTAGGGGAAAAAGATAAATACTGTTTGGAGGAATATGAAATATAATCCACCATATTTTCATTTTCAAACTCAACTATGAGATTTTTTAATCTGATGAGGAAAAAATTTGTAAATTTACAGGGAATCTCAAATTAAATCTGAAAATATCTGGAGTCTAAATAGAAAGGAAACAATTAAAAACACAAAAAAGACAAAAGGAACATTTAACAAAGCAATCTAACAGGCAACAGTCTCATAGGAGCAGGAAAAGAACATGAAGTGCCAAAACCAGAAACTGAAAAAACAAAACTTTAAAAAATAACAATAAAGGAACCATGCTCCTTTGTCACCTATTCCCTCTGTTTTGGCAAGAGCAATAGGCTCCGGTGGGATGTGAAAGAGAATGGCTGAATCACCATTTATACTGGATAACTAAGACTAAATGTTAACAACCCGGATGCAAAAGTTTGAACAGGGAAGGAAGGACTTTTGTTGTGAGCATAAGTCACCTGTGAGCTTCCCAAACTACCTTGGCACTGCCAGCAATGTGCAAAGACAATGCCTCTCCTCCAGTATTTGAGCGTGTTTTGCTCCTCTCTATGGAGAAAATGCATGTGCAATGGTGAGAACAACTGCTCTAAAATCAGAGTGAACTGAACTTCTAAATCCCCAAAAGCCTACTAAATGTAACTCAGTATAAATAAAAAGCTAACTTCAATCTTGTTTTGCTGAAGCTCCTATCATGTACCAAACTGAGCTCCTGTCATGTACCAAACTGAGCTCCTATTATGTACCAAACTCAGTAGCTAGCTATAAAATGATGCCAAGGACAAGTGGCTAGCTATAAAATGATATCAAAGACAAGACTACATCACTGGCAGCACAAACTGGGCGTTCTAATGATAGATTGAGTTCCTATGACAGTGACCAAGAAAAGGCTAAGAATTATAACCTATTCTCCAGACACACAGACTTTAGCACATGCTTTGCAATGTAATGAAATGTTGGATTTCTTCACAACAACAGTTGACCTGCTCTAAGGAACCCAGACTTCTTCTGAATTCTCCTCTTTTCTTACTATTCCCAAGGGCTTCAATTTTCCATCTTTGATCCCATCTTACTTCTCCATTGCTAAATGATATGTGATAATGCTTGTCATCTAGTTTCAAATATCATCCCTTACAGTTATCTGCAATGAAATAAAAAAACAGCTTGACACACTACTGCAGTGTTTCTTCATACCAATTTTGTTATTCTATTACCTATTGCACAAGGATCAAACACAGAGTTGAGGTTCATTTGTTCCTACTTTTCTCACAAGGTAATTATTTTTAGATTATTATAATCTCTGCTCTCAGTCAAAGAAACCCTCCTAAATAGCTCTAGTTACAAAATATGCCTTAAATGAATGGAAAATAATTCATTGTACCTTAATTTCTGTGCTCAGTTCCCCTCCATGTTACTGTATTTCAGTGGATTGGAAAACCCCATTTTGTCCCTTGGTGACACCCCAGGACACAAAGGCTGCATTTGCAATACTCCTGCTTTTGTCCCAGAAGAATGAAGAGTCTTGCTGGGCCATGCCAGAGCCAGAATTTAATAAAAAGTACATTTTGCATGTCTAAACCAGTCTCTTAGAGGAGTAATTAATTCTCTGTATAAAAATAGGTAATGCTTCACCCCTACTATTTTCTGCCTTATTTAATTATAAAATTTTTGACTTCTATTATTCAGAACTACATGCACTCTCCATTAATAATGCCTTATCTTTGTTTGTTTATTTGTTTGTTTTTGTTATTTACTCCCTGCCACTCCTGTCTCCTGCCAACCCCCATCAGATTAGCTCAAATCTCTGTGCAAGGTAACAATTCATCATTCTCTGAACTTACTAGTTTCACTCTCCATCCCCTCTCCAAAGCAAACAGTAAACAAAAATTAAATACACTATGAAGAGATTCAGAATTAAACTCTCATTCACTTCTCAAATAGGAGGCTTAAGAAAATTAAAAAAGCAAATAGAACAAAATGAGGTGAACTATAACCACAGGCCACTTTCACCTGTTTTTAACTTAACTGGGAAGAAGCAGCTGGAAGAATCCTTCTCTGACCAGCTGGTGTGGTAAGAATGGCAGTGCTGCTATTAACACAGATGCTGTACTGAATTAGAGGCTCTGGGAATGTATCAAGAAGCAGTCTCCTGCTGTGAAAAACTTCCGTTTTAAATGAACAAGTTGCAGAAACACAAGAGAAAAGGTGTAAGAGGCATAGGCTGGAGCATGGAATCCATGATGTTCTGCGCAGGAAATGCATTTCCAATGGCCTAATCACACACTGTATTTACACACAGCCCTGGGTGGCTTACTCTAAGTCGTGCCCTGGCTGTGAGAGCTGCCATACACCCTTCATCCTCAATTTGCACTTAGTTTTAAGCCCTTAGCAGACTCAGGATAAAAGAAGACCAACAGAGCATTTGACCACATCATATTTTTTTTCTCTCTCTCAAAGTCTTCGTCCAGCCTCTTGTCCCCTCTACTGCTTCCTACAAGAACTATGAAACTCTAGAATTTATGTGCAGGAAACACAGGGCACCCAGGAGAACACTTCATACAGGGGAACTGCCATAAAGCGACACCGTGTTGGAATGACACAACTACCAGGGCTCTGCCCCACAGAGATCAATTTTAAAATAAGTACCCATAACTTTGTATCTTTCTACTCATGCAAGACCAACATCCTTAAATAACACCCAATTCTTCAAAAGGCACGCAGAAAAATGGAGCATCTGTAATGTACAAGCACAAAGTGAGCTTCAAATTGACTTCACATTATTATAAACAGCCCGAAGAACTAGCACTAGCACCTTGGACTTGGCAGGTGTTCTCCTTCAGTGTAAAATCATCTGCTGTGCCTGAACACACAAACCTTCAACTCTACAGCCATTCCCCATCACCTTAGCCTTTGATATATCTTTAGCTCTATGTGAATTAATTTCTTACACTTGCTTCAGCTGAAATGAAAGAATACCAAATTTTGCCTGAAACTGGAATAACTGAGAACTAAAACAAGTGTTGTTCCCAAAAAACAATGGACAAGAAAATCTTCAGTGAAGGAATAATCTCACCATTTTAGCTTCTGTGGGGTTTTTTGCAGAGTATTTCTTCATTAATCACATATATACTTAATTAAACCCTGCTACATCCTCTCATCCAGACCAATTTTTTTTTGGTCTAGAGACAAGCACTTCTGCCAAGCAAGGCAGGTACTGATATGCTTTAACAGCAAGAGATGCAAAAAACTGTGGGTCTCCCAGCAAACTTCCACTTAATCAGAGGGACTCCAAAAGATGTAAAAGACACTTAAATTGGAAAAGATTTGGTAAAAAATACTCAAAAATTGCAACAAAAAATGGTAAAATCCAAAGAATGCACCCCGGCACCATAGTTATTTGGGGAAAGATGAATGAAAATTCTCTTTTCTCTCATTTTTAGTAACTTTTTAGCTTTTATTAAGTGTGCCAGAGGTTGAAAATTATTCAGCTTTCAGTTTTGGGCTCAAAGGAAGTCAAAACAGAAGCTGGAGAATATATGAGAAGCAGGGGATGAGCAGATTTTCAGTCTGGATTTCAAAGCTTCTACTTCTGCAAGAACTGGAGGTCAAAGTAAACTCTTCCCCAGTTACAACTTTTACTACCCTGGGTTTCCAATATCAAGAATAAGCTGTGATGCCCACTAAATCACTCTACCACTCCATTCCTTGGCTAAACAGGATGTGAAAAATATGATGAAAGGATCAGGGGTTGAGATAAGGACAGGGAGATATCACTCATTAATTACTGTCACAGGTAAAACAGCTGCAACTTAGGGAACTTATTTTAATTTGTTGCCAATTAAAATCAGAGAAGGATAATGAGAACTGAAACCAAACTTTAAAAAAGCTTTTCCCCACACTCTCCCTTTTTCCTGGGCTCAACTTTACTCCCAAGTTCTGTACTTTCTCACTGCAAGCAGTGCAGAGAAGTGGGGAATGGGAGCTGCAGTCAGTTCATCACGTCTCTGCACTCCCTCCTTGACACAGCCTTCCCCTGCTCCAGCATGTGCTCTGTCCCACATGAGACAGTCCTTCATGGTCTTCACCAAAGTGATTCCTTCCCATGAGCTGAAGTTCTTCATGAACTTTTCCAGAGTGGATCCCTTCCTCAAGGTGCAGTCCTTCAGGATCAGACTGCTCCAGTGCAGGTGCCCCCCATGGGATCACAAGTCCTGCCAGCAAAGCTGCTGCAGTGTGGGCTCCTCTCTCCACAGACCACAGCTCCTGCCAGGAGCCTGCTCCAGTATGAGCTTCCCACAGGGTCACATTGTCCTTTGGTGTGGGTCCTGCAGGGGCTGCAGGTGGGTCTGTGCTCTCTGTGGTGCTCCATGGGCTGCAGGGGGGTCTGTGCTCCCCATGGAGCTCCATGGGCTGCAGGGGCACAGCTGCCTCCCCACAGGCTGCACCACGGGCTGCAGGGGAATTCCAGCTCTGCTGCCTGGGGCACCTCCTCCCTCCCCATCTTGCTTCACTGACCTTGGAGTCAAGAGTTGTTTGTCTTACATTTTTTTACTCCTCTCTCCTTGCTTCTGCTGCACAGTAGTTTTTCCCCCTTCTTAAATCTGTTATCTCAGTCCAGGTCTGTTTTGGAGCCGTCTGGCATTGGCTCTGTTGGACATGGGGGAAGCTTCTGGTAGCTTCTCACAGAAAACAACCCTGTAGTCCCCATTACCAAACCCTTGCTATGCAAACCCAATATACCTATACCATGGTTTCAACTGTAAAGAATGAATTGTACTTTGGTCTGAAGAGGAGTAAATCTATATTTTGTGGCTACATCATCAGCAGAGGCCAGCAGTGTCTGGGAGAGGAGAGCATGCATTGCATGCTTCCCCTGGGAAAGGGGCACGAGCAAGAAGATGTTTGCATCACTCTGGAGACTCTCATCTTTCGGAATATGTGAGATATCAGCAGCAGAAAGATCTCAGATAACTCACTGCCTGAGATAACCCATTAACCCAAGTGGACATTGTGGCATCCCACAGCCTGGTTAGCTGGGAGCTGAAGGGCAAAAGGATGTGTTTGAAAGGATGAGGAAATGTTGTACGAGCAAGATGATCCAAAGGGAATTTTAAGGACTTTTTTTTGACTTTTGCTTACATCCTTATCAACCTTCACACAAGTTAAAAAGATGAGGTTTGGGAACCTGAACCACCAATCATTTACCAAAGATAACCAAATCTTTCTCATGTCTCAGAGGCTTCAAAGGGGTAGGGAGGGGAGTAAACAGGGCATCTCATCCAGCTCCAGTATCCCTGGCAAGTACAGTAAAACAGTATTGCTGCATACTACCAAGCCAAACAGAGATATTTTCTTGTCCCACCTTAGAAAAGGTTTCTCCAGGCATTGCAATTGCATTAACAGCTGAGGAACACAACTGCCTTTTACAGTAGGTTCTATATCCATCAGCATACCTATGACAAGGACTCTCGTGAACTTGGTGCAAAATTGGCAGGAATGTTCAAAAGTTTAAGAGATGCAAACAGCTAGAAAATTCAGAATTCATATTAATAATTATGTTATTAGCTTTAAGCTAAATTAATAACACTATTAGTAGTCTGAATCAAAACCTTTCATCCATGCACACCTGAACTTTAAAGTGTTTAATATTCTAATCCAGATCCAAATTCAGAGCAAGAGGGAGATATATGAGCCTTAATTTTTCAACTAGGAGTCACTCAAAAGAGCATTAACAACAGGTAATGAGACTCAGAAAATGCATACTTAAAAAAATTTGATATTGCACTCCAGAACTTCCAATAATGTCCTGTTTCTGCAACATCAGCAGGTAAACAAAAAAGTAGAGTAGCACTTTGCAGATTTGTATGCACTGTTCGAAGCAGAGACTCAAATAGATTTCTTGGTTCATTTCAGTCAGACCTGGCAATGTTTTGATTTTTAAAATCTTTTACACCATAGATTCTGCCATAGTCCAAGGACATGTCTTTTGGCTGGTCTTAGGAATCAAAATAAGTGAAAATACTTTCAAGATTTTACAGTGCCAAGCGGCTTAAAAAAAGTCAATAAAAGCAGGTGCTGTGGAGAGACCTCATTCGACAGCATTCACTGCTGTAACCAGCAGTTACAGATTGTAAACCACTCTGAGACAAGGTTAGCTTATGCCAGAAAGGTCTCTTCAAATCCTATCTTTTATTATGAAGACAAGTGTTCATATTATCATCCCAGATCAGAGGGTTGCACATTCACATTCCAGCCCCACTAATGCAGACAGGAGCACACAGAGAAGAGGAACACTGCAGAAGCAGACCTGCATTTGTGCCATCCTGGACTACACCTCCCATTCAGTTTGGGCCTTGACATTCATCCCCCCATCTTTTCTCCATTCTCTCAGTAGCAATGAAGCACTCATTTTAATGAGGCCTCACTTTCTCAAGTGTTACAAAGATGTAGTTGATCTGTAAGAAAAGCAGCTGAGTGACCTGTTTAATAGCAAGCAGCTGACTTGTCACGAATCTGAGCCCACAGAATCTCCTCTTTGACCTGCTTTGTGATTTTGTTGAAGCCATGAGATCTCCTAACAAACAAAAATTAAGATTTTATTTTTATTTACAATCTCACTGAGCACTAATCCCAGTGATGCCCTAGGGACTAACACCCAGTTGAATCAGTTTGCAGTCAGCACAGAGCCAGAGGCCACTCCAGACACTCCTAAAGTCACTTACACTTTTACGCTGCCTGATGCTGCAAATGGCCAAAGCTAATTTGGCCGCAGTGTAAACAGCGGCTGCAGCTGCCTGAGCTTCAAGGGGGGATGACTTCCTGTGGCAATCGTGGTACAAGGCGGCCACAGAAGCCCAGCAGAAAGCAGGGATGCCTCATGCACACTCACCAGCTCCATGTAAGCCCTAAGTTATTTTATCCCTTCTGCAACCCAGGAAAAAAACATTTTCTTTTAGCTGGCAAACCTGCAGAAAATGTGAGTCTGGAGCACGGGAAAGAAAACCCAGGGAGTCAGGATAGTGCTGATTTGCTGGCTTTCCTTGCACTAATAAGGGTATTACAGCACAAGGAAAAAAATGCATTTATACTGATAGTAAAAGGAGACTCTGTGTCACCAGCTCCCCGCTACAACAACGAATTGCTTGTTTTCAGTGCTATAAGGTCATCTTCAAGGACTGGTTTCGGACTTCCCCTGGAAGAAGCCAGAAAGGAGGCGGATTTTCTTCCAGCGTGGGGGAATCTGAGCATGACCATGTGGAAACAAACACAAAGTATTCTGCCTCCTTCTTTGCCAGAACCAGTTCTTCCTTGTAATTAACCTTGTAATTAACCATTTATCACATGCACAAAGAAATATTCAAGTCAAAAGGACACTTCCAGCATGTGTGAATTCAGACTGGGAGTTCACAGGCAGGCAATCGGTCTCGCTGTCCTCACAGCTGAAGCACTGAACCACGCTCCAATGTCCAGTGCAGCTGCAGCCTTTTGCAGCAGCACCAGCCCCCTGTGTCAGCAGCTGGAAGCTGTATATACCCCTTGCTGCCTTGAGCTCAGTCAGAAGTGAGCTGCAAAGAGCCAAGGATTTCCTTGCTGGGATACGACTGTACAAAACAGCACACGGACATTTAAAGCTATGCAGAATTTTGGCACAAGGCAGAGCCAACATTTTTGTCTTCCTTTATATTACAGTGTCATAGGGCTTAATAGAAGAATCATGAATAAACTGCAATGATAATGCCACATCAAATTGATCCTATAAATCAGTGGGGCAAATAAATTTTAACCCATAAATTAATGAAATGCAAATATGGTGAGTAATGCAAAAAAATCCTTTCCTTCCAATTCTACCTCTCACTTGTAGTGTGTCTGCTGTGTGATTCCCTGTCTCATCACCATGCTATCTTCTTACTCTTCTGTTTCTCTTTATTTTGTTTTTGTATTTGGATTTAACAGATCACTACATTCTTAGTTTTCATGTATTTATCTGTCTGTGCCAGTGATTTATCCAGGACTACTGCAACATGGGACAAAAGCTCTATGAAAATGGGAAGCTATTGACCACACTCAATAGAGTACTACAATATTGTATTCAGACAGCTGATAATGCAAGCCACAAAGAGAGAGAGGGGAAAACTCTTGAAACTCAAAGTTTATTGACTGTCAGGAGCTAAGAAACACATTGATGAGGAATAGAGAATTTTCCTGGCTTCTGCTACTGGAGATAAATCACAGGTGTTTATCTGGTTTGTCTTTCTTGAAATTTTTTAAACTTTCATTTGGACCATTTGTATCTTCATGTTGGTGTTGCTCATTTTGATCAATCTGAGATTAAAGTGAGGTTTTTTTCTCTGTCCTTCAAATTAATGTTCATGACAGCTTTTAAAAAGCACTTTTATTTTTCTTGCCTTACACATCTCTTCTCATCTTCTTACAGGTCCTCCCCCACCTTCTTATTTTCTTTTTTCTTAGGCACAGCCTCCAAGTTTTCCTCTCTTACAGTTGCTGCTACAACAGCCTGAATACTCTTGTATAGTCTTAGATTACAAAGTAGGAGGTAGAAGAAAAAAAAAAGAGGAAAAAATAAAGGAACAGGAACCTCAGGTGATTTTCAGATCTCAGTGGAGATCTCAGACATACTCATTGCCTTATTGACTTCCTATCTCTTTTCAAACCTCACCTGGAAACACCTCTTTTGTTTCTTGACTGCTTTTTCCTTCTTTTTTGTTTCCTACTGCTCTCTCAAAAGCAAGAAAAACACAGTGAGACATGCTTAACCTGGTGGCATCTGCTGATACTCTGCATACTCAATGTTCACTCCAGCTTGGGGAATGGGAGGGAATGAATGTGCAGAAGAGATGGTGCTGGATGGAGTCCTGCTTCAGCGAGCCATGGAGATGAGCTGATGCAGATGGAGCCACCCAGCAGAAACAACAAACTGGGGGTGCTTCTTCTGCTCATAGACAGATAACTCCTGCAGCTGAGAATGGAGCTGGGAGAAGATGGGGAGACACATGACAGCAGGGCAGAAACAGCTTGGAGAAGCAGAGGCATAGCAAGAAAGGGCACATGGTAAATATTTGGTAAGGCTTTTAAAGGGAGATGAGTAGAATAGAATCCACAAGAAACGTGCCTGCAGGAAATTGAACATGCTAAAATAAACACCATACACACTACAAAGGGTTAAGGACAAATATAGAGCAGGCTGTGTGTTCTAAATCACATTTGATCACACTTATTCATTTACCTATTGTGGCTTTTGGCTGCCACACGTGAAAAAAAGGTAATTGCAGCATTTTCACTTCTGTTTAGCCTTTCCTGGTGTTTTGTTGTTGTTGTGTTTTTGTTTTAATAAACACATGAGGCTCATCTAAATGAATGGAGTGTCCCTGGCTCTAACAGCACAGTGCTGACTTGTGCTGATCCAATCTGCCTGGACAGACACTCTGCAATTCTATGTTTCTATCCATTGTATTTCACTCCAAACTTATATAGCTGGTTAACCAGTAATTTGCATGAACCTGACAGCAGCACCTACCTGTGCATATCTACTTAAGGGCCTGTCAACAGAAGGATTATAAAATCCCCTTTTATGGATGCATAACACAGTCATAAAACGTGTTTTCCTTGTTTCAGAAGTGTCCAACACAGGAACACTTATTTCAAAAAAGGAGCACGATACAGTGCATGATTAAAATGTATTGCTGCCTATTTCACACCAGTCTCTGACTAACCCCTTCAAAGCAGAGGTCCTTCTTTTACAATTACAAGTCATCAGTCATGCTGAACACAACACTACAATCTGCACAGAACAGCTCTAACACATGTGCAACAAACACAAATAAAATCAGTCACAGGTGGTCTCAGAACCCACTCCAGCTGAACTTCCCAGCTGGGCCAGGACCTGTCATGGCCTGTGTTGAGGGCTCTAGGAGGATGTAGGTGATGCATAAACTTACTGAGAATCACAGAATGGTTTGAGATGAAAGACACTTTCAAAGATCATCTAGTCCAACTTCCCTGCTCTGCACAGGGATACCTTGCAATAGACCAGGCTGCTCAAAGCCCCTTCCAACCTGGCCTTGAACACTTCCATGGATGGAACAACCACAACTGCTCTGGGTAACCTATTCCTATTTCTCACCAGCCCCATAATGAAGAATTTAATTCTTATGCCTAATCTATATCTATCCTCTTTCAGTTTAAAACCATTGCCCTTTATCCTGTCACTAGAGGTCCTGGTAAAAAGCCACTCCACTTTTCTTATGAATCCCCATTAAGCACTGAACCGGCCTTTCCTCTCCTACAGAGTGTAATTTTTACTTGGAAATGCTGTTATAAGTGCACATACATGTATGATCCTTTGTGCCCCCAAAATATCATAGATCTAAGTCTCACAATTTGTCTATCCCGGATTTACAATTTTCTCTTGTTTCCTCAAAGGCTTTTGAGAACCAAAAGTCATGCTTCCAAATATCAGAGGATGCAATTTGAGATGCATGGAGGTAAATGGTAACAGACAAGGAGACCAGCCCTTCTACTCCTACCATTAACAACCCACTGGTTGGAGGATTTATTTATCTGCTTGCTGATTGTATGATCAAACCATTCTCAAATAGTATTTTAACCTAAAACAACTGCAAGATTCAGAAATGTATCTTTAAAAAGGAAAAGGAAAGGGAAAATACCTCTTGTTTCTGCTGTACATATAGCATCTGGTTTCAGTTTTCTAACACTCAGAGCTGACTCTTCCTAAGAGCTGGTAACTCTAAACCCTTTGGCTTTGACTGAGGAGCTGGGCTAACCATGCTCAAACAAAGAAGCAGCAGTTTCCAAACTTCTGGCAGCACAGTACATCCTTAACTTTTTGTTTAAATAGGTGCTGCCAAAGCATCCCTGTGAAAAAAACCCATGACAAAAGATGCAAACCCATGAGTAAAGCCATGCAAACTCTTGCTACTTTCTTAGCAGAGGAGCTGCAGGACAAGTTGGGCACAGCATTTGCTTCACACCAAATTCTGCCTATGGTGATCCCACTTCCAGACCCCGTTATGTTTTGATGTTTGAATAAAGGCAAAAGAATGCCTCGTGAAACAGCCAATGCTAACAAGTGGAAAAGAGGACTCCACCAAAACTGCTGCTGCAGAGCACAGTGAAATTCTTGTGAGAAGATGAGTTTCTTCTGTGTGTTTGTACTAGGATGGAGAGGTCACTGCAAGGCTGCTCAGCAGCTGGTGGGAACATTTTTCTTCTCACTGCTAAGTGCATTTGGACACATGAGTTAGCAGAGCCAGTACGAGCCAGCTACACTACACGAGGCGAATAGAGAGCAGTGCAAATCTTCCTCCTTGCATGGCCAGTTTCATCCCACAAGACTAATTATCCAGGCAGTCTCCAAAGACTTCTGTTGGGCAGCTTTCATCATGCATCTTTCGAGCTCTTAGGCTAAATGTTTCTTTTACAGCACCCAGTGATGTGGTTAAAAGGTCTAAGCCAAGTATATTTTATGATTGCTTTGTACATTAGGTACTTTGGTATATATATTTAAAATCTGAATTTACAGTAGATGCTCCATGTATTTAGAAATTTTGTACAGTAGATAAACTCTAAATTCAAACACAGCCTACACTTTCTATTGGATAATATTTATCTAGGAAAGTCTTCAAACACAATCACCATATATAAACACTTTCAACTGTTTAAAAGCAAATAAGCTGAAAATTTATAGGGGTATATTAAGACATAAAGTTTATTGTGCTGATGTGTAAGGATAACAGGAAATATGCCTGAGAGCATGATGTCATTGAAAACAGAACCTGCATTACTGCGCAAAAAACTGAAGGGCAGTCAGAATTCCAGTATTTAATATAAATGTTCTAAACCAATTATTTGGATAGTCTTATTTCCAAGGAACTAGAATGCATAGCTCAGTTGTTCTAGGAGCACTTCCAAATTTATGTATGGTGCGTCAAGAAAGAACAAACTATTATTGCAATAGCTGAAAACTGCAAGTTTCTTGTTCAGGCTGCATATTTTACAAAAGAAGTCCATCTACACACTCAGGCAAAAAGGAAAAATTTTATGGGCTAGTTTATCCTGTAAAATATTCTCCCTAGTCCTTGTAAAAATATACTTCATGCTAATCCTTCTGCCTGAAAGCATTTTTGCAGGCAACTTAGAACATTTCTATCCCATTTTGTTAGCTTTAAGCTGATCTAATTTACCTGGTTTTCATCAGGTTTATTAGGATCTGTCTAGATATCAGATTTTTATAGTTGATCTGGTCCTATATAAAATGCTCAAACTGGTATATTTTAATTTCCCAAGTGGACATCTGTCTTCATCTGTGTCTTGTAAAGTGCTAAGTACCTTCCTGGCCCTTAATTAATTAGGAGCAATGACCTATGTATCAGGTAGTAATAGCATCCAATTAATGGAAATGTATAATGTAAAGTATTATCAGTCACATCACAGCAGAGAGGTATTTGCTGCATGCCCTGGCTAGGCTGTACCAGGGATCTGTAGCCACCACAGAGTGCTAGCACAAGATTAAATTCCCCTCAGCTCAGGCTTTTCAACGTGAACTTTCTAAAGACACTCAGAAGCTAATGCTCTGTGCATTTCTGACTGCCACTGGAAGTGTTGTATCTCCAAGCTTTAAGCATGCCTACCATGGAGCTCATGGCTGTAGGATAACCATGGAGCCTCCCTGAAGGCTAGGTTCTGCAAGGCTAGAACCTGCTGGGCACAGGAAAGCTTTAAAGCACTGGAAACTTCCCTGTTGCATACTTTGCCCTTCCAAAACAAAGCTGGAAACCGGTCTGAGAGGACAGAAAACCCTTTTCAACAGTTTTTGCTGCACATTTTACAGAGCCTGTGGAGTCACACCAGAGGAAGATTCACTCCAAGGCATAAATGACTTGTACATGCTACTGTGTGCTTTGCAGATGCTTTTTTAATACAATCTACCATCAAATAACTGTGCAACATATGCCAGAGGAAACAACAGAAGTTGCACATGAGCATCTGAACACAGATTTCTCACTTGCTTTCTGCAGTACTTGAATGATGACATAAAGAAAAGCCAGTAGGAAACTCAACCCCTACTATTCTCCATTTGTTTGATGGGCAGGCATGAACTGTAATTGGCAGAGAGATTAAGAAATTGGTTACTGAAGTACTGAAATGTAAGGATATCTGAGACTATGAGGATAATTCTTTGAGTACCTCTGAAATTTGTGTTTGCTTGCTCTAAGAAGTCAAGTAACAGCAACTCACCAAGAACTAGAGCAAGGAGGCTACTGTACCATGAAGCTGAGCTACAGTCTCCAGGCAGACTACTGGACTACAATGATTTTATTCCTTTGAAAAGGATGTGAGACACATGGGTGAAAAACGTTACATAAAATGACAACTCATCTCATGGCAAGATCCAAAAAACCAAAACAAGCACCCAGAGAGCTCCAGTACATTGCTAAAATCAGCTGCAGTATAACACTTTCCCTGAAGTTTTGGGTAAATATCTTCAGGCAGAAAAATCACAAGCATTTCAGACAGAAATATGTCTTTCCACTTAGCTTTCAAACTGGAGTGTCTATAAAGGACACCCACTTCCCTTTGGCTGGTCCCTACTTACAGCAACTAGAAGGTCTGAAGCCCACCACCACCTCTAGCTCTCCTACCTTACAGGGATGAAGATGGAGCCAGGACTCTGCCTCTCATTCTGGTTTCCATCACAAGAGTTTACAACAGCAGCCTCTTGGCTTCAGGTCTAACCATACAAGGCCATTGTAAAGAGCATGCAAGAGCACTACTTCCATGCTTTTAGAAAGAACTATGGCTGTGCAGTAGGGAAAATTAGACCACACTGCTCAGCATATGGCCAGCCATCCTACCCTTCCTGCTAACTTGATGTTTGAAAGCCCCCTCTGTCAACAAAATGACAAGAAATTCTTATACAGTTTCACCCACTAATTTTATGAAAGCACTGATCTACCACCTCTAGAAAAAAAAATTCCTAATATTTTTTGCCTCAATGTTCATAGATTTGCACTGCTTTTCCTATGGTGTGATGTGTAGCAGTCTGTAAAAGTATAATTAGATGAGCATGCTTGCTGAAGTTTCAACTCTACCTGTACTTATTTGACTCATCTGGTTTTTAAATAAGATTTCGAAATAAGGCACTTAAATACTTTAAAGTCAATACTTAACATTTAAATTTGTTAAGACTGAACATAAATATTTATTTAGACACAGTTAAGCTTATGTCAAACGAATATTCAGTTAAATTGATATAACCATTCAGTAACATTAAACCAACTTGGGAATTCAGACAAGCCTTTGGAAAGTAAAAGCATTAAAAGTGCACAAAGATTTGCAGAAAAGAATGAAATGAGAACATGGTAAGTGTAAGCAATTTGCTTTTTTGCTCTCTAGAGAAACTGTCCCAACCTCTGGGACATCCGACAGCCCAGTACAACCACCCAGAAGACAGAGCTACAGGGAAATTGTCTACAGAGTTGAATGGGGGTAAGAATTGCCTGTGTTGGGTGCATATATTACTTTTCTGAAATAATTGACCCCTAATGCTAAAGATAGTAACACTGGTGGGATTCAAATACTCCAGACATTTATGAAGTCCCTCTCACTTTCTGGCAAAGAATTTAAACTGACTCTACTTGCACTGTACAGTGCTTTCAGCAAAAGAGGCAGTAGTTTAATATTAAAGGACTGTAAATATTCAAACTGAGGAGGTTGAAATTCAAAGAGCAAAGGAAGGTCACTCTGCTTATCCTCACTAGTATGTACAGCATGCTCACTGCCACAGGAAGAGCTAAGGGAGGGGGATGGATCCCTACCTCCATACACGAAAGAAAAAAATAAACCAGCAAGAAAGCTACACCACTGATTCCAGAGACCACTGCTCCATCTGAATACACCTGGAAAAAACAGATCAGTCTCCATTAGGAGGTTAAACAAACATCTACCCCCTCAGAAATAGCTGCTCAGCAAGACTGGTGTTTGCTTTTGTGACAAAGTTCCTTAGCTTGTAATGTCTTTCTCATTTCCTTCCCGTCTAGGACCACTGACAAAGCAGTCTATCACACTTCGTGCCAGACAGTTGATTTCACTGTACCAGGCACCAGAAACACCGAGGTCTGAATCCAACATCTGCAGCCCTGGTTCCTTTTGCACAGCAAGCACAGTTCACAGAGCTTGAGGAAGTGCACCAGGTATCTTATGGATGACACAAATGTAACATTTTATTAAGGTTTGTATTAGCCTCTAAGCAGAAGTGTGAGAGGGAAAAAAACCTCTTCTTGAAAGAGCCAAGCACCTTTGTCTACAGGAATCAATGGTCCTTTACCCCTCCATCACTGCATCCCTGTGGGATGGCCATAAACCTGTTGTAGATGCATGTGGAGAAACTTCATTTCTAGTACAAGTCAGGACTCTCTTATACATTGCAGAGTCCTATAACAATATTCATATAAAATTCCCACAGTGATCTAGGTAGCCTGACAGGGATCAGCACTTTTATTAACAATGCTTTATTTCAACTTACTGGAACTGCTATTTGATTTATGAAGTCCTTTGAAAGCTTCAGAGTGATTTGCACAAAATCACTATGATCTGTGCTGAATGGGGTGGGTGACACAATACCTATTGTCCTAGCATCACCAACCCTACACAACACATCTTTTGACATATGACCTTCTCCAATTAAATAAACAGAGCAATTTAGATAGGCAGAAGGCAATTATTAGGGTTGGATGCTGGCCAGCCAACTGAAGCAGGAGTACCATTTGTTAAAAAAAAGCTTTATGTCATTTAGTAAATTTAATGACTGGAAGCTTTCAAGAAGAGTTTTGGACTGTACTACATCCAGCTATGAAACAACCAAATGTATGGTGCTCCCTTCATAGCACAGCAGGTGACATTTGTGAAGTCTTGTACAAGACCACTTCTTTCAAAAAGATGCCTGGAAATAAATAGCTTTTATTTTTTATTTTATAAAGGAGCTTTATGCTCCTTTCTATCCCTGTCTATATCTTAGCCGGACCCTATTTATTTGAACAACAAATAGATAAATAAGGAATCAGGACTGTGCTACTTTCACAACTTCTTTTTCATACTGGGGAATTGTCAAATACAATTTCTTATGGAAGGATTTCAGCTGTTTTTCACTATCCCTAAGTTATTTGTCAGGGCTTCTAGTTTTTTAATGGAAGACAGAGTAAGAAGAAAGAGGACAGTGAATAACAGCATGATAACATAGAAATAAGTCACTTCTTAATTGTGGCATGACCATTACTAGCAAAACAATATTCCTGCATGGTAAAGCCTTGATGACAGAGCCCAGTGAACAGCAAAGGGAAGAAAAAGGTCTTGGCTCTGCTGTGCAATGCTAGATACTTACAGACATTTCTTTTTGTGTATCTTAACTAACCTTTTTCTGTATAAACAATATCTATCACATGGTCATTTCTCACTGAGGTTCTCAGGCAGGCCTGTGCCAGTGCTTCCCTATCCCAGCCACCCAAAGGACTTCACTGCAAAAAACCCCTGACCTCTTCCAGAGAGAACAGGATGCAGCAAGAATGAATGAAATGCTTGTCAGGCCCTCATCCTATCTGAGCACCCTTTCAAACCCCAGCCACCAGTTGGTCCTACACTGAGCTTTTTGTTCCTGGCACGTCTGAAAGGGTCTGAGTATCAGTTTAGCCTACTCTTGTAAGTCATTCTTCAAAAGCCTTTTTAAGCCTGCCTAATTGCATTGAAACTTTCATACTAAACCTGCCAGTGCTAAAAATCTCTTCTAATGCTTTTTATTTTTGACAGGATGCCAGCTTTGTGAAATCATTGAATGTTCTGGGTTGGAAGGGAGCTTCAAAGACCACCTAGTCCATCCCTCCTGCCATGGGTAGAGAAATCATCCAATAGACCATGCTGCTCAAAGCCTCATTCAACATGGCCTAGGATGCTTCCAGGGATGGAGGATCCACAGCTCCTCTGGACAACCTATTTCAGTCTCACTACTCTCAGAAAAAGATTTCTTTTTCATATGTCCAGTATAAACCTATCTTCTTTTACTTTAAAACTGTTTCCCCTTGTCCTGTCACTACAGGCCATGATAAAATGTCTTTCTCTGTCTTTCTTATGACCCCTCTTTATATACTGGAAGGCTGCTATAAGGTGGCCCTGGAGCCTTCTCTTCTTCAGGGTGAACAGTCCCAACTTTATCAGCCTGCCTTTCCAGTCCTCTGACCATTTCTGTGTCCTTCCTCTGGACCTGTTTTAATGGGTCCACGTCTTTCTGTACTGGAGACCCCAGAGCTGGACACAGAATGCCAGGTAAGCTGCATTTTGAATGCTGTTTCTTTGTTTCCAATAACCTCCCTGACCCAGAGTGCAGATGCCCCACCTGCCTTTCCCACCCCTGGTCATTTAAAAAACCACTCACTGACCCTATGCTTTCAGCATTCTAGTTGCCTCCAAGGGCAAGCTCCCTCTAATGACCTTCCTCCTTGTACACTGAGCACAAATATGTAAGATTTTTCTTTTTTATACCCTATGCTGTGGAAAAAAAAGGGAAAAGAAAAGCTGGAAGCTGTTTGCAGCCCTGGCTTCAGCTCTGTGCTGAAGGGTGCTGGCCTTCGCTCTGTCCCTGGGCTATGCACCTTCAGAAAACCACTGCTTTTATCTTGTGATAAGACCCAAGGGCCCAAGTGGGATCCAGAACACAGACAGACACAGCCCAAGGTCAATATGTAGCCAAACCCAGCTTGCTCATGCCTGACTAGCAAATGTCCCTTGTCCCCTTCGAAACACCCCTCAGCACAATCCTTCCCCAAACACACACTCCATTTACATGCCATTAATAACACCCCAGTATAAATGAACACTTACTACAGTAAAGTATCCAGTTCTACTCCTGAAATGATTTTGGTAAAGTTCCTTTTCCCCCACTCAGCAATGATCTGGACTAACTAAAGAGAAGCTAGCTTCCTGTTTGAAGGAATGGCCCTCCCCTGTCCATTGGCACACCTCGATGTTAATGGTATTTAAGCCATGCAGGCACCGTTAAGATTTGAGATTCCATGCAATTAAACATTGATACAAGAGGAAAACTATCCTTTTAGCAGATTACTAACAGCACACTGGCTTCTGTTGTCCACATGGGATCTTGAAAATTGACTGCCTGCATGGAGCAACATTTTACACTATTGCAGAAATGGAGAAGAATTAGGAAACAATTATTGGTAAGCATGAAACTGTGGCACCAAAAATGCCCCACGTGTAAGACCAATCTAAGGAGAAAGAAATCTTAAAAACAACCAGCTTTCATTTTTCCTTTTTTTTTCCTTGTTTTCACAGCTGGAAATTAATTCCCTGCTGTTTCATATTTCCTATACTGGTTAAAAGCATTGCCTACTGCATCATTCTCTTCAAGGCCTCGATTTTCTAGGTGAAAGCAACATTAGAAAAAACAGGGCTGAGGTAGTGAAATAGGGCTGAAGTGAAGAATTCTTATACAATACGAGCAGTAAAATGTATTTTTCCCAATAACATTTTATGCATAGCAGAAATTGCTTTTCCACATCAAAGTCAAGACACATTCGAATAATGAGTTAGTGCAAGAACCTCAAGGATAAGACATTTACATTTTTAGGAACAAACAGACTTGCAACAGGCAATTCTGGGTATTAATCTTGGTTAGCACCAAAACATGCTTTTCTGGGAAAGGTTCTGAAGACCTTTTTGACCTCCTTTCTCTGCCCTCAGGAACTGACAGCATCAAGTATTGCACATGCCGGGAGAGCTGTACATATCAGCACAGGAAAGGAATCAGAAGCTTCTCTGAGCTAAACATCTCACTTTCTCATTTATGAGAAACATAGTCTCACCATTATTTTAAGAGCTGTGCTTTAGACATGAAAGGAGCCCGCTGGTTTCCTACTAGCTTTTTTCCTGCCTAGTAGAGGTAAGCAGTAAATAACTGTGCCATTAGTTTGTGCAAAAATGTAAGCAATTTAATTTTAGTGAGAACGGCAAAGGAAGATAAGTACACTGGGTTCAATTAATGCTGATGCTAGAAGTTGTAGTAGGAAGTCAGCATTTTTTAAAACTTTGTTCATACTGAGATTCTGTGAGCTCCCAGTTTTTTTATCCTGTTTACGCTAAATATTCTGGCAGAGTGGTGACCCACATAACCTCCACATTTTCCTCTTAGATTTACAGTTAAAGATAGGGTGCAACTACAAGATTTTTTTACTTACAGCATCCCTGTCAACTGCATCTGGTGTTCAGGGGGTGCTTATAACCACATCATCCCCAGAAAGTACTTTTTTTAACATTAAGTTTTAAAAAGTCTTATCTTGATGAAATCTTGGGAATGTGACTCTTCCAAAATGCACAAATATGCTTTTCATTTCTGTTTTTTAACTATTACACTTAAATAGACAAACAGGAAATTAAAATTACCCTTTAACTATCTCTTTAGTCATTCTTAAAGATTGCTGGACTCTGTCAGCATTTACAGGAATGTTTCAACACCTCTTGATCTGGTGAAGCTCTACTCTATATAAATGGATTAAAATATATGGCATCACTTAAAATATTACTTATTCTTTCAGAGTTAATTTAATTAATTTCCCTTAGAAAGAAATTGGCCAATTTAATGTTAACAGTTACATGTTGAAAAAAGCCATTCTTAGCCCTATAATAACAAAAAATTAAAGTAGCGTTCCTAAGGTGCATTTGTCATTACCAGAGTGCCATTCTTGTAGCTTCTGACTATATATAACATTAGTTTTCTCCTTTGTTTCCCTCCAAATTCCCCAAAAATCTAGATTTCACAGAAGATGATTTACTTTCACCTTGTCAGCACTCAGCAGCTTTGCTCTTTTTCTCAAGCTCAAGCCTGTCTAGGGAGCACAGACTAAACATTATTATACTTATCTCCAATAGAAACACAATCCAGATTTCAAGCACTTGAACAGAGCAGTGGAGATCTCTGCACTTAGAGGCCAGGGCCACCTACATTCCAAAAGAAACACACGTCCTTGGCTGGTGGGAGCAGAGCACGGGAGCATGGGGGTGATGCTGTGGTGTTTGCACTGTAGCTCTCTAGTGGGAACATTTGTTTTAGGAATTGGGAAATTTCAATTCAGGCTGTTCAAAGCACCTGCACCCACCTCTGATGCTTTGCTACCAGATGACTTAGCCTGAAGTGGAGCTCTTTGATTCAGAGCTGTAAGAGAAACACTTCTACATTTATAGGAACAGATTGAAGGAAACATGACTTCTAGGGCACTGAACTGTGTGGGTGATCTGGGCTCCTGGCACAGGACCACCCTGTGCATTTTTCCTAGCAATGCATAGAAAATGTGTAACCCATTTTCAGAGTGGGTATATGAGCTCCCCTCAGTTTAACATGGGTACTGACCTCTATGCATCCACAAAAGGGACTGGAAAACCCTTAGAAAGGAAGGTTTTCAATACATTTTTCTCCTAAATATTCCTTGCCAACCCATTTGGGTATCCCTGCTCTGCATCTTGCTTGTGCATGAATTTTTGCTCCTGTGGGCTTAGTGCTTCCCATGCAATAACTTGAAGTGTAGGCACTTTATTCAAGGCTGCTGATCACCTGATTTAGTCACTGGTCTGAACATGACAAGGCCATATCCTTCTGGTGGTCTAGTCTTATGGCAGCTGGGCTGATATAGTACTCAAAAAAAAAAAAAAAAAAAAAAAAACCAAAAAAAAAACACCCACCACAGAAAACCTCCAGGTACTGGAATGTGGTGTACTTCTTTTGCAATACAAAACATAACACCAATGTCACACTTACACTGTCAGAATACAACCTATAGCCTCTAATTCTTGTCTTGGAAGGCAATACACTTTTATCCAGTTATTTCCCACTGCTGGAGAGAAGCCATTAGCTCCTAGCCACTGCCATGAAACACTCATTTACAAAATGATTCTTCCTTGAATGTTTGTTTTTTTACTGAAAAAGGATTTGGAAACAGCAGGGATATGAGCTCTCTCCTCTTTCAAACTCTGCTTTATAATCTTTATGACATGTTTATCAAAACAACCATCTTTTATCAAGATAACAACTTCACCTTTGCGATGGTTCCCACATTAGTCCTGACTGAAAACGTAGAGAGCTAAGACCTAAGAGCCTAATATGAGAATTAAGTGGAATAAACAAAAAAAGGTTTTACAGTCTACTAAGGGAAATCTCAGCAGTAGGCTATGAAAATGCTGGATGTTAGTGCTGCACACCAGCAAACAATATCCAGAGTTCCTCAATTTACACAGGAAACATTTTTAATAGGACTGTACAAGCAGCTCTCAGACACTGACTCCTTCTCTCTTACTCCTGAGTAAGTCTGCAAGTCCACAGATCAGGAGAGCTCTCACAGGGATACAGCAGCAAATCCTGGCGCCTGCAGTGTGCATTTTTCAGAGTGTTGCCATGGTGATCTCCAGTACGCTTATCCCTTGAGAGCTCAGCTCAAAATTCAGAGGGAACCAAAGCAGGACAAAGAAATGACACCCAAGCAAAAGCAACAGGGATATTATGTGTAATTAGCACATGAACATCCTTTCATAGGGAAGATTTCAGAAAAGGAGTTATTCTTAGAACTGAGTGGTCTGTAGGAAAGAAGTGCAGTTTTAATAGTCCCAATTCTAAACCAATAACCATGGAATAAACCCAAGAATTTCTAACCCTGTCTCTGTGTATGAATTACTACTAGACACAGGGTAAATCCTCAACCCTGGTACTGCAAAAGTCCAGATTCTTATAGTCAGGACAGAGGAAAAGGGATAATAAGCAGATAAAAAGAGACAGATGACTTTAATAATGAAGCACTGTCGACCAGCAACAGATCACTACATAACCAGAATACAACATTTACTTTTTAGAACATTATTTTTCTGTATTTTATTAAATGAGTTAATACAATAATTCCTAAGTATTGGAGCAATTTATTTTTTTGCCAATTACTTTACATCATCTGTCAGTCCTTACGGCAGTTCTACTCTCTTACTGCACTTTCAAAAAAAGGAAACTACATTTGTGCAAATATGAAAGCGACACTCATATCAAGTAATTTATGATCTTGATATATAGTAGAGAAACCTGTTGAATGGTCTTTCACTCCTACCTTGCAAAGTCCTATGTTATAGAGGTCATACATATAAAAATAAACCATCAAAAAGAGACACCAAAATTAAAAATCTGGGCCATGACATATTTGTCACAATCCAGATAAAACACTAAATGAGAATCAATCAATGTTCTGCCATTAAGGCAGCATGTTTCAGTCAGAGCTTATTATCAGATTTCACCAGACCCTTTTGCACCTAAATGAGCTTGGAGATCAGTTAATCCCACATAGTTTGATGCTCAACCACTTGTGTACGGCAGTTTCTTTCCTCAAAATTATGGTCTTTTTTTTCCTACATGGCTTTCTTACTCCTGTGACAATGGACTTTGCTTGTCCTCTCCACACCATCATCTATTAGATCACGGAATACTTAATCACATTATGAAAAGCTGCCTCCTCCAGAATAAGCATGAAGTTTTTCAGTCAGATCTGCTTTACTTTCTACAAAATTTTTCTGGGTTGGTACAGCACTAATCACTTCAGAGCTTTACTCCATCCCCTCTCACAAAATCTGGTGTGCAGTCTGTTGCTTATGACCATGGGCAGCACTTGACCAGCTGCCTTTGTACAAATGTCTGATGCTCGTCACTGTGGAGGGGGACCTGGTGACAGGATGTTCATGGAAGTTTGGTTTCTTCAGCATATTCAGGTTCTTGCAGTCCCACTGATAATGGACATAGAAAAGGCTGTGCAATGTAAACTGCAAGTATCCAAGTATCCATTTGTATCATGCACAAATGTTTACTCAATATACGTTTCTCTCCTCCCTTATAGCACTCAGGTCCCTAATTTTTCTTTGCTATCCACTTACTGAGTGAATTCTCTGTGCTTTCCCAGGCTGTAACCTCCCTGGTTTTCAAATAACTTCAGGTCCAACAACTGTTGACTGAAGGAAAGGCTGAGGGAAAGACCCAGCCCTACAGCTGGGCTGGGGGCTACCCCTACAATCTTTGGTATTTATCTTCAGCTCCTTTTCCAAAGGGTGCTGACACTCACCTACAGCAGCTTGTATTTTAAGGTTTCTTGATCCCTTTTAAGAGTGGATCAAGCATCTATTTCTGGCATACATTGGTATTTCTGCTCAATTGCAGGGAAAGAACTTGAACTTTAACAAGATCCCTACAAAATCACTGATTGCAATAGACATAATACTATGGCTCTTACCTTGATCCCTTCAGGGAAGAGGTTTTATTTACCATGAATAAAGATGAAGACTGACAAGCAGACTTAAAATTAAAGCAAAAGCTAGAAAATCTCAGATTACTTGTGGAACCAGCATTTAACAGCTTAACATAGTCTTTATTTAGATATTATACTGCGTATTTTACTCCTTAATGAAAGCAAACTTGTCGTGAACAAAATCATCAAGATCACTCACTGACAGACAAGAATTTAAATAAAATTTGCTCTTATGAGATCAATTTGTACTAATTTCCATCTCTTAGATGGTTATGTCTTTTCCAGGGCTGGTGAATGGAATCCTAACCACTCCAGGAAACATAGTTGTATGCTGTAATGGGCATACGCTTAGGGAATTTACTTAAAATGCTCACTTTACTTACTGTAACAGCATGCACTCTACCACCCACTATTTGTATGACAATATTTTGCAAGGATACTGCAAATCTTTAAAATATGGGGACAAATTAAGCATACAGGAGCTGTCAAATATTTACCTTGCCCAAGAATGTTAGATTTATTAGATTAATGCCAAAGATGATAAATGCAGTTCAACTTCAGTAAAGGAGTTGGCAGAGCAAGAAAAGAAGCATCAGTGCAGAGATGCTTGCTTCAAAATCATGTGTTGCAAAACATTGTACGTGCCCCCTNAGCAACTGGAGCCACAAGGCAGGCTCCTGTCAGCTGCTTCACAGATGCATAAGGAAGATCATACTATGCCAAACACCTCACCTGGGAAACCTTCTTTTTTCTCTACTCTCCCACAAGGTCAGTTTCAGTTTATCTACTGAATATGAAAGTAAGCAGCTTGCCCCTCTCTGCACAGGTTGTCCATTCATTTCAAAGAAAAATCTTGGGTCAGTATTATACTTTGCCTAACATCTGAGCAGAACAGTCGATACCTAATTCATCACTAGATCTGAGCAGAAAATCTGTGCTTTGGGCTGGTAGTGGCATGCAAAAGGTGGTGAGAAGACACTCATGGAGCTGTTCTAGCAGAAACAACCCATTTTTCAACTTCCGGCCAGTTTTCAGCTCTTGCTTAGGCTTGAGTTTTGGTTGCAGCCATACTCACAGCATTGATGGAAGTACCAGGGAGGACTGGTACCTAAGAAAGTGGGTGTGTATATAAATACATCCTGACACAACTGAATAGAAACCTTCAGAAGGCTTACTGCAACTGAAGAAAAAAACTCTCCCTGTCACCTTGTCAAATACAACAGACAGACTTGCTCGGCAAAAATGTCATCTCTGTTCATTCTTCTTTCATGAGAATAAACACCTGCTTTTGTATAAGATTACTATTTTCAGGGTACCTAATTTATTTACAATAATGTTAGCACATTCAATTTTGCTCAAGTTGTGCAAAATAGATATATTTGGAACATATTCCTTTATATAGTTTTTTTTTTTTTTGCTTTGTTTCTGTTCCCCATCTACATTATTTACTTGTTCTTTTCCTCCTGGTCCTATATATACTTCAAAGACATATTTTCAAAGAACAATTTCTCTCAGCATAGCTTATCCCCGAGCTGTAAAAGTTTTGCTCATATATACCTCCCTCAGGAGGGATAATTTCTTTGCATAATGCTCCTTTAGGCAAAATCTATAATCATGCAAACAGGTGGAACATTCCCATGTGGGGCAGCTCAAAGAGGAAGCATACACAAAACAGAGTCAGGGTAGCACCACAAATATTTACACCTCAGATAAAATCTATATCCTGCAGATTGGACCCCTATAAACAAGTGCTATCCAATACATCTTACAAGGTAATCAGCTAAAGAATTCACAGATGGATGGATGGATGGATGGATGGATGGATGGATGGATGGATGGATGGATGGGATGGATGGATGGATGGATGGATGGATGGCCGGATGGATGGGATGGATGGATGGATGGATGGATGGATGGCCCGCCCGATTCACGCAAGGGTATGGAAATCCTGGCAATGCAATGAAACAGCTCGATTGACCACATTTCTTTCCTAGAACCATCCCAGCCTTAGGATTTTCTTGGCTTTGCAGCCAAGAAGAGCTTTCTACAGTCATTCAGTTTCTGGATATTTCTGATGATGCACTGGCAACTAGTGCCACTGCAGACCCAGGACCAAACTTTCCCAGAGCCTTCTGTAAAGAATAACATAGCTTATGTTTTCTAAAGATGTTGATAAGAAGTGCAGGAGGACTTGAGGAATCTGCTCACCACCCCTAATACCAGCTGTACTCTATGTTTTTGTGTTTCTGCTCATTACAATGGAAATGGTATTGTGACCCTTTTTTCTTCTCCAAGTACCCTGAAGAGACAAATGGCCAGTAGCCTATGATTGTGACCTGGCAACTTCAAGGTTGGGGAAAAAAAAGGAGAGAAAGAAAAAAAAAAAGAGTAAAATCCCCCAAACCTCAAGCACTAAAAAACATGCTTCTTAAAAAACATGGCAGGTCTATTCATTGTCTGGAAATTTCCAGATGTGTTTTTAAGGAAACATTGTCAGTGTACAAACAAGAGTTGCAATGCTTCACAAAACGGGAAGTTCCCAGCAACTGTAATTTGATATGCTTCAGTTAACTAGTAACAAATTAAAGTCATGTAATTTTAAGGAAAACCAGCAAAGATAAACAAGACTTTTGTTTACAAAGTCATTGGTTTACTGACTGACAATGAGACATTTTCTACCTAAATGTAGATATTTTTGCATCTTGACATTATTTCATGACATTGTCCTGCAAGCTTGGTCAAATTGAGTGCTGCAGTAACAGTACACCAGAATATAGCCTAGGTGTCCAAAGGAATGGTTATTTTAAAATACAATGTCATTTGCACTACATTAATTGAATCAAATATGGTTGAGGCTTGCCTTGAATTTAGCCCTAAAAATTATTAGGTAAGAAAGTTGTCTTGGTATTTAATTTTTACTTTTATCCTTGTTTAATCCCTTAATTAAATATAATATTAAATATAACATTAATTAAATATTATGATGAAGGTTCAAGTAATATGTTTAAATGCTTCAAAGGAGGGAGGAAAACAAAACAAGAACACAAGCTGGTCTTATAAATAGATTTCATATAAATTAAAAATTTAGCATTAAAACATCCTAAATACATGGGGCATTTTTTCATATTTGCTAGCACAAAAGTAACAGCAAAGGTCAAGGGCAGTGGAGATGGCGTATTCTATACAAAACAGTGCATTAACCAAATAATTTTCATTTAGCAAAGTGACAGACCAGTTTACCTAAGACAACTGCTTAAACAACATCATTGCTATGACAAAGTGGGAGGATGCACTGCAGGAATGGAGCAGAAATCCCATACTGTGAAGAGACCCATAACACACCTGCAGCTAGGCTGCCCTGCCACCAAACCCAGGGGGAGCAGCAGCATGAAGATTTCAAATGCACTTTTGCAGAAGCCCTGGTCTATAAGCCAGGTGGAAGAGTGAAAAGCCCTGTGGAGGGAGCAGGGAGCAGCAGGGGCTGCTGCTCCAGTGGGCGAGGCAGAAGGCAGCTGAGGTGAAGGAGTGGCCCTGTCCTGCCTCCCCCAGGGAGTTCTCCTCAAAGCCCTGCTCCCTAGGTTCTCAAAGTGCAGAGTGCATCTCAAAAATTAATTAGACATGAAATGAATGGGGCCTCCTAAAAACTCTTTGTTTATTGTAATTGCACAGCTCCTACAGGCATAGCATTCAGAGGCTTCCCCTGTACAGACAAACAAACAGCAGCAAGCTCATAAGCAAGAAGAGGAGCAGGACAGTGCCCTTATCTGTGCCTGTTCACACCAGTATTGTTCACTCACCTGAAATTAAGAAGTGAGGTGAGGAAGCTGATTTCACCTACTCAAATTCAGCAGTCCCATAAAAAGGCTTACTTTGTCCTGGAATCAAAGGTTTATGGAGACAAAGCCAATGTAGCATCTGAGAATGACACTAAAAATTATACTCAAGCTGCAGAATCAATGCTAAAGTCAATGCTGAAAACTGATTTGCAAGAGCTCCCTCTAAGTCTGTAATGCATTTCCTTATCTAAGCAGGGACAATTCTCAATTTTTATTGCCAGACACAAGAAACTTATGCCAATATTCTCATTTCTTTGAGAGCACAGAATAATAACCCAAATGGGCAACTCAGCCTGCTTATTCTGTAAAATACCATGGGCTGACACATTGATTTGAGAGAGTTACGTTACCTCCCATTCCCACTGAACACTAGGAGAAGGAAGAAACCTGTTACAGTGTGGGTGACAACCATGCAGTTGTATTCACCAACCTTTACAGTAAGAAAAGGATAACAGTTTCAGCTGGTACCTTTGACAGAAATTTTTCAATGAATCTCCTCTTTGCATCCCTCCAAAACTCCAGATTTGGCTTTAATATGACAAAGAACTGATGTGAAGCCCTATTTTATTGCACCCAGCTTTTCTACTTGGCTTTTCTAGACTTGGGTGAACTGCTTTTTGCCTTCTCTTGATCTCCCCAGGATGCAGCGGCCCTTGCCAAAAATAATTTTCCTTCACAATTCCCTTGCAGAGGTTTGCACTGTTTTAATGCTGTAGCATCCCATATCCTTTTAATCCCTGCCTACACATTTTAACATTTCAAACACATGATTATTTATAAGCAAAATTCCACCAGGGCTTTGGTGAGGTAAAGTGGTTTAGTGGGGACTGAATCTGGGGAAGGGGGAGAGGGGAGGGTGAGTCATCACTTGGTGTTTTTAATCCTTCACTCCTCCTCTATTGGGCTTTGTTATTAGCAGTAGCATTTACTCACTTTGAGCAGGGCCAAGACAGCAAACAAGTTCTCTGAATTTGAAAGCCAAACAACTCCAACCCCTAATTCAGCCATGCATGCCTGCTTCAGGCTGTTCAATCCCTTCAGACCCCTTTTTGTAGCCTAGCCTTTTCCCTCCTTTAAGTGCCAACTCATCGATGGCCTTTGGCCAGGGTTTTGTGCATTCCCACCTGCTCCTGCAAGAGGGAGAACAGACTGGGATGGAGTGACGCCATCCTTCAGTTTTGTGTTGTATTCAGGGCTGGGCATTGCCACACCAAATGGAGCAAACAGGTTACAAAAACTGTTTGCACAGACAAAGCAAGGCACTTGACAATCACCACCACTCCAACTAAAACACCATTTGGAAACAAGTTGCACTGCACACACTGAAGGGGAGACAGCACTTGTTCAAAATCTCCTCTCCCTTTCAGTCGTTGCTCAATAGAGCAGCAGAAAATTTGTCCTCCAGCCCAATTATACCACTCTGCTGATGCTGTAACAAAAGGAGAGAGAGCCATGACAGAAATAACAAGATAACCTGCATGTCTAATGGAAGCAACAGCAGGAGGTAGAAGAATTAATTTCTGTCACACACCATTTTTCTTTCCACTTCAAGCACCCTCTCCCTCTCTAAAAAATCTTTCTATATACATCTCCTTCAAAAAAAAAAAAAAAATCTTTGAAGAATAATCCTCCCAAGACTACCTATACCTCAACTTTTTTCTGTTCCACTGAGAAACAACTCTGCCTTCAGGTATGAGAGCTGGGCAGTGCAGGAGCCTGAGCCCAGCCTGGGAATTGACGACATCTAGGTTCCAGCTCTAGGCTTTTTAGGGCTGCTTAAGTTTGAAAAAGTCTTTTAAGTGTGCATGCCTCAGATCATACCCATGTTTCTGCACCAAAATACTTGCACTCTGTTTCAAAAGAGTGAGTACTCTGGAGTTCTAAGCATAATTTAGGACAAGTAAGAATATGAAGAACCTTTGAGAATTAGACTACTTATTTCAGTAAATTAACTAGGTAGCAACTGTGAAAATGCTGATGTTAGACAGTATTTAGTTTCCTGGGATATAAATGGATATAATTTTTACTTACCTGACAGGTGTGTCATGAGAATTAGCTAATATTGACACTTTGATCTTTAAAATACTTTGCCAAGTATTAATTAAGGAAGGACCATTTTGCATTTAAAATACCAAGTATTTTGAAGTTGAATTTGTCTCCATCCCTGTCCTAAAATGGAAAAGAATCTACTGTTTGTTTTTCTACATATTCGCCAGGAGATAATTTCAGAGAAACATGAGAAAGGAAGACTGACATGCGGGTCTGTATTTCAAGGAAGATGAATAAAAGCCTCTAAATAAATAGCTGTGTTTTGTTGCAAGAATCTTCTCTCCTGTGGGTCTTCTACGCAAACCTGTAGACTTGCTGAAGTGGTACTGGATTAGAGAGAAAGGTCACTCATACCCTCAAATAAACCACATTTTTATAACTAGCCTACAATGTTTTTTTTACAAGACAAGTCTCAAAGTGAAGTATGAGAAGTACATAACATGTTTCAGATATTTGAGTCTGCAACTACTGGTAAAGTGTGGCCTCATTTCTCTATAGAGGGAAGGGTGCCAACATATGGGCAAAACTCTATTACAGTTCATCTGCAGCTAGGGATATGAAATATGTACGAAGCTGTGCAATGCTTTTGTTAGATGGGTCACCCTGTAGGCTTCTGCTAGAGAAAAATGGAGAGCCAAGGCTTGCCTGAGGAGCCAGATCTCTCCTAGTGACTCCATGTTCAGTAAGGGCAGGACTTTCACCACGGGCACTCTCATTGCAAAGATCTAGCAGCAAAGGCATGACATTTGGCCTTTACATGACCCAGTGAATATAAACTCAGATTAGAGGGAAATAAAAGATTGTATTTGATAGCATGTGAGAAAACAACAACATAAATAAGTGTGCTCTACACACCCTGGAGAGATCATTATGCAGGGCTTTCCTGTGGCTGTTACTGCTGGTGGTTACAGCCTGACCTGGTGTCACAGGCTACTCATGCTGGTAGTGCAGAGATGTCATCTCTCCTGGAGCTGAAATATTCTCCTTTCAGTTAGCCAGGCAACACAGGGAAGAGGGGAAGAAAAAAGACAGGACGTAGGTACTGGAAGAGATGCCAGAAATCACATGCATGAAGACTGATGCACCCCATGTGTGCTGCCCTTGCATGCCCTCTGGGGCTCTAGTGTGACAGTGGCAGAAATTCTGTGGGGACATTTTGCAATGTCACGTTCTTGCCCACTGCCCAAAGCATGCAGAAAATACAGGATAATTTTTACCCATTTTGCTGACTTAAGTCTTATGGATCTAAAGATGTGTCTTAGAGGTGATCCTGGGGACTTAAATCTGATTGATTGTCATGTATAGAAGTAAATTTACTTATGTGACTCCTTCATGATAGTCTCTATAATGGGAGACTTCTTCCCCTGTTTCCCTGCCTCATTTCATGCACAGCATAGACATTACTTAATGAACTATTAATTCCTAAATATTTATTTTTCTCCTTATTACCTCTATGCTTTATTTACCTCATCCAAATGTTTCTGAGAATTATTTATAGCATTCACAACATAGGAGCCAAGCTCTTAGAAACAATAATTAATTTTACAATAGCCAGCTGGATCCTGAAACTAAGGTGGACATTTTTGAGATGAACATTGGTTTTGAGGAAATGTTTTATAATTCTAGAAGTCTAAAAAGCATCTCCGTGGACTTTACACGGAAGAACTACCAGCTAGCAGAGCTTAGTGACAGCCCATGACATGATGTGGTCCTCACCCCTAACAAGGGTGTTTGAGTCAGGCTATTTACAATGCCAGTGCACACATTTTACATAAGAAATACTGCTGAGAACAGTGAAAAAACACTCAGTGCTACATTAAGAACTAGTTCCTGGGATCGCAGATTACAAAATGTGCACTGAGAACCTAATTTTGGTATCTAATCAGGGCTGAGTGTTCTTCCCCTCATCCTGTGCACTCTCTTGCCTGTGCTCTACTTGATGGTGCCTGCTATTGATTCCCTGAGGCACACACTCCCCTTCCTCCTCCTTGCAGTCACTGCCTCAAGATTATTTTGATGTATCATCAGCATAATTCAACACAATTGGCTTTTCATCATCTCCACCAGTCCATTTTATGTTTTTTCCTAGCCTTTCCTTATTTTTGAGTGGAACAAAACCCTCACTCTCTCTATTTCTTTTCGCCTCTTCGTGAGGTAAAGAAACACAGCAAGCCAACACTTCAGTGGGTTTATCCAGCATTCCAGCTTGGTCTTTCATCTATTTGAAAGGTCAGTCCAAAAATTCATTGGATGAGAATGAGGCAGAGCAAGTTTATTCCACCTTCTGGCTTTATGGGTGACCAAAGCCAAAATACTACCAGTTATTCTGCCAAACCATTACAATGTATTCAAACTCAAGTCTGAAATTTAATTTTCAATTTTGACTAAACCAAAATTTAAAATAAATATTTCTACATGTGCTACACATTAAAATGGATGATTATAATATCAGGTGCTGGATTTCACAGATTCAGGGCTCTACCTCCAGTTTGTGAGTGGCTGCAGGTAAAGCCACTGCTCCTCTTGGTTCCCATGAGGTCCTCTGATCCCTCCCTTCAGCTCTGCTGTCCTTGTATATGACAATATCTCCATGGCCACTTCTGAGATACAAAACTAAAAGTTCATATGAAAAGGTATTTTCTCCTCTCCACAAAAACTTGTTAATTTGGTATTACTGCAAAAAGCCCAGCCAATGTGAGGCAAATTAATTTTTGAAAATGACTGACATTTAGAAGGATAAATCTCTAATTTTAATATCAGATACCTGTAAGAGTCAGATCAAAAAGGTTTACACTTAGGAGCTCAGACTACATTTGCACAAAACCAAAATATCAGAAAAATAACATATACTGGAGATATTACTTATTTTTACATGAAGGACAAAATGGTAGCTTCCATCTCTGCAGCAGGATGTGTTGATTCCTCTGCAAGTTTCAGGATCAGCTAATAATCACATTGTCAATATTATACTCCTCAGGTCCCTGAAATACAGCTCTACTTCATGTCTTTTAGTTGTTTCCACATACATACATGAAATGACATTTTAACTGGGCAGATCTCTTTTATAGTTCAGCTGACACTCAAATGGTGCTCTCCTGCTAAACAGGCCCTTAAAAACTACAAAGAAGAAACCAACAATATTCTGCTTATTTCACAAAAAATGGAAATTAAAGATAACCCTTCCCAAGTTTCCCAGAAATAACAGCTGAGGATCGAGTGGTGAGAAAAATGTGAAAGCAATTGACAAAAAAAACTTTTATAGGTCCAAACTTGTCACACACAAGGGAGAGTTCAAGAAGTGTCACTGGCCTCAACAGGGTCATTTGAAATGTATTTTTAGGATCTTGAGGCAACTAAAGTGACTGGTCTCAGTAAATTACTTCAAACTGCATTGTTTTGCTCAATACACATTGGAAGGTTTTAAAGGACTTGATTTTATACTCTATAGGCCTACCTACATTTCAAACTGGGTCAGATACTAGTAATGGAAAGAATCAATGCACTGCCTAATCTGTAAATCTTTAACTTAGGTACAATGTTGTCAAATCTGAGGATCTTAATTTCCAGCAATCTTGTACCAGTAGACAACGCTATAAAAACCAGGTATCACTTTGCAATGCTATATGCAGCTCCTGCAGTTTTCAGTACTACTGGTCAGCCAGTAATTATTGAAGACAAGTTTATAAAACCCAAAAGGCTAGAATTACAACTGTCCCAGCTTGTTAGACATTTAAGACATAACCACTGTCCTCTTTAACATCTAAGTCATTAATTCTATACTTTATTCAGCATTTGGAAAGGTTTAGTTGCCTGCTTCCAAGCTCATCAGTCAGGCTCTGGGAAAAGGAAGGTGAGATCGTGGGAAAAATGTAATATGAAAAAACACTGGAACGAATCCATGGTAGCCAGAAGTTCATGACTATCGCTGCCCTGCACATCAGAGCCACTCAGAGTCTCCTGGGGAATGACTTGCAGAGACACAGCTTTGCCTCATACACAAATATATACATACAAATTCACATGTACAGGCACACAGTTAGGGGTTCACATTATTATGAAATACAGCTAAGGAAGGCAATTACTTTAAGAAAAATAATGGCATATTCGCCAGCAGAGTAACAGTTTCAAGAGGTTCTAGAAAATGAACCAAAGCTCTTATTGTTAGAGAACTATTGACTCCAGGTTTGAAAAAGTGACCTCAAGTGAGCAATGATGCACTTAGCCTGGAACTTGCAGCTGTTGTATTTCACTCTAAATTGAATTGCCAATCCACAGTGCAATCTTTTTCTACTACAATCTCACATCTTCGGGGGAAGTATACCAAAAAATACTATATATGGGGTGCATTGGTCCAAGTTAGACTAAATTCCTCTGGAAATGGAACATATGTCTGCATTACTGAATTTAAGAATCCCTGTGGGTATTTATATGGGAGCAGTGTTTTTAAAAATCTTTTAAAGGGTGTTTAGTGACAACTTTGTGTCATTTTTCCTGCAAATAGTTCTTAAGCATGCAAGTGACTAATAGCACATGGGCCATTAAAACATTGAGATATATACTAGCCTATAGACCCACATAATAGATATTCTATACCCCACACACACACATGCATAGTGATCAGATCCTGCATTCTCGCCACAATAAAAGTGGCTGCCAATTTAGCAGGATTTATAATATCACCAATGTCAATGGTTTGCAAACATAAATAATTGACACATGCTGTGAAATACTTACATTCACTTTTCCACTAAGTCTTCTTCACTATAATCAAGTTATTTTCCAGGACAGTTTAATCTTCTTACTAAATAAAAGAAGGCAACAATTAAAAATATATTCATATGCATTAAGCTATGTTCAATCACATTAAATTTATGAACTTTAAAATATGATTTAAGATCATCTATAGTGTAATATAAACTTGTAATTTGTTTATATATGGCCAGTTTTATTACATTTTAAGTACAACTTTATCACACTATAACTTTCCATCATTGCTAAATGGGCAATGTTCTGTATTTCTATAGTGCTAGGATAATAAATCAGATGGACAGTTGCTCACAGATGTACAACTAATTACTGAAGAAGTGAGAGCTAAACTGAAGTATTATCCAAAAGAATGCCTAGCATGACAGATAGGTTATTGTATGACTTGGTACTCCTCTAGCCAGAGCTTGAGTCCTAAACCAAACTTATTTTGCTAATATTCCACGGGATTTAATTTCCTGTGTTCATACCCTATATCTAGTTGCTTTGGGAAGATATTCTTTAAGACTATGTACATTCATCTCTTTGCAGGGAAAAGCTGTATGAGGGAAGAACCCTCACTGGGTACAGGATGAACTTGGATGTTCAACAAAATTGTGAGATGAGGCACATGGGAGAAGAACTGGGTGAGATATTTAGACCACAGCTGCATGACACAGCCTAACTAAAGAGTGTAGGATAGGACTGAGGAAGGTTGTAGGAGAGAAGTGTAAATAAAGCAGCCAAGCCAAGAGACAAACAGACAAAAAATTAGACTTAGGAGCAAGGCAAAGGGCAGATTTCTTTCTATGTCTTACCAACAACAGGAAAAACAGACCTGGTGCAACTTAAACATGTAGAGGAAAAGAAAATTCAGAAGTAAAAGGAAGTACAAAGGAATGTGAACCATTATCATCCTGTTGACAGCCAAGAAGGAAGGAGGTGGAGGTAGTCAGCAAGGAAACAAGACTTGATCCTGCTGAGAAGTTTGCTTTATATAGCCATGTTTTCTCTTCCCTTACGAGCATTTTTGCAAGCATTGCTGAACAGTAATTTAGGCACGTCTTGCACAGTTGGTTCACCTTCCAGCCCCTTGCAGATGCCAGAACTGAGGTGCATGAAAATCAGTATTTGGCTGAGCCTGGAAAAGTAATCAAATGCTGTCAACCCTAACTTTTATGTCCAGCCAGCTATAGCCCCAATAATAAAGGTATTAATAAAGGTATATCCTTTGCTAAAAATATCAGAAGTGTATTTATTGAGAAAATTGGTTCAGCCATAACCCAGGACCTGGCACAGAGTCATGTAACTACTTATGTGGCAGTTCTCACATGGATACACCAGGCATTTCAGTCTGTAGTTCAGCTGTGCCAGAGAATGATGCTACCAAATTGTATTCAATTTTCTGTGTTATAAAATTGGAAGCCTTTTTCTTAAGAGGCTTGGGACACAAGCCAGAAATCTCGCTCACTGTCTCCCTGTGTATTCAGACTGAGTCATCAGATTTTCCAGGTTTCTCCACTCAAATGGCACACTGCTTTGGATGGACACAGGTGGTACCATCTGCCACAGGGCTTCTTTGGTTTGTTTGGTTTTGTTTCTTCCTTCTACCTCCTGCTCATAGCACAACAGCTCTTTTTCAGTATCTTACACTGGATCTGGTCTTTCATGGTATGGATTTGGCCAGCAGGCCAGTCAAAATGGACTACTTGAACTAAAGGAACTTCAATACATATTGCTAGCACAGGTCATCTAATAGCTGGAGGCACTTGCAAACTGACCTGAAGCAAAAAGTACTTGGACAACACAGAGAAATTGTTCTTTAAAGATGACAGAAACCATGAGCACAACAGAGCAAGTGGGTAGAGGGATGGTCACATAAACTAAGTTCAGTCTAACAAAGCTAATCTTCCTATTTCTTCTCTTTCCACTGGCTTGACAGAAAGAGTCCTGCACTGGATTGCCTTGTGAATTAGGAGTCAATCTTCCCTGAGCTGCTTTTTGGACAGGACTCCTTCTCCCCTCCATAACCCGCAGAGGACAGCAATAGATTAGACTACTTTTAGCTCTTATCCTGTCTCAATCTGAACTATTGCTCCCACCTTTCACATGACACAATTTCTGCCTTTCAAATCAAAATACACTTTTAGGGGGAAAGGATGAAGAGCACCCTGTATGGTCAATGACCCAGCAGAAACAGGACAACCATGAACAACCTCCCCATCCTGCAAGTGCCCTGTCCCTCATGAGGCAACTGCACCATCAGGCAACAGAATCTGTATTCAGGGTCAAGGTCTCAAATGCCATCCTTTCAAATAGATGATAAACTCAAGCTGATTGGTTGTGTCCAAAATTTTGCAAGCAGGTAACATGCTGGCCTGGCACTGCAACTGCCAGGGAGATAATGGCTTCTGAAAGCAGCAAGGAACAAAAGTGTGACACTTGTTCTGCAGTGCCTAAAGCTGATGCTGCTGTAAGTATGAGTAAGAACATATTGAGTTCTTTTTTTTTTTTTTGTTTTAATGTTTGCTTCTAGAGCTAAAAACAGATCACAAACCACTTTTCTTTGAAGAAGGATCTTGTTTGTTTGTTAAAAAGGGCAATCACGGGGTCAGGGATGGAAAGTTGTGTTATCCGGTTCCCAGACACAAACCTTATTCCCCTGAGTCTTCAGCTATATGTAACATATGGAGCAGATACTTTTCATATAGACTTTTACAGGCCCATGGCACTTTTATCTGCCTGTTGAGCTAACAAGCACAGTGCCCTTGATAGGATGAAGCACATAGGATAAAACTACACACTGCTTTTTGAGCTTAATTTTGACAATGGATCTTCACATTCCAGTGTTGGGAATATGACATTACAACACTGAGACTATGTCCATATGGAAACAGGATATAGAATTTAATATTAAAAACTTTAGAGTGATATCAGATATCAACCTAATACTCTAAACATTGCAGTGTATTTACATCTCTAATTAACTCGGTATCACACAATATCTGGCCAATGCATTAACTTTCCTCACCTTCAATCCTCTAGCTTACATGACTCTTGGTCATCTCTATTCTACCCACTCCACCTACTTGACCACAGACACAGATTTCACTTCTAGCACATGAGCTCCTGAATTTTATTGCTGACTTCCTTTCTCCTCTGCTTGGCTTACTGCTACTCTCTTGGCTGGCTCTAGACAGCACTTTTGCAGAATGTGAGGACACTGACTTTTTCTGAAGCCTCTCCCTTTTTTTGGAGAGCAAATAGAGCCAAGGCCAGCCACCATGACACACCCTCCATGCAAGGGACCTATTTATGCAACCTGGTGGTCTCCCAGCAATGCAAGATGCTCCCCATGTCACGAGCATCACCTAGAGCAGGGCACAGGAGACAGAGCAGCATTACACAGCAGAACAATGTTTACTCCTAGTTTTCCAGGAATTCAACACAATCCTGGCACAGCCAGATTTAAATTACTCAGTATCCTGGTTTCATCCAGGACAGAGTTAATTTTTTTTGCAGTAGCTGTGAGGGGACAGAGCTTGGAGCTGTGTGGGTGTGTCTAGGTTGTTATTCTATACTATCCACATAATCACTGGCATGGTTGGGGGGGTGGTGTGGAGGGGTGGGCAGGGAGCAGGAAATAAGGGACTCTTATTCTAGGAAGAAAAGTATGGCTTTGGGTCACACAAAAGAGTGGCAAGTTGGCAATTGTTCATTTTCTCAGAGTTGCACCACCTCAGGTTGGTTGGTGACCACTTATTTCCATGTAAATCATCCTCTTTTTGTATACTTTTGCTATTATTGTTGCTCTAACTGTTCATTTTTCTATCTCATTGCTGTTTCCAGTAAATTGTTTCTTATCTCAACCTGTAATTTTCCCCTTTTTATGTCTCCAATTCTCATCTCCATCCCTGGAGCGGGAAGGGGAAAGAAAGCGGGGTAAGCAAGTGAGTGGCTGCTTTGGGAAGAGTCTTGGGGATATGGGGGGAGTGGGGTGCATTTATCTGAGGAGTGTTGTTCCATTTCCAAACCATGACACCCAGAATTCAAAATTAGCCAAAGATCACAAGGTCAGTTTTCCCTTCACTTTCCTACTCCTCTGAAATCCTAAAACTATTACTATTACTACTAATACTAAAGTATTACTATTTCCCTCTGTTCTCAATTCTCATATAGTCCTCTTTTTCTTCAATCCTTTGGCCTCTGTGGGACAGGGAAGAGAAGAGGCAAAGAAATACATGGGAAAACGAAGCAGACTGCCATCTGTGTTTGTGCTGACCCTAAAAACCAATATAAACACAGACCAGTTAGACTAGTTCACATTCGCCAGCAGTTTTCAAAGTACTGAAGTAGCTCAATCATTTCAAAATACCAGTAAGCATTTCACTGACAAGAATTATTAGGAATTCTGTGTTATTCTGGTGTTATACGGAATTACTGGTAGCTCTGTGCTTGCCATGAACTATTCTACAGCTGCTGCTTTCATTTAAAACAACCCCAGCGACACCAACCATCCCCTCTTCACAACACAGTTGTTAACTTCTAACTGAAGAACACAAAAATTCACCAAAATTGTTCTACGGCCATTACTGTTCAATCAAGGTAAATGGTGCAACATCCAAGAACACTGCTCCAGAGCCTCACACCTCAAAAAAAGAAAATCAGTATCTGTTATATTACATTCTTCCTTTCATCTTCATGTCACTGAAGGCATTCCACAGACAGTTTTACTTCTGACAGCATGATTTTCAATCAATCTGCTCTTGCCTGGATTTGAAATAGGATACTACATGAAATTGGATCCTGGTAGCCTCAAACATGCCCAGGCTTGCACAGGAACTTAAACAAAAAAAAAAAAGAAGGGTTTATTTTCAAACACAGGGTGCTAGTAAAACTGATTTTAAAGTGCCACTTCATTTCTCTCAACTGGAAGTAATATATTACCTCTATAAAGTCTTTTATATGAAGTTCTTGAAATTATTTATTTACACAATACCATTGGTGCTCACCTCATCTTAGAAATACACATTTTAATAGTCAACCAAAGTGAAACAAACCACCAAAGTAAATAAGACTACTTTAAAATTGGCTTCACTACCTTTTCCCATATATCTGCCAAGCTAGGGCCCAGTCCTGCAGTCTCTTCCGTCATGTACTCAGTACTCACACAAGAATTTAAAGGTTTACTCCTTGAATTACTCCTTGAATCCTCACAGAATGCATCCTGCCTTATTGGAGAAAGGACCAGGCATGACAGTGTGAGTGTGAAAAAGGAGAGGAAAAAATGCGAAGCATAGGAAGGTAAAAAGGAGCAAAGATTGTTAAATGGGGAATGAGGCATAGAAGAGAATAAGAGATATAAGGAGAGAGCAGCAAATAATGGTGTAGAAAACAAGCGGAAAGGCATAAAAGAATGAAAAGTTTATCCTGAGCACTGTAGGGCTTTAAATGCTTTTGTATGACATTTAACAGAGAAGAAAGCACGGGAAGAAGTGGAGAGATGAGAATTTTACTTTTGATTTTATTTAAAAAGTCAAAATCACCCAAAGTTCACTCCTTTGTACCCTGAACTGAGATGTCCATTCCTCTGTAGTGGGGTATGAAAGGATGTAAGGACTACTGGTACAGTGAGCCAGGCAAGCCTCACCTGAGACCAACTGGGTGGATCAGTGAAGTTTCCAGTATCTTCTTTGATAGTGACTGATTTTTCCCATGATAGCCCATTGCACTGCAAATTTCATTCTTTTGTTTGTTTCTAAAAGTGGAAAAAGGAGCCACTACAAAGCCTGGTTGGAAGCTTGAGTGAAATTTCATTTTCCCCACTGAGAAATGTATAAAAATCACAACCTTCTCATTAATACAACAGTGGCCTGGCTGTGCCTTTTGCTGAACAGATCAGAAAGCATCCCAGCAATCCGAAGTTATAGCAGCAGGAATGTGTCATTTGTCCATCAAATCCAATGAACAAGGTGAATCTCAGCCTAATTACAAGCAATATAAGAACACTTTCTTCTTCCAAATCAGACAGAAGGGCTCTTATCTTCAGTGCCTCTCAGAGAATCAGCCTGATTCCTTCCACACTCTCCATTGCTTTCTCTGTGACCTGTCTCCCTAATCTGAAACCCTTCAGAGCTGGGAACTGGACTCCCTGCCTTGTTTCCCATCATCTGCACTGATTTATGTTAGCAAGCCAGGCCAGCTGGCCGCCTGCACACCCAAAGAGCCCATGCACCCTGATACTGCTCACTTAAGNGGCTTTGCCTGCCAGGTTAAAACTGGGTCTCTCCTTGTGAGCCCAATCTACCTGCTGCTGCTGGGCACAGACACTTCCCTGAGCTGCTCTTCTGGCCGCTGCACCCCTCTTCTGCAAATATTCCAAAGGGATTTCTAGGCCGGGAAGGGTACAGGCTACTGTTTCTAGTTCACTAGGAAAGATACATATGTTGACAGTTTTTTAAAAAAGAAACCATTCCAAACAGCGATAGGAGCTGGCTCAGGGAGATACTGCCCTATCTTGCAGAGCAAGTCACAGCAGGTTCTGTAATCACCGGCTCTGCAAACACTGATTTCCCCCACCCCCTCCACGGGACCTTAACTTGCCCGGTGCTCCCGAGCAGAGGACACACAGATCTGAAAGTGCTGACAGGGAATGGCTGGGCAAAACCCTAGCTGATCTCCTCCAACCAACTTCAGCTCTTCCCTTACTAACAACCAGCTTTTTAAATTTCCTTGTTTGGTTTTCGGTGTGGGTTTTTTAAAAATTTTTCTTCTTTTTTTCCCATAAAACTTCTATCTTTCACTCTTACATGGGACATGAGCTATGGGAATAAGTGCTTGTTCAGTTCAAGCACCTCTTTTTCCGCCAGCGGAGCACACTGAGTTTGGATGCACACGAAGGGAAAGGCAATATTTATAAAGGAAGTTCCCACACTTCCTCTTCAAACAAATCACTTCTGGCTGGTTTTGCAATTACAGACCTACCGTAAAAAGGGGCTGGAGGAATAAAAAAAACATTGGGTATACTATTTCCTTTTAAAGTCACTTGCTTCTGAAAATCAAGCTTCCAGAGAGGAAGGAGTTAAGCACTCAGGACAAGCTGTCAAGTTTTCAGTAACTAATTTACTCTTCCTGTAGGCCTGGAGGAAATCCACAGCTGCCACAAATATTCCTTGCTCATTTCAATACTACTCCTTGTGAAATGGATTTTAATAGCCAAGAAAAGCCATCCAAACCTCGGATGTAATTAAAGCCATTGAAACTGGCTCCACAGTGGGCTGGGAAGTGCCCTGTGCCCTACCTTGGGGCAGATGCTGTGGTACAGGGTGGCAGCGATACCGGGACAGCTCGGCCTCATCCTTGGCACAGCACACAGAGCTGCTGCTGCCAGCACGGATCCTGCTCACCGGGAGGGCACAGGGCCCTTACAGACAAGGTGTAGCAGCCCATGGAGCTCCTGGAGCCAGGAGCTTCCTGCAGCTGGGATGGCACTGCCTGTGCTGTGGTGAGCAGTGCCTCTGCAGGGCAATGCTGCGTCCATCTGGAAGCATTAGCTCTCGCCCACTTTTCATCCCATGCCCTGCTCCCTGGATTATAAAGCTCTGCTACCCCAAACTCACTTGTTTGTAGTGCTACAGTGTTAAAAACCTTTTCATCCATGGGCAAACTGTATTTGACAAGCTAATTTCCCTCCACACAGAGTGGCTAAAGTCTGCAACACTAGCACAGGAAGTAAAGATTTTTCTGGTAATTCAAAACACATCAGCTTCCTATTTGAATTGACATACCTTAATTTCTTCTGCAGTGAGTCAGCCTACTAGTCTACCTGAAAGGTTCTAGTCCTCTGGTATTATATCTAGTCCCCTGAAATCTGTATTAGATCCATATGCAGCAAAGGAAAAATAAAGTTTTCCCGAAACTCTTATCCAAAGCGTGGGAGGATGGAAAATAAGATCAGCATACCTTGCTGAAAATAGTTCTTGAGATAAAAGATATGATTGCTCTAGCACTAACCTCCTCCTCCCCTCCTCAGTCACAGTGAGGTGCAAATGCCTTAGGAAATTCCCTGCCCCTACTATGCACTTTTTTCATGTTTAGTCTTGGGTTAGAACACAATTCGATTTGGACTTGATTAACCTTTCATGCAAAAAAACTCCCAAACCTTTGAGTTACTAATTTCATTTGATAACAGCTGCAGAAAACTAGCTCCATATTTTTGAAGTTAAATCTGCCAAATTCTGTTTTCCGGTGCCAGCTGCTCAGAATAAGGCTAAAAAGCTTTCCAAAACAATAATATTTAAATTATTAATTACCACCACTTGGAATATTATGACTAAAATCAATTAGTTTATGCAAAGGTATCTACAAACCTGAAACATAGTAACACTGAAGGAGATTCTTTAGTTGATGAATAATTAATACAGCTTTTCATTTTTTTTACCTCATATGCCAAGTAGCATAAAAGCAAAGTCATTAATGCAAGTGGATCACAAAGGTAACAGCAGCAATCGTTACACATTTATAGCCGCTAAACTGTTTAAATGAAAAGTTTGTAGGACCAAAAATACTTCTGCAATATCAGATTCAGAACAAACTAAAATACGGTTTTAGATGAAACAACAAAGAAAAGAAAAGCACAGCTGCCTCCTCAGCTTGTTTGCTGTAGGTAAGCAGGAAGATCTCTCATCAGCAGTAAGAAGTCAGGTCCTCTGGAACCTCTGTCCTCAGATCCGCAAGATTCATGAAAGTGGCTTCCCCTTCCTGGAAGCAAAACACCATGGTTTGGCCAATTACCTCCACATTTTTACCACGAAGGCATGTGATTTTATACTCACACACATACTGTTTCCTCTCAGGCAGCAAAAGAAGCATTTTTCTATTCTGACATGCTCCAGGTTCCTTGGCAAAGCACAACTCTTCTTTAAAAAAAGTGAGTTTTGGTAAACAGTGCAGATTTCCTGGGGATTACCAGAACTGCATACCTCTTGTTAAAATATGCTCCAGTGACATGAGACAATGTCAACGGAAGAACAGCATAAATCATTAATTGCTGCAAAACTAAAAGCTTAGCATGTGTTAATTTACAGCATTCCTTAACTTGATTATTTGGCTAGGAATCAGCAAGCAGTTGCTATTATGCCAGTGGTCTGACACTACTCTGCTTTCATCCTATTTAACCATTAAACCTTTATACCATTTAAAAAAAAAAGGTTCGATTTGTACATGTTTGTTTTTATTTTCAAAATTACTCAGAGTATCTCTCCAGAGAAATGTTAGAGATTAAAAAAATATCTCAGTGGGAGAAAATTCAATGCCATTTAAATGTTGAATTACAGCAGAGCACTAAGAAATGACGTAGGTGTTTGATCAAAGAGCTTCCTGTATGCCCTATTAACAGCTCCTCTGTGTGAGGCAACAATAGGGATATTTTCACACTGTGCAAACACTAACTTTGCAACTTTCTGCTCCAAACAGGAGGCTCACCTACTTCTCTCAACACACAACATACCTTCTCCCTCCTCATTGCATTACTCTTGCTGCCCTTTTTTTGTGCTTTCCCCATCGCTTCCTTTTATATCCCATCAGCTGAAAACAGAGCCAGCAAAATTAGACTTGAACTTCCTACCTCCTGACATAAGCAGACACAAAAATCTAGACAAAACAAGCTGTCCCATTCGTGCATTATCTGTGCACTGATTTCAGAATCTAAAACCCTTCTGCTCACAAATGAGAAATGATGTGACTTCCTTCATGATAAACGATGCAACTTTCTCCAAACAAAGCTTACCCAACCTTGTCTGGGATTGTCTTGTACACAGAAAAAAATTCCATGAGACTCATCTTCACCTGCCTCTTACGGTACTGGAAATGAAAGATTTTCCATTCTATTAATGACCTGCTTTCCTTGCAGCACCCCTCCTTACTGGGTCAAAACTTTTACACTCCTCCTAATTCCATGCACTGCGACCAACCCGTTAGCACATACTTTTCATATCTTTCAAACAGATGGTAGTTTGGGGATGAATTACACTTGGTTTCACAGCCAGCCCAATCCCAGGCACAGTGTTATCACCACAGACAAGAGCCCACAGATCTGCTTCACTTGGCTATAAATGTTTGCCCCATCTTTGCATTGATAAAGTACTTAATGGACAAGACTGTGGCTTAAATATTCCCCAGACCAGGAAGACTTTTTAAGAAGCAGCACTAGCTCACTCCACTTAAAGGGAAAAATGATATTTTGGCTGAGAAATGCCCTCTATTCTGCTGTGTTTGGGCCCCTGTGGCTACAGAGCTGCATGGAGGATGTGTGAACTGAAAGTGATGTTAGAAAGGCAACGCCGTGGTCTTTCTGGCATGAAACCTGTTTTGTACCCTGTGCCAAAAGAACTCTTGACATATTATGGTCTGGAACATACCTGCATTATGCCTATGGCCATAAACCGGCCAGTTTTGATTTCTGGGTCTCAGCAATAGCCAAGTAACTAGAAACAAATTGTTTTGCCTCTACTTACAGAGTGTTATAGTGAAATGAGATCCTGGCTGAATATGATGATTTCCCCCCCTCTAAAGAAGTTGCAGCTTTTCTCAGTATTTCCTCTCTATAGAGATATTGTGCTAAGAAACCACTTGCACTGTAGGACTCAAGCACTCCACAGCAAAGCTGTCTCTAATTGGCATGCCTATCTGCCCATCTCACCCAACAAAAGAAAGCATTAATCCACATCTTCAAGAATGCTATAGTCATTTAAGCAGAAGGTCAGGTACCTAATGGGCTGTCAAGTTCAGGCTGTCTATCCCTCTGTCTTCCTGGCTCCCGAAGTTCCCAAGCTTTGACTGAGGGTCCTCAGAAGCCGGGCACTTTATTTTCCTGCCAGAGCACAGTGAAGGCTAGAACACAGGTGACTGCTTTGCAAATTTAAGTTGGGATGACATATTCTGGCTTCATTGATAGAGAGAGGGGGGGAAGAAAGCAGCCAGGAAAAGGTACACAGCAAGGCCTGAGAAACATACTGAGGGTGCTGCTTGTCCTGCATGACTGGCATACTTCAGAAGAATGTGAATATACATTCAGTAGTCTGCATTGTGCTTTTTGACCTGGACCTTGTTATGACTGCTGCAGTTTTAGGAAACCTCACAGCAAGGATAACTGTGTGTAAACACTTTGTGGCATCGAGTGGTATTAAATATTATATATATATTACTACATACATAATACACACTAATACGTGTAGCAGTGTGCTTTTGGGGTTTTTTCTGAACCCTAGATTTTTCCCTGGGTTTCACTGTATCAATTTCTTCCCCTCCCCCCTCCCCCCTCCTAGAAACCATCTCAATACACAGGGCCTGTCTGGGTATTGTTCTCCCTTATCTGGAGACATTCCAGAGGAACGTCGTGTAAGTGGCCAGTTTCAAAGGATGCTCCTCTAAAGACATTGGCTTACCTAGGTGTCACCTTCCCCTGAAACCTGCCCCCTGCCTCACCTGGTTGGTGGGTTACCTGTCCCTTCCCAGCCCCCTTCCCCCCCGGATAAAAAAGGCAGAAACACCAGAGGCCTGGTGGCATTGAGAAGCGACACAAGCTGGAATAAAGACTGAAACCCCTCTCCAGTACCGGCTCCTTCTTCACCGCGTCTAAGGGAACTCTCACAACTGAGGTACCTGAGGGGAACTGGCCCTGGGCGAGGGAAAAACTCCATCCCTCAGCCTCCCGGAGCCCCGTGAGCCTGTCCGGGACCCTGCAGGAGCAGCTGCTGGCTGGCAGTGGCTCCTCTGGGGACGAGGCCCTCGGCTGGAGCTGCAGGACGCAGCCAAGATCCCAGGGCAGCACGGCAAGCTCCATCTGAACGTATTGGGGAAAATACAATAAATACGTTTAGTAGTACTAAAGGTAGAGAGCATGATTGTACACATTTCCCAGGTCTTTTTCAGTGCCATGAGTTATGAAGTGAGCTGGAAGACTACAATCTGGAATGCAGAAACATTGCTCCAGCTCCCAGAAATTTCCAGGAGGCACACAAAGAGGAGGGAGCCCCTTCCAGATTCGCTGGGACACAGCCCACTGCACATACTTGCTTTTGAACAGCCTCGTAAAACCAAAACATTTTTTTCCAAACAGATCACGGGTCACGTAAGCTTCCCAAGGGATATATTGGTTACAGATGTTTTCATGTAATAAAATATTCCACTCTACTGCAGTATTTCTAACTGATAATGCTAAAACTAAATTACCCTTGTCTAATGGTTATGTCCCCAATGTACTCCTTACCATGGTAAACACTGGCTCATTTGTTACCATTTAGCCACATAAAATTAATTTTTTTTTATATGAGCACGCCACAAAGATAATGTATTTCAAGTTTGCAAGAACTACTTGAACTTTTCAATAATATATACTTAAAATTCACTATTTTTTGCATATTTCCAGAATAAATTAAACCTCTAAGTTTCAGCATTATCATATAAATTTGCATTTAAGAGTTATCTCATTCTTTAAACATGAGTGAGTATAATAATTTTCCAATATTTAATTCTTGAACTTGGAATATTTAAGAAAAATCACTCGATTGTCTGAATGGTATAATACTAATAATGAAACATTCAATTTGGTGTCCTCCTGGCAGAGTTGTTAGGAAAGGTCATTGTGATGGTACCTCTAAAATGATTGGGAAGTTCAAAGTAAAAAAAAATGAAAAAAAGGAAAAGAGGAGAAGGAGATAATTGTCTCTATTCAAAATACGCTTACAATGTAGCACTAACCAGGATGGCTATGAAGAAGGAAGAAAAAAGTTTTGAAAAGGAAACTTAAGTAGTCTTTGACTATAACAAGGAGCCTCCCCTCAAACAAGGGAAGCTCATGCAGTTATATGGGACTATATCTCTATGAAAACTACCACCTCAGCATTTTTATGTAAAAGATTAAATCATTAGGCTTGAGATAGCCATTTATCATTGCTCTCCTTTTTGGATCATAAAGATATTTATGCTTGGATTTCAAATACAGGCCTTAAGAGCAATGGAACAAAGTGACTCGTGATGTCCTATAACTGTTCCATGTTGCCACTTCACAGACAAAGTCAACCTAGTCTAATTACATTTCAGTAAGACTGGAAACAGCAGGGGCAGAGTATCCTCTGTGGAGGGAGACATAAGCCCCTTAGCACCACTACTACTGGCATTATGTCAAAAGTAGAACCTGTCTATTTTTAAGAGAACATGTGAGTTAGTAAAAATTGGAAGTAGGCTGTCTACATTGATTAAAGAAAAGGAATTCTTCTTCAAACTTCACAATGCCACGATCCAGGTATTCACTGCTTTAATGCTAATGTTCCTTTCTGAGCTAAATGTAGTCACCAACCTTGATAAGCAATTTTGGCAGTTATCCAATTCAAATGCATGCTTGTGCTTGGTAAAGAAAAGCATCACTTTGTATTGTTGCAGTGGTCAGAAGCATGCTTTAATGACGTGCTATAGGGGGCAAATATGGGAGCATTTCCCTCCCCTCCTCCATCCCAACTGAAAGGGTAATTCAATCTGCAGCAAACCACTTGAGAAAAAATTTAATTCAGATTGATGGGGATGCTTTCTAAACACAACATAGCTGAATCTGACCTGAATACAGTGTTTGGAAGAGGAGGACTTTGTTTTGGTTCCAAACAACATGCCAAGAAAACTTTATGCAGCTGACATTTTTTACCATCGTCCTGCTTATCTGCCTATCACTCTCCTTCTCATCATCATATTTGATTAATTGTGAATTTATTCTGAGGCTGATGCAGTAATTAAGATTGCTCCCATGTACTCGAAGCAACAATGGTTCTCTGATGGCTTCAGCATTTGGGAGGGAGGTTATGCAGCACATGAAATGCAAAGCAACAGCCCTGTTCTGTGGCTCAAGATAACATCCAGGATAGGAACAAAGCAAAGCAGTGCTTTGTGACAAGTAATTTGCTTTCTGAAAAAAAGTACAATTCAGTTTTTCTAAGCAGATGCTCTCACACAGAAAACAGAAGTCTGATCTGATGATATTTGAATTCTTTAACTGATTTAACAGTTTTTATGGTGGTATGACTAAACAGCAGTAAGAGCCGTGATTTTTGTGCAGCAGTGACTTGAAAACACATGAGTTTTGGAAACTCAAGTACTCCTTTCCTCTTCCTTAAAGAGAGTTTAGCATGGTAATCTGGCCTAATGGGAAAAAGACTAGCTTTCTGGAATCAAAATCACCTGGATGCAGAAGTGGACCCGATCTGCCAGCACTGTCCCCAGGAGCTGCGTTCTGTTGAGCAGCAGAATGCTGCCCATCCTGCCCATGGAGCACTGGCTATCACAGTACCTTCATGAGCTCCCCTTTTGCCTTGTTATGTTTGCTGGCTGCCACAAAAAAAACCCCAGTGAGCTGACATTACTCTCTGGGCAGAAGATCTCTATTTATTTTAATATATGAATAATGTGAGTAGCAGGAAAGAGCACAAATAAAATAACCTAGAAGCTCATCTGTGGGAGGGGGTGTGAGCAAAGCAAAACTCTTGAGAAGTTCTGCAACTCCTGACTCACATATGAACATAGAGCTTGCAGGGTGAAAAGTTATTATTTTAAATCCATTTTTTGGTATGTTTTGTGATATCTTTTTCTTGCCCTAATTGTTAAGGACAGCACACAGAATACCTATCTAAGTTTCACCAGAACAGTGACACAGAAGAATTGGGCAAAGCAGGATAGCCTAGATATGTCCAGGTTTAAGACAATTGAATTCTATACCTTTGAAATCCACTGTAAAAGTACTATATGCTTTAGTTTAATAAAGGAATTAATATCCAAGAAGTGATATTATGTAATGGCAGCATTTCCTACCTATCTAGATATACCCTAAGATGTCCAATAGTGTCATTTTTCTGTTGCTCATCTTCCTCCCTTCCTCAGCCCCTTTACCTATGCAGTCAATCCCATATTCAAAACCACACATTGGCTCCCCTGAATTTTTTAGTTTCCAAATAAATGCCCAATTAACTCACCCTTTTCTTTAAACCATTGTACGCAGCAAAATACTCCAATTAAAAATGGAATGTCTATTAATTGAAGCCCAAGGATTCTGTTAAGGCAAGTTTCACGAATCCTAAAAATAGAAATGTATTCATAATTTTTTCCTCATTTTAATTAGGCTTTTTTTTTTTCCTGGCTTGAATTTAAATATCCCTCTGCAGTATCTTCAACTGCATTGCAGTAGTAGGAACCCTGCATACAACACAAGAGCCACAAGATGAAAGATGACTTGCCTTTTCCATTCTTTTTCTGAAAGAGGAGTGTGAAATGGAGGCATGCATCCCACAGAACAGAAGTGTTGCAGTTAAATAAAAGAAACTTCAGAAAATGAGACTCTGAGAACCAAATGAAACTTCTGGTTGATTTGTGTATAAACAGATCTTGGTCCTTCTCTAACCTATAGTCTTAGGTGATGTGGAAGAAAACAGCACTGTGGCAGTCAAGGTGAAGGTGACAGAACTAATGGTATAGCAGCCAGACTAAGGGCAGGTCTGTTCAAAGTAAGCTGAAAAATATGCTCTATTTAGCTCTTTGAATGACATTACTTATAGCAGTCACAGAATGCAAGGCCATGCTTCTTCAAACACAGGTTAAACTTGTAATGTGGTGAACTAATCTGGAAAGCAGTGACTTGAAAGATGACTTCAGGGCCGCGGTGAGCCACAACTAAAACTCTGGCAGGGATGCAGTGGCTAAGATGATGAATGAGACCTTTCAATACCTGAGCTGGGGAAGACACAAAGCAGAAAACATCATTATAGCACTCCAGAGGAGCCTTACTAGGAACAGAAAAAGTTGAGGTTATCCAGGTCAGCCAGGTAGTAAGCAAAACAACGCTAAGGAGCAGTCACAGACCTCTGCCTGCTTTGCCTGTGCGCAGCCGAGCCTCCTCCTGCTACTGCCGGCAGAAGGGGCAGTGGGAGGGAATGCTGAACCAGCCCCTTCCAGTCCTGGCCACAGTCTCTATCTTCCTTCCCTCTTCCACTGTTAGATTACCACTCCCAGATCTTCAGTGTGAACCCATTCTATCCTCACTCCTGGAGCAGCAAAAAATTCAGTTTCTCTTATGCTGCCGAGATGCCTAGGACTGGCTCTGTCACTTGATACAGCCTTACTGAAATGATTACAAGCACATGTTGACAAATTGGAAAGGATTCAGGGTGGAGCTGAAAGAAGGATTTGGAGTCAGGAAAAGAAGTCCTAAAGCAAGAGCCAGAAGTAATTCAGTCTATTTATTTGCACAAAGATAAAGTTCAGGATGGCTTGATCACAATTCATAAATACTTACATTAGTGAGAGACATTTAATAAAGGGCATAATAAAACACAGAGTTGAAAAATGGAACTTTGAGATAAAATTCAGGACAGTATGGGAAGTATTTTACTATTTAAGCACTTTTTGGCCACAAGGCAAATAGTTTCACCAGAACAGTGACACAGAGGAATTGGGCAAAACAGGATAGCCTAGATATGTCCAGGCTTAAGACAGTTGAATTCTATACCTTTGAAATCCACTGTAAAAGTACTATGTGCTTTAGTTTAATAAAGGAATTAATATCCAAGAAGTGATATTATGCAATGGCAGCATTTCCTAGCAATCAGTGAGCTTTAGAAATGAATGCAATTGTGTGGTCAGGAGGCAGACTTAAAAAAGACACATTCCCTCCTCCAGTTCAGCTCCTCTGATCAATTGTTTACAAATCCATAGTCCTTTTTTCTCTCTACCACCAAGAGTGGTGGTATTTACTGTTTTATGCTCTCAGAATAGAAAAATATTAATCCAAAACAGCAGCAACTATTGCTTTTTCTTCTCAAATCTGTGTAGCATTAAGTATAATTACATAAATAACTGGAATGGCAGAAACAGACAATTACTGGCTTTGTATTGGTATTGGAAAAGATCATACTGTTTTTATCATGTCTCTCAAATAATGGGTATCTTCCAAGTCTGCTGTCAAGAATACTGTTTGCTGCTTTAATGCTGATATGAAAATAATCTTGTAGAAACAGTGACAGGGTCTTTCCACATACTTTCCACCAAGAAAGATTACTTAAATAAATGGTTTAACCTGCTATTGACCTAAAACCTAGTTGCATAAACGTTTTAAAAAATTATTATCCATCCCGAGTAGATAAAAGTAATCTAGCAAAGTCAAGGATAACATAGGAAGTCCCTTAATGACAGCTGCATTCCCTGCAGCCTCTATTAGCATATGATTTTTCTACTGGCAAAACAGATTGAAATGAACTATAAGAACACATGTATGTGATAGCTCTTCCTCTTTGTACAAGATTGGAAAGAGACAGATACATATGAAGGAGCAGTGAAAACCTACAAAGAGCTCTTACAAGAAGAGCCTCAACTATTTTTGCCCCATTTTTTCATTATAAACATTGCTATACTTGCTCTTTAAACCAGTAATAAAAACTACAGAGACCATGAAAAAGTTAAATATAGAGGTTGTGTCTACCCATACCTGAGCTACCATCATCCCAAAGTCAATAAGAATGAGTGCATAAGAATGGTCCAGTTTGCTGAACAAATGCTCAGAACCAGCTAAGATAATCAATTTGGTATAGTTCATCTAGTATGCACTGGAGATACAAAGCATTACAGGCATTCCAGGGTGAGCAAAAAGATCAGTGTGCTTATCAAGCTTAAAAAAGGCTATCTCAGGAAGGCAGACAGTGGCTTCACCTACTAAAAACCCCCCTATTTTGAACATACTGTGTTAGCTGGCATTGCAAGAGACTGCTCCACTCCATGGTGTGTAATGAGAAGAATCTCTCGAGCATCTCTACTTTCCTCCCCTGCAATCAAGGCAGTGATGCCAGATGCAAGTTTGGAAGTCTTCAGCATTTTGTCTGACAGCATAAATGTTATGTTTTTTCATGAACAGCAGTCATCTGGTCTGCTGCATACTTTCACCACCTGTTTATATCAGGCACGTAGGATGGGATGCTTGTGCTTCAGTGACCAAGCTGGCAAGTATCTAAAGCTTTAGCTGCTACAGGATCATTTAAACCTTGGGTTTGTGTTTTTTTTTTTTTTTTTTCCTCAAACAGATCACACTTCTGGCATTCCCCTTCCTCACTTTAAGGAAATATCACCTTTTCTACAGACTCAAACAGCAGCCATGTGGTCCCCAGAGCAGCATGCTGGAAATGGTTAAGATGCTATTACCATTGTCCATGCAACTTCAAAGGGATGCAGCTGCCCCAGGAGGTATTTCCTGGCCATACACCTGACCATATGCTGCAGCACTAAAGACCATATTTTCCATACATGCAAATCTTTATCCCTTCTACTTCCTTTGGGACAGGTCTGTTTGTTTTTCTTCTAAAATCATTACCAAATTAATAATCTCACAGGCACACATATTTCCACTTCCTGAAGTGTTAAAAGAAAAAAACAAATGAGCTCTTTATATTTTTGTCAATAAAGACAGACTCGGGATCAAAGAAATGAAAATGCTAATTATGGTGCACTCTGTAACACCTCTCTCCTGAGCCAAGTGCTCTGATTAAGTTAACCATCGTGCTAATTATAACAGTGTTTAGCACAGCTGGGGCCAAAGAAAAGCCACCCAGGCTTGGTTGCCAGTCTCAGAACGAGATCAAGCATATATATACACTGTAATAGAAATTTGCCTACAATTCACTGAATAATAAATTTGAAATATTCAAAACCATGTTCAATTTCTTTTATAATAAAAAAAAAATTGTGGACATTTTAAAAAATTGATGCGGTTTGTTTATTTTTGACAGGAAAAAATGCTGGAGTCAGAAGCTTATTGTGCAGGAATTGAGTTACTGTCTCCTAAGGGAACATACAGCAAGATAACACATCTTTGCAATTTAAAGGGAAGCCCACTATTCTGTGTTTTCTAAGTCAATACCATACGGCTGTGAAGCATGCCAGTGATGAGAGAGGAAGGCCACTGTACTCTTTACTTTCATTTAAAGTGGAATGAAGTAGCATGCAATTACTAGCAAAGCCACCTGCTACATTTCAGCAGCACATTTGGATGGAGAATAGGGATGATAGTACCAGAGAAAAATGTCATCAGAGTGTAAGTGAAAGTTAATCCTTCTCACCAATTCCATGGATGAGAGAAAAATATAATAAATCAATAAATCCCTGCAGCTCAGAAAATAGTATCTTCAGCGAATGCTTACAATCCTTGTTCCACACAGCATAATTGGAAGACATTTTTAAATGGTTATGTAGCTATAACCATATCTTTCATTCATCACTTCCCTCTGTGAAGAACTCATCATCATTTACTGGCAGTACCTTCGGGTGCACCTGCTTCAAGGATAAGCACTATTTACCATGAAGGAGTTAAAAGGTAAGAAAATTGCCTTAGATTCAGCATCACTCCTCAAAATGGCTGTTTTGTACTTGCTCAATCTCCCTGAGACTTTGAGTAGCAGCAGATGAGCAGACGGTTTTTCAACATGAATTCAATCATTAACTCTGAATTATACAAGTCATCTAAACACAATGAGGCAACTAATGCTCCTGAGTGGATATGCACTTTCCAAATTCCAGGCATGTTCACAGTACTCCTGTTTCACTGCACAGATACAGCAATCACTGACACCCTTATTATGGGCCACCTTCCCATTAATTTCTCATGCATTGCATTGGCTCACTTAATTATATACACACACATATATATTTTAATAAATACAGCACTGTTTTATGCAAATTGATAATCTGAGTTCCTTACTGCTTTAGTAGGGTGGTAAAGGCTTAAATGAGTTTAATCCACTCTCTGGGGAGAAAGGCTAATTATTGCTCTGGTTTGGAAGGTAGAGAGGAGAGGTTCCTCAGAGGGAAAACCCAAAAAAATGGCTGTGATGTTAGAGGAGGTCAAAACACGGGAACGCCTTGGCAGGGTGAAGACTGTGACACAATGGAGCATTATTAAACCTCTTGGGCAGGAGTCAGTGCTATTTCAGGGGTCTGTGGACCCTCTAAGAGGGTTCATGATGAATTTCAGTCTGTCACACACATTAAAGAAATACAGCAATATAATGAAAATTAGGGTATTTTAATCCTCTTCTTTTTCACTGACATTGTTGGATGCATGACCCTGTGATTGAGTATAACCCCATCTGCCTCCTGCCTTCCTGGGAGTCACAGATCCTTCTAGATGTGGTTGCTTCACTCCAGCACCCTGCTCTGCATTCCCTTTTATGAGTGAGGGAGATGGGTAAGGCAGAAAAAACAGGGAGGGAAAAGTGATCTCTCATTATCTCCCAGTCCCTCCCTCTCTCAGCTTCTAATTAACAATGGCCAAGCCCTGTGAAAAGTATTACAGGGTGCAAACAGAGACTACAACTGGCTGGTGAGGAGTAATGTACAAGTCTGATCATTTGGCACTTAGGATACTGCTCACTGCTGCACAGCTAGGGTGACAATATTACTTTATTTTGCATATATCTTCCAGTGCTTAGATAAGCTCAAACACTAATTCTTACTTACAGTTTGCATTTTACAGCAAATTAATTTCCACTCTATGCATGCATACATCTCAGACAGGTGGAGAAAAGATTATGCAGTAGATACTCACATACCATGGTGATGTGCATAATAAGAAAAAATAGCGGAATAGAGGAAGCAGAAGACTAAATTGCATACTATAAAATATTAAGACAGATAGTTTCCTGGGTGGACTTTATACGGGGGTTTGGATTGCCTGCACTTAAAATGCTCAGGAATTACAGGTCACATCCTGCCATTACTTCTCCTATAACCCATTCCAAAGCACTAAGAACCCGTCAATAGAAAATGCAAAGCAAAGTAAACAGATCTGTTTAGTTTCTTTTTGCTGAGTTTTATTACAACAGTGCTTTTTTGATTGAGAAAAAAATGTTGCTGTAAAAATCAACACTATTATATACTATGTAGTTACCTCTTCATAACAAAATAATCAGAGGACCTATTAAAGCATGGTCACCATAATATTTGGATTTGGCTGAGACTTAGAATATTAGTTACATTAACTCTTGAAATAATGATCAGCTAATGACACGTGCTTCACTTGGGAGTCAAACACAAAGTAAAAGCTGATGTCTGACAAATTGAAAGTAATTTCATATTGAAGTAAATTAAATGAATTTCCCAGATGTTGCTATAAGAAGAGGCTCGAGGAGGTGAAATGAAAGTCACAGCAGATGCATTCAGACACTTACCATAAAGCTCCCAAGAAGGAAATATTTTAAAGAAACTGTGGCAAAAGGAGAAATAAGAGGCAGGAAGTTTACAATCCCACCGACAATCTTCATCAGAGCAACTTGTGGCTCTGTGACATTTCACAGGGAGTGGTCCATATTTGTGTATGGGAAACCCTAGGCAAACACTAGAGTGAAATCTGTCTTGTTCAAAGGGTGTTGGGTAGTCAGAACAAGCTGCCCCTCCCTTCTGAGTAAGAAGAAGATAAAAACCAAGGCCTATCTTTAATACTATTTTGTTTTCAGTACCTTGCTGTAGTACAAAGTACACCTAGGATTTGGAAATCCCAGCTTCTTCCTTTAAAATAAGTTTTCCAGTACAGAGAAATATATATAATTGACTTGGGCAAATGTCAAATGCTAGCAGCATCCTTGCATGAAAACCCTCTGGAATACCTTTCCTTCCCTTCTTACCCAATTACTGACACTCCACTTGAATAACATCTTTTTCTACCATATCCCAAACTGAGTAAAGAGCCCATAGGTCTAGGAGGACAAGGAGGAAGGGAATTTTACAGTTTGGGGCGATTGTTTAACCAGATCCCAGAGCAGCCTACAGGCTCACCCTCTCCAGTGCCAGGTGCAGACCTGTGCACTGGTGGCACAGACACAGCACTGCCCACAGACCAGCCCTGAGCGCTCTTCCTCCCACACAATCCTATTTTCCAATTTCTCTGCACATTTATGTCTCAGCACTTTCCTCATCCAGCCCTTGTTTTAGATTCCTAGAGGTCCTTGGGTTACTATTCCCTCCAAATGATGGCTATGTGAAAGAAAGAATACTCTCTCCACATTTGACTCCAGTCTCCAGTATCCCACACAGATCAGGGTGTTACAATATGGGCTTGCAAGGCTTGTCCACATTGAAATAACTGGCTATGCTCACCTGTTTAATTTGTGTAATATTTTCCTTAGCTACTTTTTTTTTTCTTTTTGCCTGTTCCAATAAATTAGAAAAAAAATTTATTGAGAGTGGCGACTATGTCTAGCTTATTTTATTAGAATTACAGATTTTCTACAATTTACTTAGAATTCTGCTTTAAAGACCAACAGATATCAACTTTTCATGCTAGACTAAGAAAAGCATCCATTCCATTTTCATCTGGTGACCAAGGCAGCATATCAGAGCAGAAAGACCCAAAAAATACTTGAGAAGTGCAAGGGGGTCCAGTTTTCAAGGAAAAAAAAACCCACCTGAAAGACTAAAATGGAATACCATTGAAGAAAAAGTTATAAAACCCCACACCAACAATAATTTTTGACAGTTATGTAAAAAACTCTATATTTTGGTGGGGCTGTTACTGCTGCAACACTGATGTCAGATTCTTGGGACACAGTGATTTTGCTCTCTTAACATTTGAAAGATTGAGAACTTCGTAGATTTAGTAGCTACAAATGGAGCATTATAAAACAGATTATAAACTTCAGATGTATATTTCAAAATGTTTTGGTAGAAAAATTGAGACACTGCTCTATAAATACCTTTCCTGTTTCACATTATCTTTCTTTGGGTATATCTAGTGGTATAGCAATAAGAGCTAAACCACAATGCCAGAATATTATACTAGCCCCTCTTTTTAACTACAAAATAAAAATAATTCTAACCAATGCCCCTATTTTTAAATAGATAAGGCAGCAAGAAAAAAACTATTTGAGATGAAGCCCTCACCAACACCTCCAACTCCAAAAATATCAGCAGTCCTGGCTGGTAGTGCAGGTTCCTCCTGTGAGACCAAAGTCCTGGCCAATACTCATTTGTTTCACATTGCTCAAGCATAAATGTGAATTAATGGGGTTTGAAACAAACTGTATCATGCAGAAGTGGCTCACTTCAATGTTCCACAAAGGGATGGAGGGAAACAGCCAAACCTCTCCATTCTGCTACCCCTCTTTCTTTTTTTTTAAGACTTCCAGAATATGCCTCAGACCAATGGATCCAGAATTTGTCCAAATTGAAATAACTGCTTTAATTTACTTCTTAAGAAGAAAAGCTAACCAAGTAACAGGGGGTACACCAGCTTTTTCTTGGGGATTCTCTCTTAACACATTTTGTCAATTACAAGAACCAGGTTGTTTCCAATTATTTCATTCTAGTACAGCAGTTCAGCAGAACAGACACAAGCCATTTTCTCTAATGCCACTTGAAGCTGAAAAAGCAGTTTTGAATTGGAGAAAAACACGTGGACATGCAGAAAAGAAGACAGAAGACAACAAGACCCCTAAAATGTTTCACAATACTACACGAATTGTTCTGTTATCTTCTGGTTATAAGTTTGATTGACACTCAGTGATGGTTTGAAATGCCAATACTCAATGAAGTTAAGGCAAATATCAAAATACTCACTTCTGTCATTTTAAAGCTTCTAAAAATAGGAGACTCCACACTTAACCATTTAGGATAATAATATTGCATTGTCTCTTCCTCACTATCATAATTTAAAAGGGATGAAAATAAATCCCAAAGGAGGATGTCACTGAGAAAAACTGGAACTCACAAATATATTTTCTTTTAATAGTGGNTTGGGTGTGGATGCATTCCTTTTCATATGGAATAAAGGGGTTGTCTGAAAGTTGCTATGAGCACACTACTGTACATTAGATGACAAGGTGACCTTTCCTTGGTAAAGGAAAAAAGAAAATTTTATTCTCTAGTACCAAGACCTATCAATGCATTTCCTTGCTTTCCTAAACTATACAAAGTTCATACACAAGGAAGAACATTACTCTCAGATAAGAGAAAGAAGAAGGAAAGCAAGAAAAAAAAATTGAAAACTTTGCTGAAACTTTAGTCTGGACAAACAAGGGACTCATTTTTACCTCCAAAAAGGTTAATGTCACCAGACTAGTGCTCACAGTTTCTCTCTATGGGGACAAAAGAATACACCACAAAGCCAGTAGCGCATGTATCACAATTGGCAGCTGGCTTGAAAATGGTCGAGTTCAATTGACTATGAAGAATGAATTACCCTTATGTTTGAACAAAAAAACCCTCAACCTGATCTCACCAGGCCAGAAGCACAACCACATTCCAGGCTCAATGTGTGACAGCGCACAGAAAGCGAATTTCAATTTATTCTGCACATTTGAGCACACACAAAAGCCTATATGGTTCTCATTAAAATAAAAGATATCTTCAGTCATCTGAAGGAGCACAGAGTGATTTAGATTCTTATGTTCATTCAGAAGAAATAACTTACCCTCCTGTTTGTGCTTCCTCCTGATCTGCACTTAAGTCCCTTATACCACTTTTCATATTTATAAACAACCACCAGTGGATTAAAGATCTTCTCATATTCATTCCACACTCTTTTTTTTAATGGAAATTTCTTTGACAAAGTGCAACAAAGCATTCTCTCTGAAAGAAAGAGCACTGCAGATAGGAACCACTTTCAGCGAGGACATTCAGATGCAACTCCTCAAAGTCTAGTAGATTAGCTTAACAATGTTCTCAAAAAGGAGCTATAAACCTTGCATGAAGGGTCGCTTTAGTGGTGGCAGAGGTTTAACAAGCTCGTTCATTAATGACCAGTGTCTTTGGGGTGCTTTGGTGGACCTTCAAGGAGCAGGTGTTTCTGCCTGCAGCTTTTCTCCCTGCTTTTCATGGTGTCTGGCACATTCTCCTTGCATGCCAGGCTGGCCAGTGAGCTGGGCTCATCCACCAGACCCTGCTGAAAGGACAATTGTGAACTACGAGACAGAAGGAGCAGAATATACGACAAAAAATAATTCACAGGATTATCTTTTTTTTTGCATTCATAACCTTCCTCTTATGTATTTGTGTGTGAAAAAGTGATTGCAGTGGAAGTACGTGCAAGGCAAATGTGGTGTGAGATGTTTCATCTGGACCTTGTGTAGGACCAAACTTGTTCAGGCAAACAGAGCCTGAACAAAAAGCTTCATAGACAAATGAGGAGAACAGGTATTTATCTAATACTAATTAAGAAAAGACACTGAGGAATTAGAAGACGGCTACAATTAAGACGTTCTAATGCCATCACTTTATTTTGGTGTTTAGACCCCTACCTATGCAAGGTTTTCCTTGCTGGAACATCAGCATGCCTTGCAGAGGCTACTGCTTGTGTTTGAGAGAGACTATCAAATACTTTTCAAAATATTATGCAAATGAGTCAGAAGGGGCAGAGAGACAGCAGGATTCTAAGAATACAATGAATTAAACATAACTGAAGTGCATGCAACAGAAATCAAGAAACAGTCCATTTGCATCAGCTGTAGGTGTTTATGAAAGAAAATTATGTCAATGTTTGTCATGTTACAGGAAGCATTCTGGCTTGATTTGTAATTAAAAGGGTAGCTTAGTGCATATAGCTACTTTAAAATTATGTACTTAAAACTTAGGCAAACTACTGTTTTAATTTAATTAAAAGCTACTGATCTGATTACTTTGCACAGAATCTGAATCTTGAAAAAACCCTATAAAAACAAATGAAAATTTAAAATTCTACTTCCCTCCAGCAAGCTTAATTCAAACACTATTACTAGGTCTTTGCTGACATATAATCTAAAGGCAGGACAGAAAGGCTGAAAAAGAGTGCTTGACAAGAAGATAATTAATCTTAGTTAAGTCAGAAGCCACCAAGAATTGCACTCCTAAATATTAAAGAGAACATTAAATTTGTAGCAAATTTCAACAGGAAGTATGTTAGTGTTTACAGCCTGCAACAAAATAATTAAGAACAAAATGTGCTCTAATAATATCAATTCTCGCTGGAACTGCTTTAATGGGTACTTTTTTTTGTTTCTCTAATAAAAGGATAAATATCTTAAATCTCTAATAGCACTTACGTGGTATTTAAGATTCTGACGAAAAGAAACCTTAAATGAAAGTGAAAGGAAATGCCTAGATAGAATTTATCTCACCACTTTAAACATCCATTTTTCATTAGGAGAGGCAATAATGGTGCCAGTGGCCATATTGCCTCCCATTAAGTTCAGAAAATTATTATGCAAAATTAGAATGCCCCTGTGAGTGACGAAGATGCATTAGGTCTCTCCTCAGGAGTTGCATATGAGCTGTATATTCCAGTGATATTATAGGAAATCCATACTCTAGAAGACAGGCCACCATAGCCAAAGGCGTGCCTTGCAGCAAAACAAAACCAAAAAAGCCAGAACAAAATCAAAACTAGAGCATAACATCAGTAAGTGTTAACCAGCAATCAAAACACCTTAAAAGATGTAGAGGAAATACTGAGATACGGTGCTGACCACAGCAGCACAGTTATTCCACTCTGGAGGCTGAGCCCTGGCTCTGGCTCTATCACCTTTACAGCCTTCACCTCCACGTAGGTTACTACAAAAGGGAAGTTGCATTCCAAAAGGTGGGATGTTTTCTTTCTTTCTTTCTTTTTTTTCCCCCCTCTTTTTTAATGAAAGACACTGCATTGCTTTCTCTTCCCCTAGCAAATAGCTCAGAGCTGGAATGCAGAATAAATGTCTCAAAGACTCCTCTGTGCTGGAGGGCTTAGCAGAAACCCAGCAGTCTCAATATAAACCAGATGTGTCACAACAAGTTTTGTGGGGAGAGATGTGCTTGCTTGGGGTCTGGGAGTGCTCAGAGGGACTCTCTCTTACAATACAGTCACAGTAACAATTAAAGGAAGGTGGGAGTAGGCTCAGCAAACATTTCCCAGCAGGACTGATGACTTTCTTTAAAGCACCCCATCATTCATTCTTCAACATTTTAACTGGGCCCCGATGAGATACATACAGCATTTAGCTTGTGTTAAATAAAACTTCCAGAACAGAGAATGACCAAGAACCCCAAAGACCTTAAAGCTTTTCCACAAGGGCAAGCAGGGTAAAGTATGTGATGATTTTGCTGCGAAAATCTGGAGTATTCTCAGGTTGACTATGATCTTCAAGCTGTTTTGGCCTCCCCAAAAGAAGAACACAGAAGCCAAATTTAATCCTGGGTAAATACATCTCACTAGCTCCACATAATTTTGAATTATTCTCTTATGACGTAGCCATGTAAGGCACTTAAAGAATATGTGCCTGCTCTAAGCAATCCAAGAATCTCATCTAGAAGCAATTAGAAGTAGGCAAGTACTTAGGGAAATTAGTCATTAGTTTGCAAATCCAGATTCAGAGAGTCTCAGTTACAAGGCTCACTTGGGTTTAGTTCACTTTGTTTTTTAGGGGTTTTTTTCCTGCCTTTTTTTTCTGAAAGAGCATAGGAATAATGCTGTACAGTAGTAGAAATTCAGAAGTACTTGCATAGATTATCCCACACAATTAATTTTGTTAAATAATGTAGAAGGAAGAAATTGTTTGATAAAAAAAATATTTCTAAATGAAACAGAAGAAAATGAAAACCAGAATAGCAGGAGCACTCAAACCCAAAAAAGGCAGAAATCCAGAGTGTAGACAGATGTCAGGAAAGAGAAAGGAATGCAGCAGGGGAAAAGAAATAAATTTCTCATCTCCCCCTCTGCTTACAGTTACAAATTTCAAAATAACATCCAAAGGAGCTCTCTTCCAGACAATGTAAAAAGCACAAAGACTCACCTGTAGTAGGCAATCTCTGCCTCCAAAAACTCTGCACACATTGCAGGTCTAAAGCATGGAGAGCAGGTAATTAGCAAATGAGAAGTGCTGTCTATAGGCAGGCACATTCCAAATCCTGCAGTCATATGATGCAAATACACAGTACAGTAATGCCAATCAAGGTGCTAAATGAAAACCACCTGTGTTGCAGGCTGAACTGGACTTTCTTGCCTCACATGTGCCTATCGACGCAGCATTACCACATTATCCTACTTCTTTTTTTCATAAAGGGGAAGTTTGTAAATATGCTAGAGTAATGCTGGACGTATCTAGGGGAGACCTGTGGTTTCCCATGGGATCCTGAGCCTGTCTATGGGGTTCCTGTGTGTTGTGGCAATGGCAGCTAGAGCTTAAACTTGAGCAGTACTCTGCTCCTGGCCAGGATCCCTCAGCTGACTCAGCCTGCAGCAGGTTACAAGATGTGGAACAGTCCATGTGGTGTCACAGTTGGAGCTTAAAAAAGGCAGGTATGGCTATGCTGGGTAATTGGTGGCCAAGTGGGCATGAGAGCCTGCCTGCCAGGAGGAGAAACTTATATACTTGTAACATTCCTTATCTATTACTTCACCGAGGAGCTGAGACCAACCAAGTGTGATCCAGGCTGTAAATGGGCCAAGGGAGCAGCTATGGAGCCGAGACCAACCAAGTGTGATCCAGGCTGTAAATGGTACAAGGGAGTGGCTACGTGGATATGGTAGAGGGAGGAAAAATTATGGGTCTGGGAACAGCAGCCAGGAGCTCACACTGGAGCACCAAGGGTGGTGCCACCACTACCCAAGCTGTGGGTTTTGGAATCAGTCAGGCATCAGCTGATGTGCCCCACTGGTGCCAGACATGGATGGGCACATATACCTTGGCTCCAAGTCAGGCTTCAAGCTAATTTCATCATTTTTTGTGTCAAGCAAACTATTTGTTTGGAATTGATGTGGAGGGAAAACGGCAAAAGAGACAGAAGTGTTTGGCACTGTCAAGCATACACGGATATTTCATGTGTTTCTTAAAGGGCACGCTCATGCCTTGGCATGCCAGGCAGGTCAGAGCACTCACTCTGCAGAGTTGATCCTGATACACACTGAAGGATGAATGAACAAAACCACACTCAGAGCATGTGGGCTAAGCGGGCAGGAGAAACACGGAAAATGGTTTTGGACAGGTCCTGGCGTTAGGAGATGTAAAAGGTCTCCAGTGAGGAGGTCATGCACCACCCACACTCACTCCTCACGCTGAGGACACGATGGCGAAGGGAGTAGGTCGAGGGTTCTGTGTGCTCCCAGGAGCTCAGAGCAGGATGGGGGGGAGTCCTTTTCAGGTCACCAGTGTGATCCAAACGCAGGGAGTGGGGGTGTGTGAAAGCATCTCTCTGCTCTCACTCCCCCACATATGACACATTTTGAGCAACTCAAAAGACACTTCTGGATGACCTGTCTGTTCAGACAAATATATCATAGATGCCTTGTCAGCAGCCCAAGAAGACTGCCTGCTATTATTCCTGTCTGTGGGCAGATGACAACGACATAGTTTGGGAGACCCACTTCTTGCATGATCTCTGGGAAATGTATTCCTAAAAATTCAGTTCAGCCAGGCAAGACACTCTCTTAGCTGCCATCTATTCAGGAGGATAACAAACTTCCTAACTAACTTATAAGCGCATATATTCAAAATTTCTTATCAACAAGGCTTGATGTAAAACTAAAGCTCAAACAACATGAATAATAAATGAAAATGACTTGTACTCCCACACTCAGCAGAGCCCAGGGCTTTGACTTAAACTCCCTTTCTTCACAAGACTGTTTCTCTCCCTTTTGCTCCATATCCCAGTATGGGTTATATGGTTTTGCTATGCCAAAGTAGAAAACCTGTCCTTACAGCTCATGTTGCAGTACAGAGGAGGAGTTGGGACTGTTTTGCAGAGTTTGGAAAGATGAGTGCCAAAGGACTGCATTAAAGAAACATTGCAGCAAGCCTAAAGAAATACCAACAATTATAGAGCAACTAATACCACAGCAGCTATAGCATCCTGGTGCTGGAAACCTGAAATACATGCAGGTACACATGGACCAACAGACACATGGGCACACTCTCCCAAAAGTTCCTTTTAAGATATACATCTCGGTGCCTTGAACCTCTCCAGCCCTAGGGTCTGAAAAGCCAACAACAGGAAGAAATATAAACAAGTGACACAAATGTCAAGAATGCCAATCTGAGTATCCTGCAGTCACAGTTTTCCAGCTGATCTCAACTATTTTGGTAACAGAGTGTTTGGCCAGTAATATTTTGTATGTGGCTTTAAGTTTAAACAGAGCCTAAAGTGGGTGGAGAAGGCTCCAGCAGCAAAGGTCAGGACAGTGAATTTGTGCTAAAAACAACTCCAAACTACGTTCACTAGTTTTTGTGTTGTTTTTGCTAAGAGGTGTTTCTTTGCTAGGAGGATGTATATGCTTATGTGCTACCATGTTCTGGGCAAGAGTAAAGCATGAAAAGAAGATTACAAGTAAAAGAAAAGTGAAATAGGAAGTTGAAAAACAGGTAAAACTGGATCTGAACAGTTTCGCTTCATTACAATGGAATTCAGCCCATGGCTGCAGGATAAATGTAGGTTGTGCACTTCTTTTCTAAAGAAGAAAAATACCTAAACCTGTCTTAAGGAATTAACTTGTTGACTTTTCATTCAGTCATGGGAGTACTCAATATTTTCTCAGTCAGACAAATGAGTTACTACAGGGTGTTTGGAAAACTCACAGAGTCACATCTTTTCCTCTCTGTTTAAATGGAATTATTATCACAGACATCCAGAAGAACTCAGAAGTCCTTGTACTTTAAAAAAAATTTCCTGATGTGGTTTGGGTGACAAGGCAGCAGAGGAAAGGAGTTTGAGGGAAGGATGTGCTTTGTAATATTACATAAGGCCACAAAGAACCATTAAAAATAATTAAAATGTCATAACAGGAGAACCAATTCTGTCCTCCTATACCACAGATCAAAGAGCTCCAAAATTCTGCTCTGAGCTGTAAAATGAGGAAAATGCAGTGCTGGCACCAGCCTGCCATTCGGACATGCCACATGTGACACATGAGCGAATCCAGCCCATTTACCTTTTGAGGTGGCTATATTTGAGCATTGAGAGCAAGGCTGCCCAAAAAGCACGGCACGAGCGGGGTTCCTGCAGTTTCGGGGTTCTTGCAGTTTCGGGGCTCCTGCAGTTTCGGGGTTCCTGGGCGCTGTGGCCGCCCTTTTCCCAGTTCCAACGCCTGGCGCTGCGGTTCCTTGGGGCGAGCCTGCTCCCGGCGGTGCGAGCGCCCCGCGGCAGGAGCAGCGCCCGCACCTCGCACCGGACTGGCCCTGACACGTCCGGATGCTCTTCTCAAGTTAATTCCACCCATAAAGGTCTCCAAATTATGTCAGAGCAATACTATGTAGCTGGTTGAAGTCACGATTATCCCCCTGTGACAGCTACGCTGCAACTTTTCTAAGCTTCACCTGGAAGACCTTATTCTAACCCAAGCCTCTTTCAAATAGCAAAACTATGAGGTTTCTGAGATTGAATTTTTATCCTCAGAATAAAACAAAACAAACAAGTTTATGACCAAGTAAAATTTCAACCTTTATTGCCTGAGTTGAAAATGATGGCAGATTTCTTTTTTCTGCAGTGACCACAGCAAACTCTTTCAAAAATAACCCCCTGCAAAAATCCTTGTATAAAAAAAATGTCATTTCCATTTTGTGTTCTGTGTAAGTGAGAAACAATATTACTCAAGCTCTTAAGAGCTTAAGTGGGAGGGTTTTCAAAAGAAGCTGTTTTTGTGGTTATTACTTGCCACAGTACTTTTAGAGAGGGGAAAGCCCCAAATGGAAACGATAATCTGCCAAATAAAGCTGGAACAGAAAGACAATAGGAGAAATCAGAAAAGACTAATCAATCACAAATATCTTCCAAAATGGAAGTGTCTACAAAACTGCAGTCAAATTATTGAAGTTCAAATTATGCATCTCTATGCCAGCCACTATTAGGCAAGAAATTCAAAAAGTGCATTTAAGACACCTTCTTTTTGTTTTTCTCATCCTTGTCTCTCCTACTCTAACCAAGTGAACAAACCATGAAATTATCTAGCTCCAAAACAACCCATCCATGCAATTACCTCACATTCCCCTGCAAAGTTTATTGCCTAGCAGGAGTAAAATTAAAAGCTTTACTTAAAAGTTTGAAAGTTACCAAAGGCCTATTTTACAGACTGACACAAAATAGTATTGTTCAAATATGTAGGTTTCATCACTGGTTGAAATCTCTCAGTATGTTTGAAAAGGAATAAATCAAATCCACAAAATGATGCTGTGAGTAGGAATGTTTTAACCTAACCAACAATGAGGATCTACTTCACCTGAAATAAGGCTCCTTTTCTACTATTGTGCATAATACAAGCAAAACTCTTGCAGATTACATTAGACCATCAGCAAATACAATTTACAAATGAAGAAAAACCCCACCAACACCACAAAATCCCCAAAAACTTGCCAGGGTGAGGCTTAGGGACCCAGCAAGTGTGTGACATACAGCATCCTTCAGCCTTTTGCTTTCTTTCAAATGAAACCACAGCACTAAACCACACTCAAGGGGCCAGTTGAATGAGAGGTGGCGTGTTGGTAACAAAAGTGACTTCCCTGAACATTCTGGTGTCATCCAGTGAGGACAGCAAGAACAGCCCCTTCTGCTCCAGTGGGCCTTTGCAGGCTGTAGGCACAGCCAGGCATGGCAGTGAGTAGCAGCTCTACAGAGGCAAGGTCACAAGTTGATTCAAAAGGTGGAATGAGGAAACACAAGATGCAGCCAGAGGTTTTGCAATTTCATGGGTGGCTGAGATTTCCCACTGGATTTCATTCTCTCCTTGCACTGAGGAAGAGACATGGATCCCCCACCCACGCATTGCATGGCTGCTCTGATTAGAGGGTAGCTCTTTACTTCATGATCTTCATTTTCCATGGTTCTCTGGCACAAAATCTGTTTAATTGCACATTTGTAGAAACAGAATATTGCTCCCATTAGAGAGAAGGAAAAAACCCCAACAAACCTCAAAAAAGCCACACAACCAGAATATATCTAATTCCATTTTAAGATACAAGACATGTAAGATCTAAAACACGTAAGACACTCATTTATCAAGAGACATACTTGACTGACTCTACCTCTTCAAAAACACAAAACTAACTCTCTTGTTCTCAAGCAAAACTAACCTCCTATGAGATGCAGACACTATGCTACAAAGGCTTTTGCTCTTAAAAATATTTTTCAGTAGCTACACAAACTCTCAACAAAAATACAGATCAGCTTGTGTTCTGGACTTGGTGAATGATTAATGTAATTTGAAATTTAATCATAAACCCATTGCCACCTAAATATTTTAATGGAACTGACAAGTAGGACATACACTTTCAGCTACAGAACTTCAATGCAGCACGTTTCTGCTGAGAAAATCTGAGTTTTAAAACAGAAAAGGTAATACATACAAAAAAGAGTAGTCTGGAGGAAAAGAAAAGCTCTTGAGATGAATGACTGCTATGTTTCATACTGCTGTTTCAAAAAGAGATTGTTCAGTTGACCAAAAGAAGATGTAGTTTATTTTAATAACATGGTATATTTTGCTTTTCAACCTGTAAGTGAAATGTATCCTATGTTCTCTGCTACTATGTAATCATGATTAGATTAGATGGTTTCTTCCAGCAGTGGTTACGATCCACCACATTCTTTGAGAAACTAGTGGCAGATCTGGTTTTGGGGGGGTAGTGGAGTGAGGATTCTGTTGTTAAATGCTAGGAAACATACCAATAAGGCATTTACCTACTGGCTTTACGCCTGAGAGATGTTAAAATTGCTCTTGAAGCCTCAGTTCTTGTGTGGTCAGCAGGCAGAGGGGTGAAAGCCACAGCATCATGGCATGAGCACACCAAGCAGCAGAATGCAGCTGGTCATGCACTTTTCCAGTTGCAGATGCAGAAATGGGGAGGAATTCCTGCTAACTACAAAATAAAGAGACAGACAGAAGAGAGTGAAGGTCACCTTCACACCGTGTGCTCCAGTGAAAACAGAAGTTTAAAAGCCACCCAACAAGTGAAAGCAGCATATAAAACCACAAGCAAACTTGAGATATGGTTAGCACATATCCATGTATCAGGTCTGCTGTGGAGATGACTTGTGATCTGAACTAAAAACATGGGCTAGTATTGTGTGTTTTACACCAATGTGGACTGTCCTCCCTTCACTTCTGCCCCATGAGGTCCTTCATTCCAGAAACCAGGGAGTTCTGACTGCAGCCCTGACTAAGGCAGGCCAGGGTCCTGGACACCCTAAGGCATCTAACCATGTAATGATCTATAGCATCATTTAAATGGTAGCATGCTCTGGACAATTCAGGAGAGCAGCATTGCCTTATACAGAAAAGAAGTTCAGCATGTTTTTGCTGGTAAAGCATTTTACAACCTTTGGTATTTAACATTAAAGGTGCTTAATTTGACTTGGAACATACTCATTTGAACATTATCAATTAATAATGCTGTGTTGACTGAGAAAGCATGGCCATTCTCCAGCAAGAGTGATTGCCAAATGAAATGGGGGATCAATTAATGCGATGCAAGGCTCCTCCCAGGCAACTCAAGAGCATTGAGGGGCCACATATTTCAGTCAGTGGTTGAAGAGATATGAACAAGCACAGCTGGTACTGTTGTTTTGACCTGGTGCCTCCATGTTCCTGCCCTTGAGTCAACCTGCATTTGCAGGAGTTGTAATTTCCCACTACAGGAAAATAAAAGAGAGCATCCCTGACTGGAGCATTTCAATATCCCCTCTCTAAGAGGAATGAGGACAATGTGGCTGGTTTATAACAACATGCTATCTGGCAGGATATTTGATTTGAAAGACAAGAGCATAAAGATAGAAAACAGGTAGAAGGAGAGTGAAGAAGATTTAGAACAAGAGGCACTTGAATAGTATGACAAGATGCATGTGAGCATCAACTTAAAAAAACCCACATCAGTACACATGGGAATGAAAAAAAAATACATGGAAAGATACTTTCAGTCAGAAAGGACAGACTCGACTTGATTAATTAAATTAATGCCCACACTTCCCACTCCCTTTCCTTCCCAATCACACCTGCTATGCTGATGACATTACATGCCAACAGAACAAAATCATCTATTTAGAGGATTGTTTACCTGTCAGTTTATTTCCAGATTCCACAAAATATGAAGAATCTTGCTAAGAAATTCAGAAGGGACCAGGATAGAAGACATGTGGCTTGGCATTCTATAAAATTTGCTTCAGCCTTCTGGCAGTCTCCCTTCTGACACTCACCCACCCCCCTTCCCATATATTTTACTGGAAAGGGTTCTCCTAAAGAGTTAGTTGGCATCTACAAATCTAGCTATTAGACATTACTCCAAGAAAGTGAGGCTCATTTCTCTTGCAGGCAAAACATTTCTAATTTTTCCCTGGCGTGTTTTATGCAGGCAGAAAAGTGGAAGACAAAATGCTTTTGCTTGTTTCCCACCTCTTAACTCTCACAGATGGACTGCTACACAAATAATATGCATGGAGTTTGTGAGCATTATCTTTTGGTTGCACCATAAATTGGCAAGGGTCACTCTAATCTGGATAAAGCAATTTACAGCTCTTCAGCTGGTGAGACAGTGAGGACTGTACATATAAAATTATTTAAGTGGAATATTTACTCCTGACTAACCTATGTGCCTTGATAGCTAAGTACTTTCTTTGTCATCCATAAAATTTTAAAAAAATCATACCCTGATGAAGAAAGCATACTTTGATAAAGACTGTTCCATCTAGGCAAGAATATTCTAACTTATAATGTTACCATATTTTGATACTACATCCTCATAAAAAAAATCTAAATATTTCTGTACTATGATTTAGTACAATAGACTCTTCTAATTCCTCAAAGGTGAATCTGAAAGATCAACAAGGTTTTTCTCCTTACTTTAATGAATGCCTATAAATAATGAAGGCAGCTTACCCCTATGGGCTCTGGAGGGACTGTCATCCATCAAGCCAATAATATCTGGTCAAGCAACTTTCAGACATTAAATTAAATTCTCTTTGGCGAGGACTTATCAACTTTTGTATCTCCTCTCTTGTAGGAAACATGGCATCTCCCCCCCAGTCAGCAAAGGAGTTGACAGGAAAATATTCTCTCAGCCACTCAGTATTGTTAGTAGAGCAGCAGAGAGGAGAATCATGGGTTTGCATGGGCAAAAACTAGCCAGAAATCCCCTGGTAGAACTGAGATGTAAAGCAACTATGAAGAACAGAGAAGATTGATACTGAGAGCTTACAGTTAGCGAGTTTTAGGGACAAAGCTCCCCTTTCCCCAAGGGCATTAATAAGACACTCAAATGGCATAAGTAATGCATTGAGATGCTGCATAAAATCACAATATTTTTGAAAAGTGAAAAGGTGTCCTCTCTCAAGGGATACTTAAATAAAGATATTATGCATTTCATTTAGCAAATATGTAATATGCAGGTACTGCTCAAATACATAGCTGACTATCATAAAACTAGTTTATTAACCTTGGACAAAACATTATCTTTTTACCTTCTCTTTCTCAAATCTTTGCTTTTCCAAATTCCCAAAAACCAAAACTAGACCCAGGAAATACCTCCCCCCACCTTCCCCACACACTTTCTCAGTCTTTCAAGTTGTCTGGTGAAGAAGCAATATGTGGCTTTCTTTTCCAGTTACCCCTTTCAGAGTCAGAAGTTTAATTTCAGGGTAATCTCCCTTTAAATGAAAATGAGCTTGCACACAGGGCTGCACATACTAGAAAAGACTGACAGGTCTTTTGGTGTATTTCTTTAAAAACAGTAAGAAATAGTTTACACCCACCATTTTTTTATTAGTGTTTATAAAGTCAAATGGCAGCACTTATGTTTTAATAATATGCAATAAAAACAACATCGTTTTCCAATGACTAGTCTAAATTAGCAACACTGCTGAACATTAAATGCATACATATTTTATTCCAAAACACTTACATAGCCTGTGGTTTATAGCTCAAGTAAGCTGCACATTTATAGTCGACCTGTGATGATCAAACCACAGAATGTTAATTCTGAAAGATATTTAATAATATTTCTACTTTCAGAAATACTTATGATACCATTTTACAAAACAAAACAAAACAAGATGTTCCATCTTAGCCATATACCTGTGATCATGAGGCTGGCTTTGAAGTCCACCATTACGCATTTCTCTTTCAAGTACTGTTAGAAATAATTTGTTCTTACTTTTCACATCAGCAATTGCACAGGTTTCTAGCAATCCTTGGATGACAAACTACAGCTTAGAATTAGGACACCTGAAAACAGATTTAGGACACTGAATTGCAGTGCAGTGTTTCAGAGGATTTTATTTCCCAGCAAAGCCCCAATAATTATTAAAAAGAGCTAACTTTCATGGTATGCATTCAATATGAGTTGGACATGAATTCAAATGACTGTTTTAAATCCAAATAAAATTGGAACAATCATTTTACTTTCAGGTTTACACCAACATCAAATTCTCAGCCCCAGGATTGATGGGATCACGAGAATGTCAAGGACTTTTTGAGTCTTTCAAAGCCTTCCTCCTTCTCTACTGGAGGAATTCTGCAGTTTTCAGAGAAGATGGTAAATGATTCACAAAGTCCCCAAAACAGAAACAAATAGAGTAACACATATTCAGGATGTTTTCTTTTCAGGAAGGTGGCTCTTTTTTGCTATTGAGGGCTCAGTGTCATGAATGCTTAACGAAGTCCTGGCTCTCCTCCCTCTCACACAGTGTGACAGCTTCAGTACTCAAATACTAAGAGATATCCACCTTTCCTGTATGGAAGTATCTATTCAAAGGTGTAATTTTTCTTCTGAGTAGTTTTGAGTACTTCATTTGATCCAGAAACATTTGGACTCACCAAGTAAATTTTAGTAATATTACAGAAGATATGAAAAGATATAAACACTTGCACATATTTAAAGACTGCTCACAATGTACATTTTTTTCTTATCCAAAAATGTGTTTTAAAGCATGATCTTTAATCTCTAATGTGGAAGGGTAGGGTGGCAGGAGAAACTTCACTTTGTGGCTTAAAATTTAACCTCAGAATGGAGTTAAAAATAAGCTGATAATGTATCAGAACACTTGTCTGCATTCCAAGGCTGCCTTCCAAAGCATCATCTCATTAGTATGTTATTCTGGGGGAAGAAATCACTGTAAGTCTTAAAAGAAAGCTTCAGGTTTTTTTGACATTAGCTTGCTCAGCTAATGAGCTAACATTCCCTTTCAATTAATTCTCTAATTTGCCCAGGCAGTTAGCAGATATATACATCTTAATATTACCTGAGACGCCTTTCAAATTATTCCTTTCAAATTATTCCTGTGTTTATACTTTCTAATCCTTTTTGAGCCAATGACTAAAAGTTGTTTTTAACCACGTCTTGCCCTTTCATCTAGTTTAAATATAACCAGCTTCAAAATAAACCTTCCCAACAGACCCAGCCTCCCACTTCAATAGATGCAGTTCTGAAGCTAACAAGGGCCATGGTGAATTAGTAACACCAGGCTGATCACTGCATATAAAAACCAATGTAAGGCTGTGTTTACATCCATTACAGGTGTGGTGTCTTAACGGGAGAGAAAGGGACTGAAGAACAAGAACAAACATTACATGGGGGCAGCAAACACCTTAAACCCTGGGGTGTGGGATAGTTAGGCCATGATCAGAGAGAGGAAAATAAAAAAGAGAGAAGAGTTTGGAGGGAACAGGGCTGGGATGCCGAAAACAGCTAGAGTAGCAAGATCCTGCAAGAGGAGGTTGCAAGGAGGAGTCAAGCCCAGAAAAGCACAAAGTCCCATCCCAGCTGGAGGTGGTCCCTGACACTGGATGTCCACACAGGCTGTTCCTCTCCCTGTCACAGCTGGGCTCCCTCCATGTTCCCTGACACTGCAGAGAAGCCAAGGGCAGCCAGGATTGTCCCTGATCTGAGGCTTGGTCTGGGGAGTGACTCTCACAGAGACCCTGCCAACCCTGCTTGTCCTTGCCCGCACAGCACTGGCTGCAGTGCCCCTTTCTGACCAGCCAGCTGCCTCCTATATGCATACATTATTTTTTTTACATTTATGCAGTTGATCCAAAATATAATATTTTGGCATTGAAGTAGGTTCCATTTCCCCAGCAAGGGCTGTCCTGCTCAAGGCTTGAGAGTCCTCTCCAATGCTCTGGAGAGACTGTTGACTCTACACCAACATTATATCATACCTAGCAAGTTTAAAACAAACCCAGATGTCCCTGGAAGACTAAGTGATTGATGTGCATTAACTGCCTTAGAAATACATGGTATTAAAAGCAGGCAGGATCCCACAGATGCCTAAAAGTCCTCCGGCCTCTCAGCTATGCTCCAATTTTGGAGCTATGGAGCAAATGTTCAGAGTTGCAGCCACCCACAGGAAGCTTTGCCCACACATTCCCCCTGACAGACAGAGCTGTATTCAAAATCAACACCCCAGAAGCACAACCAGCAGGTTATGCCAGTTGTATTTATCATCCACAACTGTGCTGCCACAGCCTAAACTAATCATGCAGAAAAGCACTTACTCTGTAGCTTCAAAAGTCAGCTCAGGCTCCAAATTTTAAAGAAAGCATTTTGATCCTCCTAACTTCCTTCTCCATCTTAGACATCCTGAATGCAGTGTAAACTCATGAACGTATTTAGTCCAGATTCCTTTGTACTTAATTCTTAATACATATAACTCACAAAGAGAAGTCCCCAGTCTGTGCCCTAACTTTTACAGCTGCTCTGGATGCTCAGAGGGAAGCAGCAGGTTTAAGGAAGTAGGAGAAAAGAGCACTCCATTCTGAGCCATGCTCATTGCACAACCTTATCAACTCATATCTTCTAGGGATGGCTGTATAACATGCTGTAATTTTGGTTTTACTACTGGCAAAGTAATGCACCTCAACCTGAAAACAGCCTCTTGTTTGTACAGTACATTTACCTCATTACGTCAATTAAAATAATCCTGACCTGCCAAGAATCTCAAGGTGCCCATAAGCACGCAACCCCCAGATTTTTGGTAGAATTTTTGAATGCCATTGTTAAGCTGCCGAATGCTAACAGATGCAACAAAGTATATCTCTTGTTAATGTTACAGGAGCAGTAGAAACATGTCATCTTAAAGGAAAGCTGAAAATATTAAATACATTGCTTAAAACATTAAATATATTGAAACTATCTGTTGGGTTCCTAAGATTTACTGGGGTTTTATGAACCTTTCCTTGAGTAATCATGTCTTGGGAAAAAAAGTTCTCTCAAAAGGCAAGTAACTTCTCTCGTTCACTTGTAACAAAGAAAGATACGCAATGTGAAATGCTGAGCACCACCAGAAAGGAAAACAAGCTCAGGAAGAATTGCATCCACTTATCTTTAGAGGCCTAAATATTTTCAGTAGCTTCACACTAACTCAAGAGATTTTTATCCCTCTGTCTTTTGTTTGCTTCCCTGACTTCCATTTTTTTTTTCTCCTCCTGCACCACATTCCATCCTTTATACCTGTGCACAAGGCCAGTATCCTGTCTCTTTCTGCCTCTGCTCCTTACTGGATGAAGCAAACTGAGCAGCTGCCTCCAGGTGATGATGAAAAGTAGCCCCAGTCTGTCCTACCACCATCCACATTTTATTTTCCTGTACATGGAAACCCATCCATCAGCTCATCATAATGAGGTTTTACTTCTGGTAGTGTGCGGTAGCATTAGGGGTACAATCCCTCAGAGCAGCTTCTACAGCAATATTTTACATGAGTCTTGTTACCATTCTTTTTTTTTCATTTTTCTTTTTCTTTTCATAAGCTTCCTTACCTTTTGCTGTGTAAGTAAATTAATAAACACATCAAAGATAAACAGACACTGCAGATACAAGAGAATATTACCCTTAAATGACTACTTTGATAAAACTATATTGGACCGCCCACTACAAGAATACATATTTTGAATTACAAATTAAAAGACACAGTAAATTATTGATTTCTTGATATATGGAGAAGATATAAACAAGGTGGTCTGCAGCTCTATAAAGAATTGCTTTTCATGTAATTCTATATATCCTCCTTTGCTCTCACTTTCCATATCCAAGCGAACAAAACGACAGCTGAACTGAATTAGTGAGCATCCAAAAATATCCAGCCCATCTTTCTTAAAAACACAGAGGGATGTTTCTAGTTTGCCAAAAAAGAAGCAGTATTTTTGATACTGCGGTCCTCAAATAAACTGCCTTTTGACTGTCTGAATTACAAACTACTGTCTTAGGGAGATAAAACAAAGAATATGTGAAAATACAGCCGTGTATAGAATGAGCAGCATGGGAATCAGTTGGCAGCCATATCTATACTGTCCCCCATCATATTTTTACTAATTTTTATTCAAACCAATGGCCTGTAAAGTCAAGAATATTTTGCCAGAGTAAAACCTCCTGCCTAGCATGGGATTTGTAAAGGTTTTTTTGTTTTGTTTTACATAAAACTTTTCCTCCTTACTGCCAATTTGGAGTTGTCTGCAGGTATTTTTACCTTCCAAGACCAAGCTGAAATTTTTCCATGGGATTAGGGGCAGAGGAGACAGCAATGGTAAACCTTGTGTTGAGGAATTCAAGAGAAACAAAAAATTTGGAAGCACTAGTCATGCTGGAATCGAGATATTAACATCAGAAGACATGCTCTCGTGTGGTGTCAGGGTCCTGTGGACACATATTTGAAATACCAAGCCTAGTCATTTATTTACAACCAAAACATAGTCAAAGCCAAGTTTCAAAAAACTGCAGGAATCCTAACTGTTGCAAACTTATCTGTGAACCAGCACAATGCATGCTTAGGCCATATAATGAGTATTTACAGGAGCAAAAAATCTTTTCCATCTTCTTCAAAGGGAGTTAGACATCACTGAGCGGTATGAGCGGTTTAAACTGGAAGAAGTCCATGCATAAAGAAGAGAGCACTTTATGGTTGGCCACGATCATGGAACTTCCCTCTTGCAGGAGAGGATTAAAATAGAACCACCCAGACAAGCAACTACAACGTGCTGTATTTGGAGACACCTTCTCATGGATAACACACAGATAATACATGCAAATGAATTAAGCAAGAGACTTTGCTGTTTCTATACTGTGATCACTTCTGGTTTGAAATGCCTGGGTGGTGGTTGGAAACTATGGGCAAAAGGTAACTTGGTAGAATGACAAAACAGATTTGGATTTTGAGGTAGGGCAGGGCATTAAAATAGAGTGGTATTTTCCTACCATATAAATGCAGATATGTTTTGAGAGAGAAAAAAACAATTACAGTGCTGTAGGCTGAACTAAAGAAGCATTTGTTTCTCTCTCTCTTTTTTTTTTTTAACAAACAAAGCACCTCCAACCATTGCACCTTGTTCTGTTTTGTTTTGTTGCCTGCCCAAACACACTTAAAACAGACAAGGAAGCCACTGAAGGGCCATGCAAGCCGCACTGGGTAGCCAGGCAGGAAAGGTGAAACAATGGCCAGCGCCCAGAAGCCTCCCTTCCAAAAAATTAGCCGGGTTTATAGCTTTGAAGGACACCTCACACCGATCCTGATGGCACAGGGCTGCTTGCCAAGCCTGGGGAAAGAAGATCAAAGGACAGCAGCAGCATTTCAAGAGTAGGAAGCACGGAGCAAGTTCAGAATCACTGCCCAGTGCCTGCAGGGAAACAAGCCGGCTGGCTTGGAGCACCAGCATAGGAAAAGCTGCACCATCTGATAAAAAAGCATGAGCAAGTCAGATTGGTCTGAAATACAGGCATATACATCCCTTTTTGCTCTGCTGAAGTGCAAAATACAATTTTGCAAGTGAATCAGCGACAGTTTTTGGAAGGACTTTTCCATTTGCTCCAGCCAGCTGCTAAATGAGACTGCAAAGAGGAAGCTGTACAGGCACCCACCCATCAGACCTGCCAGGGGCAGAGCCCAGGAGGCTGCCCTCTCACCAGCTACTGCACTGGGGATGCATTTGGGCAGACATGACAAAATGCCTCACTTTATACAGTATCCAGCAAGAGCCTGAGAGAAGGAAGGTATGCAAATGTCCAGGAAACTGTTTCCTTTTAGAAGTGAAAAGCCACAGATCAAAGCTTACTTCTTCTGCTATTACCCTGTATCAAAAAATATGCCTGCAATCATGAGTCAGAGATGTTTAAATAATGTATTATAGGACCATCTCTTTTGAAAAGTGCATTTTGGTACTAAATGAATAAAGATATTAGCTTCATATATATATTTGTATTTATGTATATGTATGTATTTTATATATAAAAATCAGTAGTTGATGTATAATGAATTAAAATAAAACACATGCAATGCATCTATAAAAAGCTTTAATTTGAAACACAACTGAAAATGCTGAGAACATTTAGTTAGGAAAGAAAATGAATAAAATTAAATAATGAACAATATAGACCCAAGCACATCAATTTACCTTGTGAAAATTCACAAGCTAATAAAAGAAAATACATTTTGAAAAGAAAATGCAGTGCATGAGTGACTGACATTGTCATCAAGACCATTAAATCAACACAACAGAGACAAATACCAGATGATGATGGCAGGAATGAAATCAAAAGCACCAGCCTGATTAGAAGGTTGACACTCTGATACAAGTGGGGCTTTGGCCAAGTTCTTTCTTCAAGGGGTCGCTGGAGTGGTACAGTATTGCCACTGCCCCCCAGCACTTGCCACCCTGGCCCAGCACAGCCCACTGAGGAAGCCCACTGTGCCTTTTTCCACAAGATCATTTCTCTGCTCCATCAAACGAAGTATCTCCTGTTACTGTAAATCTCCTTGGGCACAGGTTGATTAGAGTTATCCACTGGAGCTCACGTCCCCCTGGCTGATCACCTTGGGAGCAGACCTGTCACAGGAAGACAATTATGGCTCAGCTGTTCTGCCCAGCCAGCTCTGCCTGCCCACACCAATGTCCTCCAGCAGCTCGGCTCTTCATGGAGTGGACATGGAGCTTTGGCCTAATGCACACTTTTCCCTACTGCCTGCTGCAGGATATAATGTATTTTCATATAAAAATAGTATGCCGTGCTGTGTGAGACTAAAAATAGATGGAAAACTGCACTGATATTGGAGGGAAAAATCCTTTGTAATATATTACAGATGCAGAAATTGTTACTGTCCTAAACATTTTCCATCCTTGCCTTCTGTCCAAAGCTTGAAACCATCTTGAGGATAAACAACTTTTCAGAAGGCCACCAACAGCCCTAAATACAATTCGTGGAAGGCAGAAGTGAAAATTATTTTGATCTTAAATAGTGCATCACGTTTTCCGCTTTATTGTGAGTATTAAAAATATGTGAAACATCAGATAGTCTCAAAACATCAATTTGGACTGAGTTCCCCAAGCTTAGCAGGGAAAAGGCTAATGTTAGAGAAGAATAATCTGTTTACTACATGTATTGGTAAAGCTTTCCTGGCACTGCTGTGCAAGAGTTCTAAGGAAAGGGATATGAACATCTTATTTTTGAAGTACTTCACTAAAATCAGTTTCAGTTTGAATATTCAAACTTTAAAGCAATCTTTTTATAGCCAAGCTTGCCTCTAAGAAGAAAAAACCAAAGAAGGTAGGGTGAGGAGAAAGGACCTCACAGATCAACTTTGCCATGTGAACGGGAGGCACAAGCTAAATAGTTTTTGGTACCTATTTATTTGTAAATAGAAACATGGGAGAAGAGACACAGGTCCTTGCTTAGCTGTTTCATTGCTGAAACCAAAATGCTGGACCACATCTTTCCTAATATTTCACAGCAAAAGCATTGCAAATAGCTCTCACAGGGAGTCAACTAACCTCTCTTTATCAGCTGAGAAAACCAGGCACTTGGAGAATGCAGTTGCTTTTCTCCAAGGTGAAGAGCTCAAGGGCTGCAGTGGATAATACTCCAAAGTGTTCATTTTTCCTCTGCTGATTATGAAGAAAGCCTGGATTCTTCAGTTTCTACTGTACTTGTATTTTCACCAAGAAGCATTTCATTCCATTCATGAAGAAAAACAAGCAAAGCTCAGCTCCCAAACTGGAACATTCTTGTCAAAGAATTTAACACATTAGACTCTCAAGATTCAGGAGACTTGATGTGAAAGAATGCAATGAGGCAGTGATGACAAAAGGGTAGCTCATTGACTGAGAATGGCTTTTACGACAGGAGGAAAAGAATAAACATATTTTTTTGCATGCCAGATATGAAACATGCAGTAATATAAGTAACCATACAGATGGCTAACTCTACAGCAGACCTTAGAGATAACTGCAGGGCAAAACATTCGTTTTAAGCCACAAAATACTTTTTAAGCATTAGGCCATCATCTAAAGATCATGAGGCAGATGGAAAAGCTGAAGACCAAGGATAAGATATTGAATGCAGAGTCCAGAAAGTCAAGTCCCCCTGAAAAGGCTTGGAGCCCTACTGCTTCTTACTTCCCCAATGATGCAATTTGGCTCAACAAAACCAATTCTGTCTCCTCAGAAGCCCTGCTTCTATTATGGCATGCTACATGCCATGACATAATCAATTATCTATTCTGTTCTAAACTCAAAAAATAGTTCTGTGTTAGCCTATGCAGTTTCCAGAAAGTTACACTAGGTCAAGCTCTACACAGCAGAAGTGTCCCTGTTCTGAAATGCTCTGCTAAATTTTTATGCATCCTCTTCCTCCCTTCTTACTGTTCCTGCCTTTCTGTTATGAATTGTTTTCTGATGTGTCAGACTAATTGAATATATGTCATGCAGAAAGGCAGAGTGCTTTTATTTGCTCTCTTGTCCAGCTGTAACCAATCCCTCTGTCACTCTTCTAAATATTCTCCTTCCATTTTAAAGCTTGCTACAGCATTTGTGTTGCTCTTAGTGATGTATGAAATTCTCTCACTCCTTTTTCCTTACCAGCCCCTGGCTACATGCATTCATGCAAAGTAGAAATGTTGACATAAGGTACAGGATGAAGAGGAGTGTGATCAGAGTCTGAGAGTGCCACCTCAAGCCTGTTAGTTCACGAGGAACGAAAATTACAAGATTTACAAGGGATGCACTGATTGATCTGAGAAGCTGCATGCTGCCTGCTGCTTCAAAAAACCCCCCAGATTACTATTTTTTCAAGGTGTTACCAAGGGATGCATAGTCCATTTATAGAAGCACATAACATATTGGTGGCCCATGACCCAGGCTAAAATTAAACTAAACTAAACTAGGAAGCGAATTACTATAAACCATTTTGCATAAAGACCCAAGGGTCTACAATTAAAAAGAAGAGATTTTTTTTTCTCTATAGTTCTCTGATACTTTTTGGCAGTTATGAACAAAAAGCCACCCCTAAACAGAGTGCTTGGAGAGCATCTTTAAGCAGGCTCTTTCATTCCTTTTTTGGGAACCTGAACAGCAGCAACCATGATAAAAGCAACTTTGAGTCAGAATAAATACATTGTTCCCATTTAATTAATGTTTTCTCAATACAACTGGTGTGTAAGAAGTCAGACGAAATTTGTATGCTACAGAGATCATGCTGTCAGGTAGCACATTAAAAATCTTTTCTATGACTGTTCTACAACATTAAAAAATGTTTCCATAAATACATGAGCAACAAAAGACGGGCTAAGGAGAATCTCCGTCCATTATTGGAAGTGAGGGAAACATAGGGACAAAGGATGAGGAAAAGGCTGAGGTACTTAATGCCATCTTTGCCTCAGTCTTTAATAGTAAGACCAGCTGTTCTCTGGGCACCCAAACCCCTGAGCTCAGAGGCAGGGATGGGGAGTAGGATGAAGCCTCTGTAATCCAGGAGGAAATGGGCAGTGACCTGCTACACCACTTACACACACAAGTCCATGGGGCTGGATGGGATCCTCCCAAGGATGCACTGAGGGAGCTGGGGGAACTGCTCACTGAGCCACTTTCCATCATTTACCAGCTAACCAGGGAGGTCCCAGCTGACTGGAAACTACAGATGGCCTGAGATGGGACTGGCAGAACGGCATGTGCGCCAACCAATTAAAATGAATACAATCTTTTTAGCTTTACCTAAACTTAGCTGCAACATTTCAATTTGCAAACACCACCTTTAAAGTCTTATCAAAGACCCTTGTGTAGTACACTATTTTCCTTATAACCAAACTTCTCATTCTGTCTCATTCCCTCACCTCTAAATACAGTATAAAACTCTTAGAGGTGGAAACAATAGAAGAAACTCACAGGTGAAAGAAATCTTACTGATACATATTGTAATGCTACCGTCCAGAGCAGAGCAACAACAGCTTAACATGTGTTTTTGTTGAAGATCAGCAAAACTCCAATGAATGTTTCTTTTCTTTATCAGCACAAAAAATATTCCAACATCCTCATGTCAGCAGTTAAACATTTTCAAAACAGAGGTCTCCTATTAGGCTTGTTTATGATCAGCAAAAAGTAATTTTGTAATATTTTGCTTTCCAGATCCCCTCCCCCAAAGAGCAACCATGAAGCACTGCTGATATCTTTAACTTTTTGAAAAGTTTTATTTTGTCCAAACAAACATGGAAATCAGTTGTCATTCAAATGTTCAATGAACTCAAGAGTTAAGAGTTACAAAGGTCTTTCTTTGTGAAGTTGTTTTTTTCTTTTCAGGTTAACATATTCTTTTGTATTTAAATTGGATAGTAGTCATGGTTTGGTTTGGTTTTCAAAGCATGGTTCTAATCCAACCACTAAATAAAAAAATAAATCCAGAACTGAAGTGTAGCTGTAGCATGTGTAAAACTGAGCACACTGAGACCATGCAGGGCACTGTTGATCTTGGACACTCAAAGGAATTTTATTGAAAGTTCAATGATCTTCAGCAGTGACTCCCTCAACCTCTTAATTTTCTGTGTTATCTCAGGACACTTCATGTACAGCCAAATGAAAGAAACCGAGTCTCAACTCAACTTTTTCATTAGCTCCCAGATAAGTTTTTCCATTTCTTCTCTTAAACTGACAAAATCTAGTGAACTGGGGAAAAGAGAGGGACTACAGGGAAGGAATAGCTTTCTTCAGGGAGTATTCCAAGCTCATCTGCACTTTAATATAGTCCTTTCTTGGGACAGAAAATCCATTCAGAATGTAAATCTATCAAATATGGGAGTATATAAAGGACAATGAGAGCACTGTGGGGTAAAAAAAAAGGAAAAAAGTAGAACAGTGAATGTTGCCAGCAGTCCCTGTTTGCACCAGTGTCCTAGCTAAGGGGCTGCCACTGAAAAGGAAAGTTAGGCACCGTGGACTGCCCATCACCAATGTATATCAACATCTGTGTGGAATCTACTTGGGACCAAAATCAAACCTAAGACTGGTGGAGGAAGGCTCTCCACTGCAGCACCATTCTCCACAGCCCTTCCTCTTTCAAAACCAAATTTAAGCAGTATGAACAGGGGTACTGTCAGCCAGCTAGACACGTTAACAAACGGTATGGTAATCACCTACATATTAAAGGGGGAAGTTGAAGCCAAGATTTTATAGTGTGATTAATGCTTTCTGGATGTACAGTTCAAGGTACTGTGAAGAAATGCTGAGTTCAGCTTCTGGAGAAAAAAAAATAATCGGGCTCCTTTAATATCCCTTAAGCTAAACCAGCTTTGGGTTCCCCAACCGGTATTTTGGGATGCTTGCCATGAGGACCTTGAGAGAACTACCTTCTGCCTTGGGAAATTAATTAAGCTGCAATACATGACATGTAAAAGCTGGTGTCCTTGCTTCAGGTTGCACTTCGATCTTTGCTCAGCCAGCCTCTGGGGTGGGGTGAACGTGCATTTAGAGATGGGAAAAATAAAAGGTCTTTCCTGAGGGCCTGGACAGGTGAATGAGTTTCCATGAGGTAAGCAAGGGCGTGAGCCCATGGGCGTTCTGCAATGGCCCCGGTGCCTGCTCCACCCCTACGGCGCACACGCGGCATCCAGCTGTGAGCGCACACGGTGGCACCATCCCTGCTCGCCCTGTGGCTCCCAGCCCACACAGCCACTGCCACACGCTCAGCAGGGACAGCAGGCTGGCTGCCCACCCCAGCCCCACCTGTGCTGTGGGAGTCACTTCACCCCAGAGGGCAGCTCACACCTCTGGAGGAGAGCAGTGGGCTCATCTGGAGCAGGGTGGGCTCGCTCTGCTGTGCTGTGTGACACCAGGCAGACAGGGGTAGTGTAGGGCAGCTGATTTGCTGGTGGTGACTGTGAGGAATGGGGTCCAAAACCACCTGAGAGCATCTGGCTTTTGGCTAGGTCACTGTATGCCTCTCACATACCAATTATCACTCAAACATCAGTCAAATACTGTTCACTTTGTGACACAACAGCTACAGCTTGGTCTTCACAGAGATCTCTCTGCTCTCCATCCCTGCTTCCCAAACCTGAGACTGTCCTTTGCTCACCTTCACAGCAACTTTTCTCTCCAAGCACACAGTATGGGTGGCCACCAGGGCCTTCTGGCTGAACACCCAACAGAGCAGCTGCCCTCCAGCACAATCCAGTAGTAACAAGAGCCCACCTGGGCACTGCACTGATCTCCACTACTGTCGTAGGCACACAGCTTGTGATAATTGGGAGTGGGGCTGTGGCTCAGCCTCATCCCTGATGGGCTACAGCTGTGTGGGACAGGTGACAGGTACTGAAGGCAATGAGCCATGGAGTGCTGAGGGGCACTGACCAGTCACAAAAGGGTGGAGAGGACACACAGGTGGAATGCATGTGAGGGCAAGAGTTTAAACGGTTGTACTGAGGAACAATAAGGCGCAAACGTTTGCAGCCTTCTGAAGTTGTAAATGTTACTGTGTGTGAGGAGATATCTGAAGCCTTCTTTGGTGTTGGTTGTGGCTCCACTGTCCCTGTGCTATAACGGTGACCCCGACCTGTGTCTGTGTACCAGGCACACTGGACTCATCCAGCAGAGCCCAGTTTTACAAGTGAAATGACACTCAATCTTCTTTCTACTCTCACAGAAGACACGCATTCAGGCTTTAAAAAAAAAAGGCAATCTTTCTTTTGCTAACCAAAGACACAAATCAAATGACACTGGCAGAGTGTTCTTTTTCTCATTTCTACATAATTTTTCATGCAGAAAATATTTTATGTACCCACTGAATTCTTTCTTCCATGGTATTCTGTTAAACTTTTGATTAGAAGACAAAAAATACATTACTCTTGCAATAGCTGTTTCCATGTACAGGTGGGTCAAGAATCTTCTTCATAGCCACAATACTTATATAGTGCATCCTCCAAAAAGAAACATAAATTCCATGGAGTTACGGCAGCAGCATTGAAGTGCATAAGCTGCCAAACCATACAAAAAGTTAATAGATTTGTTTAGGGACTAGACAAGGTTTAATTAAACTAGGCAGCTCTGAAGAGCAGTAAATCCGCTCTTTTTGTCTTCCCCTCCCCCACCACCCCTTTCTTTTCTAGAGTATCTTTCTCCTAGTGGCTTTACTCTTCCTAATAATCCCATCACAAATGACAGATATGTTATCAGTCATCACTGGGATTTGACACATTCTTAATACCTATCATGACAGCTCTGAAGTCTGCATGCTACTCCATTGTATTCCAAAGCATTTGCAGGAGGTAATGGACACATCAAATACAAGTCAATGGCTCTGCTTTATTGAACTGCTGAAGGCTTGCAATATAGAAGGAGATGCTTAAAAAAGCCTAATTGTGGTTATTCAAAATTACACACATAGTAATTAAATATAAAACAGTATATAATCTGGCAGTGTATTGCTGCACCCAGAGTCTCTCCAGGTACCTTCTGTCTCTGTTTTACTTTAATAGAGAGCCTAATGCAGAAGTGAGGTGCAAGTCATGGCTAGAACCAGAGTCAACATCAAAGGTGGACACCTGAATTGATACGCAGACAGTGGGATTGTGAAGTGTCACTCACAGCAAGTGTCAATACTGCCAAAGGGTAAACATCAGTGCAGTAGAACATGAGTTTGAAAAGTGTCTCCCTGATGGGGACACAGGGAAAAGACAGCATCTTATCACCGAACAATAAGGACAAGGAACACCAACTAACAGGTTTTGAATGAGTCTATTGCTAATGCCTGTTGATTTCTGTAGACCTCCTAACACAGGTAGGTTGCTTTTCTTTTGTTCAAGCCCTCAAAAGAGCTGCAACAGATACAGCACCCCACAGAAAAAATTCAATACAGAGCTCTCCAAGCAGATAAATTTTCTTTTGATCAAATTCTAGTATTATTTCAGGTGACTCTGGTCATCTGTGTGTAATACTTTTCAGGCACACACAAAAAAATTACTGTAACATTTCTTCCAAGCCTTTAACTTGCAAAAGTTTTCTCTCAGTTGAGCCCAGCTGCTGCAAAGCATCATATAACTACAGTCTCTGCCAACAGCATATGAGCTGCATGACAGCAGTGTGCTTTGCCATTAGTAAATGCAATGGCTTGTTGTTCTCAATGCATTTACAATTTTGCACAATAGCAGAAAAAACCACCCCCAACAAAAACAAAAACCCCACACAGATTAGAGACAAAGCAGTCCTGTGTAACTCAAGGCCCTTTCAGCAAGGCAATAAAGCCAAGGCAGAATTGTGAGCTGGAGTCAAAAGGAAGTGTCCCATTGACATAATGAGCTTTGGAGCAGGTCTGGAAGGAAGAAGACAGGCAAAACACATTCAACCACCTAAGTGATTTCATGTCCTCTGGACAAAATTAGTTAACAAGTGTGTTGTGGTTTAAGAGTCACGAAGCATTGTTTTCATCTACAAGAAAAGGATGAGCAAACTGGGATTCCTTACAATGCAATTTTATTTAGGAGAGGTGCATGAGTAAGTTCCGCACCTATGAAGCACTTGGGAACAAAGTGAAGGCATTTAGAGGGGTGGGAATATTCTTCTCAGGATGCAGCAAATCCTATTCCAGGGATCTAAACCACTCCAATAACAGCTTTCCAGCTGAAATAATCTTTCCAGCTGAAGCACTTTCAAAAAAGCTGAAAGATGAAGTTTACTTTAGTAGGCTGCTCACCAGATCAGATACTGCCTGTTCTTGAGTGGCCAGCGTAAAAACATACCACAAATAAGCATGGTACCATATTTTCTGATGATGATCTTATACTAGGGCCAATTACATATCAAATTTGTACTGTGAGCTGAGCTTGGTTTGCATGGAGGCAAAATCATGGCAGCACAGCCCCACTGAGAAGTCTCCCAGGAAATATTCCCTTCTGGCTTCAGTCCAAGGAGCATTACTGCTTCTCCTTCTGCCTACAGTCCCCAGTTATTCCTTTCATATACCCTCTCAGCTGTAAGCAAATCAACATGCCAATCCCTTGGGACACATGGCTTAGCTTATACTTAAGACTTGCCATTCTGCTTTGTGCTTTGGACATTGATTTCCATTGTCTCAGCTATCACGCAACAAAAGGGCATTTAATTGCTGTCTCATTTAGTCTGGGGGAGAAGAGGAGAACAACTTTTTCCAGCCCTGATTGATGGCAGCCATTAGCACCTCCTAGCACAATACTGACTTACTAGAAGCATGATTTACATGTGAAGTTCAGTGCCACACAAGTGAATCACATTTGCAGCTATGCTTACTTGAACAACTTCAGAGAAAAAATCTTCACATGAAATGAATTTGCAGAAATGCTTACACTGACCACCCATCTAAAGAGAAGACTTCAAAGATTAAGGAGGTTTGTTGAAACATCCTAGAAACAAAAGAAAGTTTAGCAGAAATCTCACGGGTTTTGTTTTTCTTGTCAAGTGCTCTACCATGTAGGTGTTTTAACGGTTGTAAAAGGAAAAAAAAACCAAAAAGCACTCAACCAACATGACTTATACTTATTTACATACATTTAACATTAGGAAATACTTCATATCCACTAGGTATCAAAATTCCTAATTGCATACTGTGAAAGGCAATGCTGAAGAATCCCATAAACTGTTTTCCCTTTTTCATGTGAGCATTTCTATTTTCTTTGTGATGGAGGAAAGAAGAAAATTAATATCCACATTTAATATCCTCCATGTTCTGGAAAGCAATAAGCCACATGCCTTGGTGTTCAAGCCAAACTGCTGATAGTGGATTTTTAGTACTTGTCTCATTTTACTAAAAAACAAGAGGATGTAAATCTCCTTTTCAAAAGAAGAGCTCAAGAAACAACTAGATTAGTGAAGGCTTATTGAAATAGCACCTTTAATCAGTCCTGTTATGTGAAACTTGCAGTAATTTCAGTAAAATTTGATGTCGTTTGATGCAGCTTATCAAAACATTTAATAATTGCAAAATATAAGATCAAGCACCTTTTGAACACCAGACTTTCCAGTCAGACATAGAAACAAGCTGAGGCACTAGGTATTATCAGACACACCTTTGTACATTTTTTTTAAGATTTACCACAGAAGAGGCAGACAGAGAAAAGTTGACTTTCAGCAAGGCAATGATGTACAGCCAAACATGCAAGCACTCATGTTGTCTCAGCTGTGGGAGCACTAACCCTGGCCAGGCAGAGGCTTTCTGAAACCATGCTAGCTATACCCAGAAGAAACCACTTCTGACTACTTTCAGAACATATGCTTTGCTGTTCACATAATTGGTTTAAAATTCCACAGCAAAATTACTCTGCAATTACTTGCTTTCAGTGAGTCCACTTCTTAGTTCGCATCCCCCACAGGACCCACCTTTGTTCCTCAGTGATACTCATCTTGCCTGATGTGCATTTCTAAATAAGCTTAAATAGTGGCTATTTCTGTGTGATTTAATGCTTTTTTCTATGTTTCGAAAAATCATGATTTTAGGTACGTAAATGAGTGTGTGATGGCAGAATGTACATTTTTGGTTTAGAACAGCTGTTTTCACTTTTATTCATTCTGCAGCACATATGCATGGAAAACTGTATTTTGACTCTTTCTTACCCCATTTGTTTTTAAGGGAAAATAAAACTTAAAACACAGAAGCATCCAAAACAAACAAACAACACCCCCCTAAAAAAACCAAACCAAAACAAAAAACTACAAAAAAACCTAAACAAAACCCCTCCCAAACTGATATGAGGCCAGATATTAAACACTAGAACACACTTGTTTCCTTAACTTGGCTCTTCCTAAATTTTGTTTTCCCCTCCCACTGTTTCCTTTTTCTTTGGTGCCGGGCAGGAGACACGTATTTCTCTTGCTGGAAAGGCTGAGTGTTATGTTCCAAAAAGTTCAGTCCATGGACAATTATTACTGGTAACTGTGAGGAAGGCGGCACACAGGATCCCAGCGTCTCCTTCCCCTCCAGGCTTGTGCCAGGCTGGAACCAGAGCTCTCAGTGGCAGTGCCTCCTGGAGCATCACAAGCACTAAGAAACCTGCCAAGATGGATTTAAACCACTTTGCAGCTGAAGAACAGACCGAGAACCATGTTTGTGCAACCCCTCTATCAATCTTCCTTCAGATCCCTTTGGCCACTTGAGAATAAAGAAGAAAGTTTTACATACTGGTTTCTGAGAAACCTGCCAAGCCAACACACGCTAATCAATGTGAACAGATCCTGGAAAAGAAGTTGATCAAATCTCTCTGGTCATCCTCAGAGTCAGTCAAACCCACACACCTTTGAGATTCAGGTCAGCCACACAGCTGCTCAGCATCCCCTGGGAGACTCAGAATGTAAGTGCAAAATTAGGGCAAGCACAGCAGTAGGCTGCAGCGTGTTGCTGGCAGAGGCACAAACCTGCTCCTCTAGCCAGCACACCATCTATAAATAGGTTTATGAATACAGAACCTCTGCCAAGCTATTCTTGCTTTTTTTTCCCTTTGCTAATTTTTAATGCCTCTTGCAAGACTGACTCCTAGAAGTTTTATCTCCATTAGTAGTAATAAACACTTATTAAATGCTCCAGCAATGTCTGAAAGTCTTGATAAATAGCAACAAATTTGTCTAGAAAACCAGAATATAATCTTGCATTTAGAAAACTCTATTGCATTAAAAATGAAGGAAAAAATGAGCTTACCTGAAAACAGAAAATTCACATGAAAAATCAGTGTGCACACACAGCTTGGGAAACAAGAACTCACTTCTTCTGGGACTTCAAGAGGAGACAAGGCGGTGTCAGTGGTTACTCCTGTTCAGATGTGCTCCTGGGGATACCAGCTGAGCCCCAGAACTGTCCCCTCACTGGGCTGTCCCCTCACTCTTCGCACCTGGAACGAGAAGAGAGGCACTCAGCTCCCCCAGCACAGGAGTGGCACAACATCCCACAGCCAGGGATGGGGAGGGATGTATAGCCAGGCACAGGGAGGGATGCACAGCCCAGGCACAGGGAGGGATGCACAGCCCATGCACAGGGAGGGATGCACAGCCCAGGCACAGGGAGGGATGCACAGCCCAGGCACAGGGAGGGATGCACAGCCAGGCACAGGGAGGGATGCACAGCCAGGAACAGGGAGGGATGCACAGCCCAGGTACAGGATGCTTACACTGCCCCACTGCTGCACACTCAACTCAGCCCCACAGAAGGGGAAACTCATTACAGCTGCCATTATTGATAAGCACGGCTCTCTGCTCTTGTCCACCGCAGGTGCCCTCTCAAGATACCCTGGGGACATGCAAAGCACTGGAAAGCTGTCTACAGAGCATCCTAACTCTGCCTTGGAAGGACCACTTTTCTAGATGATAACAGTAGCCCCATAACAAACCTGCTAAAGCCCAGACCATGGCAATAACACTTTATGGTAAGAATTTTGGTTTGAGCTGCTGGTTTTTGGGTGACCAAACCAGCCAGGACTAATTTCAAACAGGGACATTTACCAAGGACTTAAATTACCTTGTACTTTCATCTGGTATCATTCTCTTGTATCTCTGTTTTTTCCCTTTCCCTCTCAACCATTACATATTTCACCATCCATTTTCAAGGATGGATGACTAAATGAAGCCCTTTATTAAGGCTCAATTTTCAAAAGCAATGTCACCTTCCAGTTTCCCTTTGCTTCAGAAATTAGCTGCTAGGGGCATATTCTTGAAAAGCCTACATCTGTACTTATTTAAACTTTCTGGGGAATAATTGAGTGTGGAAAGTAAGGTTTAGCCTGATTAAATTTTTATTTCTGTCTGAAAATAAAAGGAAATGCATAGTAAAGAACTAGGAAAGCTTGAGCCTCCCTATTTTTTTTAAACTTCTGAAAGATGAAGACAAAGGAGACATATTACAATAAATTTTTTCCTTTCAGAATTCCCAAGAAACTTATGACCATATTCTTAATTTTTGAGCTATGTAGAGTCTACTGCTAAACACTTTATATGTTCTGAGCTAGCTGATCTTACTGGCCCTGATTTGAGCCATAGGACTACATGACCTCTGGTGGTCCCTTCCAAACCAAGTTATCCTATTATTTTTTTCCAAAGGGGACAAAGACTAGTCTGTGCTTTTCAGAAACATAGCCAACCTTTTTTTTCGTGTTTGCCACCACTTTTACTGTATGCATCTTCTCCAACAAGGAATCTTTCAACAGCCCAAATCTCTAAGCATTTTATATATGAAAACTCTTTAAAAGTTACTTCAATCCCAAATTATCAGAAGTATCTTGTCATGTCACAAACTGAAAGGATTTAATGTATTTAGGTTAAACTAGCCTGGTAAGAAAATGAAAAATGCACCCTAAGTCCTCCACTAGGTAAACACTAAAGAAGGAACTGGGTGTAAAAGACAGTGGTGGTGTTTCCTGTTGAAGAAACTCCAACTTTACAGTAATATATTTTCTAGCTGTGATTCTGAAGGAAGGACACTCTTTAAAATCAGCTCTCATGTCACATGGCTGTCATCCCTGCAGTGAAAGCAGTGGAATTCCTTGCACAGTCCACATCTCTCCCTGCCAGCACCACCCTCCAGAAACACCTCCCTGTGCCAAGGCCCAAGGTCACACACAAGCCTCCATCTCCTGTGGATCATCACACAGCCTCTTTCCAGCCCTCCAGCTGCCCCTACCATGGCCATGTGTCAAACTTTTTAGCTGGCTGACTCCACAGGAAAAAGCTGACTTTTCAAAGAGCCTCTTGGAAGATAAACATTCTGAGGCTTTTTTCCTAAAAAATTTTTAAGCATGTGTATTTCTTGATTAATATGAAACAAACAACAACAACAAAAAAGCCTTGTGTAATGCAGCAAGATCTTTTTCTCTGTGTACCTGCTCTCAGCAGAGAGGAATAGAGACATTATTTAATAGATCAGACAACCAGGGAATGAAGTACAGGAATTCCAGTCCTAAAATACCATAAAGACAAGATATTAAAATAAAAAATAAACACTTTTTCCATTATTAAGGTGAAAGAATGCCATGCAGGGTTGGACATTTCTCCTCAAATCTAAGTGAGCCTTATTACTATTGCTCTGACACTTCTGTCATCGCTGTCTTCTCCCTTCCCTTACTCCAAGAACTGCAAATGCCTTCTCTCTTAACCCTAGCAACACACTGGCCATCAGACTCTATCACTGCTTCTGCTGCAGGGAACACTGAGGCAAGAAAGGGGTAATCCCCTTGGGAAACCACTTGCATGGGTCTACCCAGAAAGTGGATACATATCCTTTCTCCTCTCATTTTTCAAGAATTGCAGGTACTTCTCTATTCTAATAAAATTATTTCAAATAAATTAACACCATGACCACTTTTAAAGTCGAGCCTTAGCCTCAAACAGATTCTAAAAGAGACTGTTGTTAGATATAAAGAGCTTTTTCTTCAGCATGCCCATAGTTTGCTTCAAAGCTCATTGTTTAAATAGGAGCAGTTGACATGCAAAGTCAAATTTAAGGATCCTGGGAATAGCTGTGCATGACGGGCAGCTGGCAGGCAGGTCTACTGAAAGGATGCAGTTCTGCACATGCAGTCACAAGAGTAAGATTCCTAATTATATGCAGTAACCAAGGCATGGAAGAAAAACCAGTTCATCAGTTAGCATCCAGCAGCACAGTGAGGAAGCTTTGTTCTCTTCTCTGGAAAGAGGACAGTCGATACTGCTCGTATCAAAGCCTGGATCCAAAGCCCTCCAGGCTTAATTAGAAAATCATGAAGAGTACAAAATGGCATTGGACACAAAAATGATCATTTTTCAAGTAAATTTAGTGAAGTGAGCCCTCTTACATTTACAACCACACTCCCTCATCCACCCTTTTTCCCTCGTTAATGATACAGAGTTGGCTGCAGATGCAACAAAACCTGTCAGCAACTGCAGGGTGTCCTAAAGCAAGTCTTGCCTATTATTCCAGCTGTATAGATGAAGGTCGCTGACACTGCTAACACCTCTGACATTTTATAATCAATTGCCAACATTTACAGAGGAGAAAATATCACTAGCTTTGAACACACTCAGAAAGAAATAAATTCTTCTCAATTAATTTTAAGCTTGCTCTCTCTGAGCCAAAACGTGAAACATGAGGCAACCTAACAAGTCAAATATTAGTGAGATTGTTTTCTGGCAGCCAATGCCATATTCTGTTTGTATATAAACAATTGTAGTTTATCCATCTCTTCAAAATAACTGCAGTATGAATCATTAGAAGGGCAACGTCAGAGGAAACTGCCAATATTTGTAGCCGAAGAAAAAATAATAATTTAACTTTAAAAGCAACTATGAATATCAGACTATCAGCATGTTGATAACACCAAATACCCTTGTAGAAACCTAATATTTTGTGGGTTAGACTCTTGGAAGATGAAACAGGATGACCTTTACCTATACCTTTGCTGTTGGTAAAGAATGACGAAGCTCTTGCCATACACTGCACATTCACCTTGTGCCTGCTTTTCAGAACAGGAACAGAGATTGCTGCCTTTTAAACTAGTCTTACGTTGATTTTTAGCCAGCTACAACATTCCATTGCTATAGCTAAGGATGGAAGGCTAAGGAAGAGATTTTCAAACAATACTTTGTACAGGGTCCACAAGTCCTGTCTGATTTATAAACCGTCAATGTGCTTGATGAGTTCAGCAGCTGGGAAGCCCTGGATTTGACATTACTGCCCTTACTCAATAGTTCAAAGCAATCACTTTGAGTTAATACAGGGCCTCAGAGAACATGGGGATCTCTAACTTAAGACCTTCTAAAGACCTATATTTGGTCAAAATTCTTGCTCCTGACAGTCCTTCTCACCCTCCAGCTTCTAATTCAAACGATCAGTCCACCTTTGCTTTTCACAGGAGCTTGTTGCTGTATGTTGTAATATTTGCATCAAATACAATTGCCAAAGGCACTCCAATTTTCACTAATAGTTATCATTAGGAGGAAAAAACCCGTATTTTTGTCCAAAAAGAGCCATTTCCTGATGTTTAGCATAGGCAGGATAACGGTCATAGGCAGCATCTTGGCTCAGCAGGCAACAGTAGTAGGTGGTAAATGAGAGTGCTGGGGAGGGGACAGATCTTTTTCCAGGGGGGAGAGGGGGCAGTGTCTGCTAAAGGAGGCACCCTGATGGCAGTAGATTAATGCATCCACTCTTGTCAGTCTAGGAGGAGGGAATCATTATGCAGGGCCAGCTGCAGGGGTGTGCACTGCTGTCGGGAAAAATTAGAAGTCTAGCAATGAACTATAAAGAAGGGAGAAATGACAGAGTGAATGAAAACTCCATGATAAACCCATTTAGACTCTCTTGTCCCTGGGATGAAATATGAAGCATAATCTCTTTGGCATATATGCTGGCAGAGACTCAAACAAATATGCCTGGGTACTCTCAGGCACACGGCCCAGAATGTGCAATGACAGTGTCCACCCAAAGGAGCCAACTGCACAGGGTATGGAGCAAGAATCCTTTCTCAGCACGTTCAGCTAAGTTCTGGGGAGGGATCACAGCACTCTGAGATGCTTTTGGAAGAGATCTCCTCTGCTGCCGAATGCCTTCTTTGTGGCAAATACTTTGGAAAGAAAGCTTTTCCATTTGAATACCTTGAGGGAGTGTGGGGGTCAGGGTGGGCAGGGAGAAGAGATGACCAGACTATAAAACAGTGAAAAGCACCCAAACTAAGGTCCAAACTAAAATATTTCACCTTTATTTAAGAAACTGATAACTTTCCAATTTCATGTGGCATTCCTTCCCCTAGGAGAATTTCTGTCTAATCTGGGGAGGTCTGCATAACTTCTTGTCCTGTTTAAGGCAGAGGTGTGTTTTTCCTCCTTTGTTAATACATTCAGAGATAAGAAATATTCCAAGTATTTATTCATTGTGCTTGGTTATTAAAAAATAGGGATTTTCAGTCATACTGGTATTGGAAAACAAGGGAATAGGGAAAGAGCAGGCAAGGAAAGCAGTGCTCTTAAATAGACTCCCCAAAGCCCCTGGTTACAGTTCAAGCCCCAGCCTAAGAGGGAAAGTGCTTGGTAGCTTTTCCTTCTGCCTGTCCTGACCACTGTTAAAGCCTAGGGGCTGGTGAAACTCTTTCTGGAATGCTAATGCCTTGCTGAAAGCCAGAAGGTACAAAATGGGAGCTGTTTGGAGAATGCTTTCCTGGGGGGAAAAGGGAGGGAGGGAGGGAGGGATGTACTTCAATACCTTATTTTAAATTACACATAGGGACCCACAGTGTTAGGCATATTTTTACCAGGAACAGAAGAAAAACATTTTGCTCAGCATGCTAACATTGTAAATTCTGCCACTGTATGTCCTTCACTGTAAGCTCTTTGAGATACAGTTTGATGAGAAAGGTTTGTTCAATTAAGTTTGTGAGAATCAGGGAAAACAAAAACAAACCACAAGCAGTTCTACTGCAAAAATCCTTCTTTCTACTACACAGCACATTCAGAAACACAGGTAATTATTTAATTCTCTGTAAAATACTTTGAATCCATCTGCCTTTTTTAAAGGCAGCTCTTCTATAATATTCTTCCTGGTGGCATCATCTATCAAGTGTAAAAAGCATTTGTGCTACGAGGTGTCACATTAAGGCACCACTGACCACATTGTAACTACCTCGAGTGTTTTCCAAGCATTTATACCTGATCCATGGATGTCTAACAGCTTAAAAACCTGCAAAAGCTCAAAAATACATAAAAAAAAATCACTCTGAAACAATGTTGATACATTGTTTCATTAACACTGAAGGTGTAATTGGGGAACTGAAGTGAAGAATGGGGTCTTCTGATGAAGTCAATAGGATTTATCTACATGCATGAAGGCTCGAAGAACATGATTCTGAAGGGCACTGTTTGATCAAAGCTCTGTGAGAAAACACAGAAATAAACCACAAGCTGTTACAGTGAGCAACAGAAATAAAACTGGCAAATTCCTAAACTATGAAACTATAAATTGTCAAAGTGGAAACAATACTTCTTACAGCTACACAGTTATGTTTCACTTCTTTTCCCTATGGAAAGTTAAGGACAGGCAAATGTATTAAAATTATATTTTAATATCAATCCAGGAAAAGCTTTAATAGTAAGATATCAAATATCTTACAGAAAAGGGAAAAGGAACACAGTTATTTATCTGACTTGAAAACAGCACAGTGTCAAGTTAATTTAAAATTCAATTTCAGTTTAAAGCATTACAAGGAAGAAAGAATCCTATGTATCATAGGCTGTAAATTGAAATCCTAGCAAGGTTTTTGTCTGCCAACTAGCTGTGTATCAGCTATAAAGCCAGATTGCAGGTGCTTCTTTTAGGAGATTGAGCTGCAAGGCTCATATTCTGAGAAGTTTGTAATTTACTATTCCCAAAGGCATTTTATTTAAATTTTTTATAGTCCGTTAGTTAATGGAAAGCTGGCATTACAATAACCCAGAGGTAATTTCAGCAAGGTACAGTACATGATGCAAAAGCACAGAGGGTCCTTCCCTGTGGAAGTCACCAAGAAGGTGCACATTCATATAAACACATCTTTTACAAAAGCAAACATGCAAAAGCAGTTTGTCTGCATAAACAGCTTTTAGGGTGACAGGAATTTAATAAATAAATAAAGAACTCTTGGAGCTTTTTCCCCTTTCTAGAAAATATACCTGCACAAAAATGTTTCATTTAAACTCTACAGAAAACCTTGAACACAATGGTTTGAGGGAAGAGGCAGGATAATCCTCCCAGTCTTCTAGGCTGAAGGATAAATAAATCTGATAGAAAGGACATTGAATTCACACCTGGACTCCAAACTGAATGAAAGCCTACTCAGATTTTCTACATATTATAAAAAAAGTGACTCAAGGACAACAGCTAGACTTCCAGCTTCAGAAAGTTCCTGCAAAGTGCACTGACCAGTCTGACAGAAAGGCAAATTCTGCTCAAAAAGGCAGATTCTGCTCCTCAGCCACCAGCCACAAACAACCCAGCTGGCCAGCAGACAGGAACAGGGCTGGAAGGGCATGGAAAACCTTCACCAACAAAGAAAATAAATGTCTATCCCTGACCTCTGCTCCTCCAAAAGAAAGGCAAAGAAAAGCTGCCATTTACAGCAGCTGGGCTACTTTTATTTAGTCACACAGGCCTTGAACCTCCTTGTACAAACACTGTGAAACCTCAAAACCTTGCTGAGGGAGCAGATGAGCACCTTGGAAAGCTTTAGTTTTGTCAAAGTGGAATTTAAGGTGTGTGCAAATTGGTGCTCAAGAAAGGGTAATATTTGAGTACATGAATTTATCTCCACTGACATATCCACAGCTGGAAACCAGTATGAACAGCCTCCTCATGCTGATACATTTCACTTCTTTTTCAAATGGAAAGATGTGGAAAACATTATTAGAGGTGATAGAAAAGTGTTTTCGTACTGCAATAATGGCTTTTATCCTATCTTTGAAAATGACATAATTTTGTGTAAATTTTTCATATTATATATAGTTATCTATTGTATATAGTTACATTTTTTATAGAACAATAATTTCTAAAAATGCCAGAAGATGTACAAATGCTAACGAGGGAGGAATTTGATACAGCTTGAGATGGAAAAATAAGCCTTTTGCCCTTATATGTTTTTATTTTTAAATACATCTGCGCCCCTTCCTGCTCCTACAGCAATACATGAGTCTGTGGTTATGCCCCTCCCTGCTCCCTTTCAACTCCCCACTTAAACCCTCACCATTTAAATGGCTTATTCTCCTTTTTGCCTTACCATGCATTTTTGGACCTACATCTCTAAAGTAGATTTTGAAAAGCTTTTGCTGGCACTTAGTATGGAAACTACCAGCACTGCACCAATATTTATACACATGGTATTACAAAAATATACCATTTGCTCTAATGCACTGCTCTTCTCCTGCTTCCTACTCTAGCAGGAAACAGAAACAGGTTTAGCAGCGATAAGGAATTGATGGATATCTTCACTATGCAGTGCCCTAGTGAAAAAGGTTTACATCTGAATTATGCTGTGTCCCTTGCAGAGTGGCCAAAACAAGCCTCAGCTTGCTTAAATTTCTGTGAAAACTAAGAATCACTGTTATAAAAAAAAAAACAACCAAAAACAAACCAAAAAACAAACCACCAAAATAATCCAAATTCAAAACCATGCTGCATCTTTTACTAGGAAAACTAGGACACAGCACAGGGATGTTGCACACAAGAGAATACAATACTTGCTTTCTTTCCAAGCTGTCCCTTACATGGCATGTGACTCTATTCTAATGCTACTTTTTAGTAAAACACGTTTTGGTTTCCAGATGTTGCACAACCCAAAGAAGGAGGACTGGAAGCTGGAAATGCCAGCTGCTCCAAGATAACTTGCCTTGGACTAAAGCAGCCTGAGACTGGAATGTTCCTCACATGATGGAGGGAGACTTTTGTGCAGGACTTGAGGCTTCAGATTCTAACCAGTTTGATGGAATTTGGGAATTCAAGTTTTACTGGACTCTGTGGCACTGTCTGGTACCATTTGACTGTGATATGGGCAAAACCAACTAGCAAAGGTGATCAGAGATGATCGTACACAGACACAACCACAGGGTTTTCATAGGAAGGCTCACAATGCACCATGGAGTGGGTAAAAGGATTAAATGCTGCATCAAACTCCATCCCACTGCGCATGTAAGAAAAAACAGTGGTGCAGCAGAAGACCAAAAGCAGCCTAAGACTTTACATTTAATTGTCAATAATTTCACATTGAAAAACTAAAAAGATATTGTTTTAAAATAATTTTAAATGTTTCAATTCTTCCCCTTACATTTGGTTTGCACACCAAAGTGATAAAAAGCTTAAAATATTCCAGTATTATGCAAAAAAAGTTTAAAGTATTGGTAGTAGTTCAGAAAAAAAAGAAAAAAAATCAGAAAAACCAAATATATAATCAATTTCTTTGAAGGCACTTTCTGTTCCTCTAAGACATTTATACTAATTGTTGAGCCCCTCATTTAATCTCTTATCATTACAGATAATTTCTAAATGACTGAGATTTAGGATACACTATTTTAATACTGATGGTGTACTTAATGAGATCAGATTTTTAATAAGATTCTAGGCATTTATATTAGAGAAAGGCTTTGACAAAAAATAGGAAGGTAGCTGTGTATCATTAAGAGCTGTATATCATTAAGAGTGAGCCTGTTCAGATCATTATAATCACATTTGCTATTCTTTTTTATATACCATTATGTGGTATAGGTGAAAATCACAAAAATATATAAATCCTTGATACTAACACAAAATGCCTGCGGGTCCATTCATAGCTCATTCTCAGAATATACACAAAACTCTCAGTAAAGAGATGCTATGGAGGATAAGCACATGCCACTTGTGATTAACTTAACCAGATCTAATTTGGCCAGCAAAAACGCTAGCTACCTCCTAACTTGTTTATTGACCACTATCAGAAAAACAATTCAACATCCATGTCAGTACTGATATTCAAATTTTAGTATTATCACTTTTTATTCCATACCTGACTTGTGAAATTCAAAATTATGAAAAGTAATTATCATCATATATGTATAGGTATCAATAACTACTACTATACTATCAATAACTACTAAAATTCTGCTGCATTTTTGTACAGAAGTATATCTAGAGCTACTGCAGGTTGCCAATAAGACTGCAGTGTGTCCATATGTTAGATTATACACAGCCCAAGCAAATGCTGAGGCACAACATCTTTCAGTAGCATAGCAATTTCAGGCTTGGGCTGATTTTCCTGCAGAAATGCAACCAATTAGTATTCAATTTTGAGCCATACCAAAAACACTCCTTTAAAAAATTAAGTGCCTTGATCATTTGCAGCAGCTCTTTTGAAGGGGCTAACCTGAAAAAATTAAACAGATGAGTATGCTTTATTTCTGCACATTCTTGAGTTTATTGCAGCTCCTGTTTCTGTGCACTTCCCTCCTTCACTTGGGTCCAGTCCAAGCCATCCAGGCCTCTCAGGACAGGGAGGAATCCTTAACCCACATTTGGAGGATAAATTTGTGGTGGGCTTCTGGGGTTTAGTGCAGGCAGCACGAGATCACCTGCACTGCTGCTCTTTCCAGGCTCATGACACTGAGGTCTCTGCATAAAGTACTGTTTGTTCAGAAAGACAACAATGTGAAGAGAAGCCTGACCATTAAACAGATCTGCAGGGCTCACAAGGAGTCATGTGCCTCCTGCATGAAAGCCCTGGAAGAGTTTCCCTGCCTGCACAGCCGAGCCTTGAGACTGTGTCAGGGAGATGTGACTTGCTGCAATTTGAAGCACTTTTACCACAGCCTACATAAAGGTAGGAAATATCTATAGTTCCTCCATAGGAAAATCTGTCTCTAGACCCTACAGTGGTATGGTATCACTTCACCTATTCAGCCTGGAGCAGAAAGCCCAAGAGAACCCAGAGAAAGAGATGCACATGCAGTCAGTCAACACCACAATCCCTGATGATGCTAGAGTCTCTCCAAAGCACTTGCTGTTGTCCATATTGATTTGCCTGCTGAATTAACCCCATTCTACACCAATAACCCAACTGTTTCTTGCAGAGATGACCGAAAAGTAAATGTAGACAGTTCTCTATGTTCCCAGGAGTGTCTTCCAAGTATTTTCCACATATATAGTCAATTGAGTACCTATTCAACTTGATATCTTAATCTTAAACTTATAAATAAGACATGAAGGATAAGAAGTTTTGCTCCCACCAGAAAACATTTTGTGCCACAAGCTTGTTTTGGTGCTAGTTACCATTAAATATAATAACTAAACTGCGAGTCAGTCTGAAGAGAAAGTGTCCTTTTATTGCCAGGTATTAGTCAGTTCACAAATATTGTGTGCATAGGAATAAGAAAGTTAAGGTATAGGATCACTACAGGGATACAATCATATTATGCCCACACATTGTTATTCCAGTTCAAACACTCTCACCTAATCTAGTTCTGAAATGTATTAGCTTCAGTTATGAATAAATACAACTGTAATGAATACTAATAAATAGACTACAAATAAATAGAAATGAGGGTTTTTTTTTGCCTTTGACAGGGAACTGCTACAAGAGACTTACATGCAGACAGACTGGCCATTTCTTAATACAGAATCCATCACTGTCACTTAACATATGACTCTCTTGCAATGCTGTGTTATGAGACAGAAAGTCAAATAATATCTTTTGCCTTGATGAAAGCAAAGTTGAAAATTAAACAAAATCAGTAACAAAACAGGCCTGCTGGATTTGGAATATGGAGAAGCAGCCTTGAGCATAGAATTTAAAAAAAGGATGAAATGATACTACAAAAGCATTTCATGCCAGAATACTCTTTATGTGAGGTTTGTGAAGACCCCCATTTGTTTGAATTTACCTGTGTTTATTCATGTATAAATTGATATAACACACACGATTTGCTAGTAATTATGTAGTTTAAGAAGGTTTTGGCTAATCTAGAGGTAATAAAGAACATCAGGGTAAACTGATATTTATTAGAAAAGCAAAGAAAGAAAAAGGTGAAAGCCCTCAATGTGTTCCAATTATTTAGGCTCCAATCTTTGATACATTTCTGGCACATATCTATTCAGGTCAGGCTTTTATCTGAGCTAGTGGCGTGTTCAGAGGGAGCACAAAAATGCCTGCATCTTGGGTCACAAAATGATTTTTAAGGAACTGGCCATTCAACTCTTTGGGGAGAGGTATTCAACAATACCTCTCTGCCTTTTTAGAGAAAAAGCAAAAATGTGCAAGTTATGTTTGTGAAGTAGAAGACATAATTCCTTACTACTCGTCCATAGAAGATTTGGCATGAGTACTTACACAGTAGTAAGAATACTTACACAGAAGACAACAGAAATGTTGACAAAACAGCTTAAAATTGGATTTGAATTTAGATCACTACAACACATCCTTCCTATACCTTAATAGCCAAAAGCTTGAACAGATCTGCAAAGAGAGTAAATGTGTTGTCTTTAGCTGATAAATTCAAGTATTCATTAAAGAAATCAGAGCCTAAAATCATCACTGCAGGTTTCTGAGAAAAGATGTTAAATGTGCATGAACCTTTTCTACGTGAACAACCTCCAAAAACCTCCCCATTAACCTGAGATCTTCTAAGTAAAAGCAAACTCAAAACCCCCAAGGCACCTTTCAATTTTCAAAATTATTTTTCCATAATATTTAGAGAGAAAGACCAGTAACAGTTCATGCTACTTTAGTGAAAGCAGGCAAGTGTTTAGAAATATAACATCCAAAGTATGCCTGTGAACATAGTTTAATAAATTCTCTTAAAATGCAGAATTACTGTAACCATAACAAGAAGAAGCACGTAGCACAATCAAATTTATAACTGACTTCCTTTTACCATCTGAGAGAAAATAGCTTTTCAGACTTTTGCTCTTCTTCTCAGCAGTCCAAAATAATGCTCCTCAAGGAATTGAACTAGTGAAAAGGCCAAAATTTTCCAGAAGGAAGATGGAAGATAACAACATATTAAGCTGGCCAAAATAAATAGTTTCAGATTCTGATTCATCAAGTAGAATACTGTGAGTGGTATTTTTATCGTTCTGTAGCGAAAAAACCCCAACCCAAAATCACATTCCTTGAACAAAGTTTGGTCTTCCCAAATATTTAGAGAGGCACATGTTGATCTGCAGTCCTGTGAGAAGAGTAACTTTAGGCCTTGTGATTCCATTTGTCTCAGAACTCGAAGTGTTTGAACAAAACCCATGACACCCACCTGGCCAAGGGTTAAAGCAACCTTTCACAAGGAAGAAATCAGCCTTTGTGGTTCTTGGGATGGCTTCAGGCCCATAAAGAAACAATTGCATCATGCCCTAATTACTCCAGCTGACTCAATGCACAAACTGGGATCCCTCTGAAAGCATTTCAGAACATTTTGTAATACAGAAAATTAAGGTGTTGCATTATATTTCCCAGACCTGACAGCAAGTTTTTTTGCAGAGCTCATTTAAAGTAGAACCAGCATAAAGAGGGAAGATCAACAGGCATGACAAAATTATGCAGAGGACAGGACATACAGAGAACAACTTTCAGCTATAACAATGGACAGCCATATATGACTCTTAGGAAAGGTAGCATTATACTTCTACTGCTCTATTTTCCTCTGCAAATTAATGTAAGTAAATTTCAGTTAAAAAAAGGTTTGTTTTTTACCCTCACTATATAACACCACTGTTATCCTTGCCTCCTGGTAAAAAGGAGCACCACCTGCAGCAGATGATCTATAAAGTTTCCCAGCTTTCCTGTGAGGAACAGTTGTTCAATTATTTTTTAATTTGGTTTATCCATAATGTAGATCTCCATCTTCTGTAGTGATGGACAAGGAGTTTTGATCAAGTAGTTTAATACTGGGGAAAAGGAACTTGTATTTTATAGGGAAGGGACATACACATAAAGACATACATATAAGGACAGAAACATACACTACAGAATGATAAGAAAAACCTGCATTTTCCTAGATTCATATGTATCTCTTTGTATGTATTTTTTCTGTGTGTGTAAATGTACATTATAGCTATGCTAGGAGTAGCAACACTAACTCTTTAGGGTTGTATCTCTTTCTCACAGTGTATATATTCCTGGAATTCAATTAGTTACAAGGACAAGCAAATATCGACACCACTGGTAGGTAGCTGCTCATCTTTCATATATATACATAAGACATATATATCGCTGGCTAATGCCAAAATAAAATCATACGGCCTATATATTAATTCAATATAAAATGAGGTTGGGAAGCATGTATAATAAAGAGACACACTGCAACATAAACCCCTATTTTCATTTCCACACTAGCCAGCAAAGGGAAGCAGCCAAGGAGAAGGGATGTGCTTTTAGCAGCCCTGACCAGTGGGCTCCTTTTCCCACGCAGGAGCAAAGCTGCTGCCAGGGAGGGGCAAATGCTGCAGCTCACCCCACAGCATCTGCTCAAGACTGGGAGTCAGAGCCTTACACAGGAGATCTGAATCAGGACTTTAGTAAAAAGCAAAGGCAAAAAGCACTGATGCACATTTCCAACCTCAACTGCTGGCTCTGCATCTGCAACAACATTATCCCTTCTCCCATTCCCACTGTCTGGGGGCCTTGTCTATGTTTTGGCATTCATTGCAAAGTTTTCGTTCCAGTTCTGTACACAAAGACTTCCTGTGATGTACTTTCTTTCTTTACACCCTAAAAAAGTGTCTACTTTGATCTTTTCAAACCACCTTCTTCTCATCTACAGTCCAATTCCACAGCAAGCTCTGGACAAGCACACTGTGCTTATGCTTTACAGATGTTCCTCCTGGGCAAGCATGTTTATTTATGGATTGCAATGCAATCCTGTAGCATGGAAGCAAACAAAGGAACAACCCACTCCCTCCTGCGAAGACACGTGAAGACCTAAATTTAGTTCCTTGTCATGAGAACCCATCAGCAGTTAAACTATCCATCTTCATCACCACAATTTGACAGCAGACTTCTTTTTGTACAACAGCATGAAAACAAAGCTGCTAGTAACCATTATTTTGAAGTATCTGGCAGACAGAGCACAGCATTATCTATTCAGCCACTGCACTGAACTCAGTATTCCTGTGGTCAGAAGCCCTTTGACTCGTCTCAACCTCTACCTTGGTTAAATTTCTCTTTTGGTTTCTCCATCATGACTGTGGGGCAGACAGCAAATGCATTTGCTTCCCCAGGGAGGTATAGAACACAGCTGCTCCGTGGTGACGTGCTGGAGAAAACTTGAGCTTTTATATTTTTGCTCTGTTCAATCTCAGGCCAAGCACACAGGTCATCCTATGTACACAGGATTTTAAGTGGAGGCCACCAGCTTGTCTGATGCATGTAATTAAATTTATTTTACAAGCTTGTAAGTAATTAAATATCACTTCTCAAACTGAGATTTTAATTGTCCTGAGTTGCCTGACAATAGCATTTTTCTCAGTTTGGTTTGTTCCCAAGTAAATGTGAAATTTTAAAGGAGCTACCACTGATAATTCTACAAGAACTAAAAAGCAACAAAAAGTGTTCAGCTACCCATAGCTTTAAGACAACAATTATTAAGTATTCCTAATAAAAGTTTCAAGAGTGTATCTAGATTTTCATTAGCTTCTTGGCAATGGAAATGTTAAAAGACAAACACAGAGCATTCTGCCTTTTTTTCATGATGCTCACAACAAATCCTGAGGCAGATCTGAACCACGGTTTTAAATCCAAATCCATGTTTTTCAAGTCAGAACTACATCTAAATTACCATAAGAGTATCTGTGGATACTTTCTTAATTTGGAAAACTCATTAACTGTTTGGTTATGTAGGATAATGAAGTCTTAATTTCAAGTATTATCGTAAATTATTCTTATTATTTCCCAATACACTAAGCATCATCTGGAATTTTCAAAAACCTACAAACTCCCTGCAGGAGCCAGTACCACACAAACTTGTCAGATGTGGGACAGAACTATTTTCAGGATCTGAAATGCAGCATACAAACTAGCCAGGTATGTACCTGCCTCCACTGCAATGGCACTTAAACAGCCACGCCCTTGCAAAGTCCAGTTAAAGGACATAACCCCATTTTCAAAACTTTAAAATGCAGTCTATTTTTCTCTGTAGCTGTCTGTATTTTACCCTAAATAGCAGACAATCCACATTAGGTTTTGGAGAAAAGAGCTTGCTTTTGTGCAGCCAGATACAGAAGAGAGATACAGATATGGATTCCTACTGCTAACAGGATCAGGGCTGTACTCTAAGCAGGTAGATGGTCCTACTCACTTGTACAACTGCCCCCAATTTCTGTCAAGCCAAAGTCCCTAAGCCAAAAGAGGAGGAGGGAGAAATTGCTAGGGAGGAATTGCTCTCTGTGCAGTTACCCCAAGTTATATGGGTGGAGACATAAACAGGCATCTCCTTTTAGAGTCCCTTGGGGGGAGCATTAGAGTCATCCTTTTAAGATGCTTTGGGAAGATCAATTCTTGCCTTTGACCTGGAATGCTGTTAGAAACAGGATTAGGATACAATGACAAGGAATGGTTCCTCACAGATTTACACCAGAATAACCAGGCCAGTGCAAATTGCAGAAGACAAATGCAGAATTAGAGGGGCACCTTAGGATCTACCAGCAAGACAGAAACTAACTAGAAGCTACATAATTACCTTGCTCCTTCTCAAAATATTGAAAAACTCAAAATATCCACATGTCCTGGAAAAGGCCACAGAATTAAAACATGTACACAGGCAATAAGAGCAGTAAGATTTGTATCAACAAACCCTTAGACATGAGACTAAATAGCTTAGCAGTTGAACATGCAAAAAAGATGCAGGAGGATATAATCAAGGCCAAACACCATCTTGCAATATTAAAAACTACAAGGTCATCTGAAGTCAGATGTGCACATAGTAGCTCTCCATGCAGCTACAATCTGTGTCACAAGTTGAAAGTTAAAAAGAGCTCATCAGAATCCAAGAATCCTAGACTGTTTTGGGTTGAAGACTTTCAAGTTCCAAACCACCTGCCATGGGCAGGGACACTTTCCACTAGACCAGTTTGCTTAGAGCTCCATCCAACCTGGCCTTGAACACTGCCAGAGATGGGGCATCTACAACTTCCCAGTTCCTGTCCCTTTCCACCCTCACAGTAAAGAATTTTCTCCTAATATCTAATATAAACCTACTTTCCATCAATTTGAACACATTCCCCCTTGTCCTGTCACCGCATGTCCTTGTAAACTGTCTTGCCCCATCTTTCCTGTAAGCTCACTTTGGGTACTGGAAGGACACAATTAGATCACCCTGAAGCCTTCTTTTTTCCAGATGGAACAATCCTAATTCTCTCAGCATTTCCTCATAGGAAAGTTTCTCCATCCCTCTGGTCAACTGAATCACAAACTGAATTTTGAAAGAAAAATGGATACTAAAATATAGAACAGGCATGTGGAGTGTTTAATTTAGATCTTTGTTTGTGGGGGAATTTGATTAATTGATTTATTTAAATTAAAAAAAAAAATCATTGACTATGAGTCTATCCTTCAAAACTACAGTATTCTCACAATGTCTCTTAAATATTTTGTATTTCCCTTGGGCAATTAAATGATGATATATGATTTAACTCCCACATGATGTGATGAAGGGAGATGCTATGTGTTTCTCTTTCCTTATTCTTTTCTGTATAGTTTTGGATGTTTAACCACTGGTGTCCTGTCTTGCTCTTAGTCTCAGCATTTATGGCATCCTGACCTGGAGATGATATTCACAGAAGGGAACTGCTAAGATGCAATTGCTTTAAAACTACACAGGGGAGGGAAAAAACCCCACCGTAAATAAGTTATTAAAACCCTATACAAACTCCTGGACCAGAAGCACCAGTATCTCTTAAGCACCTGCTATCTATTTAACAGAGACAGTTAACCCTATAACCTGTTCTACAGTGGAGCTTAGCAAATGTGATGGGTAGTAGACTTAAAAACCCAAAACTTAAATTACCATAATACTTCAGAAAGAAGTGATGTATCTTCATGGACACTGTTAAACTGCAACAAGTGATTGCAGTAATGAGTGTATGTTTACCATGTAATTACTGTATTTCTAAATCCCAAGGGAGCAGCATGTGAAGTAAAGTATTATGTAAAGTATTAATTCAATTTAAAAAATTATCTGAATGCATACTGAGTTATGAGCCCCTAAAAATTCTTACTTACATTTCAAATATGTGTGTTTGACTTAACAGTTTATAACACAGTAAAACCAATCATTATGAACTGCTGACTATAAAACATCCCAGTCTGGTAAATTATTTTTATTATGACAATTACAATAATTTCTTTCATGGGGCATGCTACCAGTTGTGCAGGCCATGATCTGAATAAGAAACAGTGTCAGTTGAACTACTGATGTCACAACATTCATCTGCAATTCCACACACGTGCACTCTAGGCTTCAAGTATTGTACAAGATATGTTTGAAGCTGAAAGCCTGAAGATGGTTTAAGCTCACCATCAGTTTAAGTGATTTATTGATGATTATTGAGTATTTACTGTGATAAACACAAAAAACCCCAGCAAGGTTTTCGACTTGCCAAACCATACACATGGTTTCTGCAGTTTCATATTTATAACTGCTTCTCTTTGAAGAATCTCTGAAATAGCCTGAGATCTCAGGTAAAACCTTTGGAAACTTTTGAAAACCTACTCATCCTTCTGGTGCTTTTCTGGACTTATAATGATAATTAAGAAACTTCTAAGTACTCTCAAAAAAGAGAACAGCCATGGCAGCTCTTCTCTCTTGCCCAGTCGCTGGGGAGAAAAATGTATGGAATGTATTTAACTAATGCAGTTGAGCAAAACCCACTTCATCGTCTTGAATTACTTATTTGTCATGAGTTACTTGTTCAAAACTGGCCAAAGTAAAGTTTATCCACTAACAAAGAACTGATCAAGTCAGAACTCTTAGAATTCTGTTGCAATACTGTTAATCTCTTATTGTTAATTCAGAAAGTTAAGAGAAAGGAAGCTGATTTTACTTCATTTAACAGAACCCCAAAGACAAGATTGTTCTGTTATTAACAAATGCTTCAAAGATTTTCTGTTTCCTCTCCAGCTGGGAATAAAGTTTTCTTCCCTATTAACACAAGTCAATCATTCTCTGCCTCAAATTCATCTTTGAAGTTTCCAGTGATCTCAATGTTCCTTTAATGAACACATATTTCTTTTTAGTACATAAGAATTCCTTCTTATTACAGGATATTTTAATTCATATTTGTTGGTTAGGGTTAGAAAAGTTGAACAGTAAGTTTCATATGAAAAGTACTAAAAATACTGGGAATGATGTATGGTACCTATACACACATGATGGTCAAAGGATTTTGTCCTGGTACTTTCAAGAAGACAGCCACGTTCTGCAGTTGCAAAATACCTATTTTTCTTGGAATTTGGATACTGTACACTTTGTTGTGAGGTGTTGTGAGGATATTTTCACCAAAATCCTCACAACATTGTGAGGTGTGGTGGCTGCAAGAAAAGCTGTCTGACACTAGTAACCGAGAACAACAGCCAGCTGTTCCACACAACAATCATTTAACCTCCCAAATTAGAGCAACAAAGTAATTAATTTCCATAAGGCTAAGCACTGAAGGCCTAGCAGTAATCTTGTCTCTGGAATTCAATTTTAACATGAGAACATGGTTTATACTACAAAAGGTGGTTACAGAGATACCTCTTGTCATTAACAACCAGTTTGATTAAGAGTTTAATGGGGCAGACTGTCCTCACTGTGTCTAGCCTCATCACCCTGGGTCCTTACACACTCTTTCCAAACTCTCCTCCAAGAAGAGCAAGTCTGCCATATTTTAATCTGATATTAGTCTTCAAGTATAAATAATACAGGGAGATGAGCTAAAATGTCTCATTGATTAAAATTCTGCACTGTGAGCTTGTCACATTTCAATGTGCAAATTGCTTCTGTCTGGCCTGCATTCAGAAGTCAGTCATCTAAATATATATACACAGTTGCTTGGTTTTAAGTTTAGTATCACAGCTGAACCACAGATTAGAATCAGAAGAGATTTTTCCCTACAATGAATTCTTAAGTAATGATTTATCTGGTCAACTGATTACCTAAGGAGATGACTGCATTACGTGATGTGGCTGCCTTCACACAGCTGTGAAGAGGCCAGCCCAGTCTTGGCTTGAAAGCTAAGCCTTAGGTTCCTACCATGGTTTGCAGCACTTTAACTATAGCTACAGTCCTCAGAGAGTCCAAGAAATCACAAAATAGAAAGGCCGTGGATACCAAATTTGCATAGTAATAGCTTTTTACATGTTTACAAGCAATTCTTAAACATCAAATGCATCTCAGTTTTTTTCCTTGGGAAGCAGACACAAAAGTCAGCTCTAGTAGGAGCAAGGATTATTTGTCCTCACATATCTATAATTAGTACTGCAGAGTCTGTACATGAAGAGCAAAGGTGGTCAGAGAATTATGATGCTTCCCTGCCACATGCTCAAAATGTTTGGATTTCAAAGTCATATACACAATATTCAAAGACTGAAATGTTCCCCTTGAAAGCAGTGGTCAGACTTGCATAGGCACCTTTAGAGAAAAGGGATGTTAGAAAATCCATACATTTGTCATGCACAATAACCTGTTTCTTAAACCACCTCAGAATGAGAAATTATTTCAAAGTGACTTCTGCTATTTGAAAGCAGCATGTCCATAAAAGCTCTTCTTTTAGGAGTTTGCTTTTATTTGCAGGTCCGATAATCAAATTATTTTCTAGATTCAGAAAGTATCCAATAAACTCAATATTTCGATATATTGAGCCACAAGCTCAACAGAGAAAATACAGTCCTGCCTTGACCAGAATCATGTTTAAATATACTGCTGTGTGAAGAACCTTCTCTCAGGAAGGCACACTGATTGAAACATGATAATGGAAATAACGTCATTAATGGCCACCAGCAAAAGAAATGGGAGGGAAAAAATACATATAAACCACTCTCATGCTTCTGCCAAGAGCAAAAGAAAGGCATGCAGAAACATTCAGTTCTCCCCAGTGTTTTTCAGTTTACTAATGCTAGGACAAAGTCTTTTATTCCTTAACCTACTATAAGTTTGGAGCAATTGATACTGTCTTTAACTGGTAAACATAAGGCAAAGATTGGTAAGGCCTTCACATTTACCCCATAAAAAATAAAAAACCACCACACAATCACACAGCAATAGCAAAGAACTACAAGATGCAATTCTAAGAAGGAAGGTTATTAAAATGAAATTATTTTTGAAGTATTATTTTCTATCTTAGAAAATCTTAATCTTAAAAAATCTTTAAAATCTTAATCTTTAAAAAGACTAAAATCTTTAAAAGCCTAATTGTTAAAAATGCATACTTTTGCTATTTCTATTTTACTTCATGCTGCCAAACTGAGAGTTTTAAAGAAAATATGGCACCTGCAGAAACATCTTTCCAAATGAGAACGTTAAAAACATTTATTTGACTTGTAATAAAATTTGTTATTTAGTTATCATTACATGATTATATAATGGAGAAGCTACTCATAACAGAATTAATATATCGCCCTAAATTTGTTTATTAAAAAATCTAACTTATATAATACCTGTAGCCCCAAAACACATATGCACAGAAATCCATAAACAAACAAAAAACAAACAGAAAAAGGGCAGATAAATGTCTGCTGGTAACCTCAGATTATACATAACACATTCTGGCATGTGCATCATATTGATATGCACAACAATTGCATGTTTATCCATTTAGCTGTGTGCAGTGGGTGACAGTGCAGAAAGCAAGAACCATTTCAGAGAGGCAAATTGCATGGAAATGAAGTCTTTTTCAATTGCCAGCATTTTGTGAGGGTCAAGGCCATGCACTCTGGCAGACAGCTCTAAGGATGGAAGGACTGATCGGTAGCAGTGCACACATGCTGCACTGACCCAGGTTATTAAGATAATGACAGAGTAGCTATTTCAACATTTTCGATGAATGAATAACCTGAATTTTCCACAGTAGTAGAAAATACTAAGGAGAAAATGGTAAGTAACCTCACAGTAAAGTGACAAACCACATAGCTATAAAGGAGTTTTGGCAGGCAGTTGTCACCTCCATAACTTTGTCTTCATTGCCAGTCATCAAGACACAAATCAAAGATACCTAAAAAGCATTAAAGTAATTTGTAGATGATGAATGTATGCCTCTGTTGGAGTTCATAGGAAGGACTTGACTGCATCACACTTTACAGGAAATGGCAAATCTTGAAAAAAGGTAGTAATTTGATTTTTATTTGTAAATCCTTCTTACATGTTGCACAATTTCTGGTAAGATTAAACAAGACTTTGTTTCATGAAAGCTATATACTCTTCGAAACACTGAATGGTATCTAGCCTGCAAAATTATTGCAGTTTATTCCCAGGGATCAGATCCCACAGAAGGAAAAAACCTTAACAACTGACAGCAGCCCATGCAGAATTCCTGTGAAACTAGTCCTTTAACAGCAACACATTCCTCTTGTTTTCTAGAAGCTTCAAAACCTGTCTGACCTGAATTCATTTTATGGACCTGACAGAAATGCCTCCCCCTCCCTCCCTCCACTTTTGTGAATAAGCAGAAGAATACCTTCAATAATAGAAGTGTTTTAAACCCCTGCTTTACATGAAAGGTTAACCTCACCAGAAAGCCCAGTTTTGAAACAGGGCTTGAAACAGGCAACACAGCATGCTAAAACAAAAGGAAAGAAAAACCAAATCCTGGATGTCTTCCTTCAAAATAAAAGAAAGTACTGCAAAGTACTGTGGCCAGACATGTACATGTGCATTTGCCTCCAGAGGCAACTGCATCTGCTATAGGTTACAATTTCCCATAAGCAGCATGCTCTCTGTTTATGTGAATATATAATCTGTATAATTTTGTTGAAATTGTTAGTGAGAGATCACAAACACCAGCCTCCTAGCCTTAACATAATGTAGTGTGGGAATATGAGTCTGAGTAGTTGATGCCTGGTGACAGATGCCACCCTATACTGTCAATCCTACCCGTCTGCTGGAGGTGGCCATCTCTGGAAAAGGATGGCCAGCATATTTCAGCCTCAGTTAGCATACCGGGCTGTGAACTGTGGTGAGGGGGAAGTCGACTTTCATTTCCTTCAGCCGTCCCTGCTACAGAAACATAGCTGACAGCTGGAACAGTAACTTCTTAAATCAATTCAGCGTGAAATTCCAGAGCATTTCTCTTGGTGCCCTCTAAAACTACATGGCTTTAATCACCAGCTGGCTGAGTTACTGTAAGTAGATAGGCAAGGTGGCATGCTTGGTGTTCCCTCTTGTTACCTCTTGATACAGCAGTGTCTGCAGGACACCAAGTATTCATTAACTCCTGCCACAGCTGGCCAACAAATGCTTCCTGCCGCTGCAAGAGGCTGTCTAGTTCTTTAATCTTTGCTAGAAAAGAAGGATGATTAACAAAACACCCTGTAAATATGCTCAATTCAAGCCTTTTTCCATTGCCAGGTGAAGACTAGAAGTCCAGTCTAATTGTTCAGCAGTACATGGTTAACACTGCCACAGAATTTAGCATCTTTCCCATAAAATATCTGGAAAGGTTTTCAGGCATTCAGATTGAGCTGCTGTACAACATTAGAATAACATGCAACCCTACAGGAGTTTGAAGCACTGTCTTTGTGCAATATTTTTCAGCACAGGAGGTTCTACAAAAGAAACAAACTACCACATCCCCAAAGTGATACACTTCAATTTTTTTCTTCTCCCATAGTGATACAGCAGACTTAGATTTTCCCTGAAATAGTTTTTCAAAGTTTTGTTCAGTTTTATTAACCAAATGAGGTAAAAGAGTGGTCTTTAAAATCCATTTTACTGTGAGACATGGCATTTACAGCAGTCAGTGACTTGTGGAAGCTGTTACTGTGAGATACAGAATTGCTGAGCTGAAGAATAATACTTGCCACAGCCTCCGCTTTAATATTTGAGGGTGAGGGATCACCTGTGTTGGCAGTGGCTGCACTCAGCATGACTAGGAAATAGGAATAGCTTCTCTAGCATCCATCCATTTTCACAGGTTATAAGACAAATGCTCTTATGAGCACTGGGATAAATGAAATTTGTTTTCTAAACCAATTTGTCCTCTTGGGCTTCACTGTCTCTTTCAACAAAATTGCATAAAAGTAAAGCATATTCCTCAAAGAACCGACGTTGAAAAACACATGAGAGAGGCCCAAAGAGATTAGTGTGGTCTTTCTACAGGATGGGTTTCACTGAGTTTGCATCTTGGTGGATACCCAAGAAGGAATCCTTTGGGCACAGCTCTGAGTCAGCTGACCCAGATGATCCACACCACCAGGCAGGGGGACCTTCTCTGTTCTTTAGGCTGCACTGTGCAGTCTGACATCCTCCTTGTAGCTGGCCCTCAGATGTAAACTGATTTGACTCATTAATCTAGCAAAAACCTCATTTTCTTTGGTTTGGTGCAGTTTGGCTGCATAATAGCTGAGCTGGCTCATTGTGCAGACGGGCAATCTGCAGAGGCAATAAAGGGAAGAATGGGGACAGCACCACCTCTTTGGGCAGTGGGATTCAGTAGGAGAAGGTGGCTGAGAGGATGCCAGAACTAACATGGAGGTCACCAAGCTTTCCTCACCAAGCCAAAAAAGGTCTAATAGAATGTGTACTACAGTACCCAAGGCAAGCCTATAATGTCCTTTTTAACTGCACCACCCAAAACAGGAAAACCTCAATGGTTCAGTTGATCATTCTCCTTTCAATTCTCTCTCATCTTCATCTTCCCAGCACAGCCAAAGGGTGGGCAGAGCACACACTGCTCTGTGTACTGCAAAACAGCTTCCCCAGCTCTCAGCACTGACACAAGCAGAAAGTCGCAGGGATGGGCTCTCCAGACATCTTCCAGGAATGTTTTCCTCTCAGACAGGCCTGTCTCAGGGCCAGCAAACCCCTGGCTCCAGTTTTCAGCTGGATCCTGCTGAATAATCTGTCTAAGGAGAATGCTCAGGGCCTTGCTATGGGAGCAGCTTGGGGGTGGGAGCCCTACAAAAGCCCAGATGTGGTGAACAGCTGTAGGATCCCGCTCACTTAGAGCTTACAATTTTGTTTCCAACTTAAGCTGGATAGAAACCAAGTCCTTTGTCAGCAAAATGTAAACCACTGTCTGGCCACATTTCTGGGCACACAAATAGCCACACCGCCCCGTGCCTTCCTCCAAAGGGTTGCACAGGGCTTTTTAACCTATGCAGGGCCAAATAAGCCTTCCCCCCTCTCTCCACTTCACAAGTGCTCATATGGGAGGGAGGATTGGCTCAAACATGAAACCTTGAGGGAAGGGCTGCACTTCCAGTGGGCAGCTGGACTGTGTGATTTTGGGTAATGCCATCTCCTATGCTAAAAAGATCACATCAACCCACCATTCTGAGGGACCACTGGCTTCCAAAATGCTTCCCAAAACCTTCTCCAACAGCTTTTTGGCACACAAAAAGACCTGAAGAATCATCCTACATGTTGTTCTAGATTATTACTTCATTTTGTGAGTCTGAATTAGACCCAAAAGTTATTTATTTATTTTCCAATTGTTATGGGGATAAAAGCCTTCTGTTATCCAGACTTTTAAAATTAGAGGTACCATGGATAAATTAAACAGGTATGAAGCTTTAAAAGCAAATTTTAAAAATCATCAGGTATTGATACATTAAAACTGAATAGCTCTTTTCAAGACATTGAGTTTCGTAATCAAAACCTCCTTAGAATTTTCATTAAAAAATGAAATTGCTGATCCAACAAACCATAACAGCTGCAAATTTGGTTTGGAAATAAATACTTATGCATAAAAATCTACTTATTAATATTCTGATGAGGATGAGACATGTATTTGAAAAGGCACTCCACAAATTAAAAAAACCCCCAATACCAACAGAAAAAACTATCGACTTTCATGTGAGAATACTCAAGTGGCTTAAAAACTTATCTCAAAGGTGGCCATTAACGGCAAAAGTGACTTATCAAAATTGGATAACTTGTCTCTTTTTGGCACTGAGGTTGGGAAAAAACTAGAAAAATAAGATTCCAGGAAAGGTATCATTATACCCTGTAGGAAAAACACACACAAAACAAAAAAGCAACTCTACAGTTTTTTATATTCTTGAAATTGAGATCTTCACTGCACCAAACCTGTTAATAGGATGCCTGGAGACAAGAAAGCAAGAAATATTTTCTCACTCTTGTCAGGACCAGCCTTTTAAAACACTATTTATGAAAAAATCAAGCTTGGCTACCCAGTAGGGTTCTTCTCTCAGGATCCCTCCAGCCCAGCACAGTCCCCTTTGCTGGAGAGCTACACCACATCCTCCTGTCCCAAAGAGACTGTGGTAAAACATTGTGCTGTAGGGAATCCTCAGGAATTAATTTCCTTTCCTTCTTCTATAAGATGCCCAGGGCTGTTATGCACTTCATCCTTCCCACCTGAATTAGCAGGTTCAGGATCTGCAGCAGTGGCTGGAGATAGCACTGTAGCAACTCAGCAGCCACAGCCCAGAGGGAGGTGCTTGCCCCCCCCTCTCCAGAGACTCTTTCTCTGCCTTCAGGTCTGAAGGGACAGGACTGGTTCTGTGATGTAATAGCCTGGGATGAGGAGCAAACTCCATGAAGTGGGGTTTCAAGGCTCACAAGGCCTTAATGAAGTATGAACACCATAAAGAAGGGCTGGATAACAGTGGCTGGAGATTCCCTTCTCTAGGGCTCAAAGGCACCCATCTACTGATGCAAGATGCTGTCATGGGAGATAGTTTATTTGTGGGGTGCCAAATTTGGGATGATGAAAAACTGAAGCTCACTATTCTATAGCTACAACTCTCACCCTTTCTTGCTCATCCATGTAGGCAGTGGTGATATTGCCAGGCTAGACCTGGAACTGAAGAATCACTACAGAGCTTTAAGGGTAAAGGCTGGAGTCCAGGCAATGCTCTCCTTGATCCTAAATGCAAAAGGGAAAAGCGCAGGTAGGAGTGCATAATTCCTGCCAATCCATGTCTGACTGGTATCTCAGGCAGAGATGTGGCTTTTATGACCATGGAACTCTCTTGAGCAATAGACACAATGAGAGCAATCCACCTAAGAAGCCAGAACAATAAAAATTGTTGCCCTTTACATGAAAGGAACACTCAAATGTGTGGAGCTCATTTATGGGATGGACAATAGCCTGGGTGAATGCTTGTGGGTTGGCATTAAAAGAGAGACCAATGAGGGCGGCACTGTGATGGGAGGTTATTGCAGACCACACAGTGAAGAAGTTGATGAAGTCTTCTGTAAACAGCTCTAGGAAGTCTCCAGACCACAGGTGCTGGTTCTCAAGGGAGGCTTCAACCTCTCTGAACTCGAAGAGGGAAAGGCAGCCCAAAACAGATTTCTGGAAAATGGCAGGCACAACTTAACACAAATGCTAGATGGGCCACAAGGGATGACACTCTCATGGTGGTTCTTATGGTTATTGTGGTATGTCTTAGTGCGATTGTCTTGGTTTAAAAAGACAGGTGTTTGCTAAGGAAGGAAACACAAACCCCCTTCCTCCAAATCACCACAATTTTTTGAAATTAAAATGCTCTCAGGCAAAAAAATATGGGGATAGGAATAACAGTTTTTACTAGGAAAAAAAAACTAAAGGAAACAAAGGTACTAGTACCAGCAAACAACAAAACAAACAAACAAACAAACAAACAAAAACCTTGACAGAGTCAAGAAATGACCTGCCACTCTGGGGCAGGGTGTGGATAACAGTCCAGTTGAGTGGTGGCTGCAGTTTTTTTAGAGTGGAAGCCACGGCTTTGTCAAAACAACAGTCTANTTAGTATCCAGTAATATGCATATATAAAAGAAATATCAAATATATATATATATATATATATATATATATATATATATATACAGACATGGTTAGATCTACAACACTACATTTCACATACATGTGACTCACTTCTTGCCTTCAAATAACTTCCATGTGTATTCCGGAAATGTGGTTTAAATCATATGCACGGGTACAGACAGGGAGTAAGAGATTCTTAAACAGTGCAAAACCCAGGCACTTTCGTTTTAGAAAAGCTGCCATCTTATCTTCCAATTATCTATTTAAAGGCCAACAAATCATATCATGTCACATAGCAAAAGGAAAACCTCTATTTAATATTTAGTCATGTAACTTCAGTATGGAATACAATTAGCAAAACTATCCCCTTTTCAAAGGCTTCAAACCAGTCATTAGTGCAAGCATTACTTTAAAAAGAGAGAAGGACACAAACAGCAAACAAACTACATCTTCTGTAACATATTGAGCCCTCATTGTTAGAAAACACAGCTGTTAAGTATTACCTGAAGTAATTTAGCTATGAGACTCAAGTAGTTTAAATTAGCCAAGTCCTCAAATAGACTTGCACACTCTCTAATCATGACACAGAGTATCAGAGGGTTCTCAGGGTTGGTAATCTACATAATTTCCCACTTGTAGTCAAGAAACTCAGACCTTATTTGAAGTAGTTTTTATTATTATTGGCATTTCTTTAAAAGAACACCTTTCTGCCAACAGGCATAAGAAAAACCCTAGCTAATGTTTTCATATGTAAATCCAAATAACACATGTTCATTGGACAGCAACTACCTCTCTTTTGAGGTATCTTCACAAACTGGAGTGACTCGCCTCTGGAGAACAAGGCATGAAACAGATCCAAAACACGCAACCATGTGCAGTGTCAGCAGTCACCTGGTGGGAACAGTGCAGACCCTGCAAAGGGAGCCTTGTAAACTGGCTGTTCAGGCAAGGCACCCACAGCAGCTGTGCCACACTACCAGAAACCATCCACTACACTCTCTGCAGGCCTGCTACCTCTTGCTTTTAAGCAATTCCTAAGAAAAGCCAGCATGTTATCAGGAGATTTAATTCCACTGTAGTGGTGTCCAGGTTTGCATTAGAAACTTTGATGGTGTCAGAAGGCAACAAGAGATTGCATGATCAGACAGACAATGCTTGGACAGATAAGGCTGTTTCCCACTCTGCTTTCTTAACATAAATTTCAAATACTGGAATTCCATGGATAATACCAAATACACATCAGACTGAACTTCATGAGTTCCACTACCTAAAACTCCATCCAAAAGCCAGCCACTGGATCACAGCAGGTCACATTTCAAATCATTTTTTGTGGAGACCAAAGCTATGCTGATCTCAACTTCAAAGACTATACATTACTTTGACAGAAAATGAAGGTCCAAAGAAAATACCAAAATTCAACTCTCTGAATTGTTTCTCCAAAATTAAGGGATGTATTGGCTGACTATAATGCAAGAGATGAAGTAGATCTGAGAACTGCCAGAAGAACATACCAGAACTGAATTAATAATGGATTTACTGGGGAGAGAAAGAAAATACTTGAAGAGCTAGTTTTCACTTGGGAGATCTGTGTGTTGCAGTGGGGATCCATTTTCCTCCTGTTGGGAAAGAGTCAGTCAAAGTCCCACCACATTCTTGGTAAATACCACCATGAATCAAGGAAGGAACAAGCCTGCAGTTTTACTTGTTCAATTTTTTTTTGTTATTGTTGCTGAGTCTGAAGGCAGGCTCCAAGGAAAATGAAGACTTAAATGAAAATTTTTTTCAAAATAGACAGTCACCGTTGAAAGCAACAGAGGCAAATTACAGCTAGGGCCCACAGGGAAAGTCAGCTCCTTCAGCACCAAAGGGAACAATGCATCTTTGTGCAATGGAAACAGATTCCATCAGTCTGCTTTGGAGGAGAGCACCGTTATCTCTTACACCATGGCACTGAGAGGACAGGCAGCAGAGCTTTACAGCCTTACTCCCTGGAAGGGATCCTCTGAACACAGTGCTGGCTGGAGGCATTTTCTGTCCCTCCTCCTCTTCCCCAGGGATTAGTTCCTACACCTTCCACACCTCTGCTGGAAGTGACCACTCTTGCCATGGCAGTGCTTTTTGTAGAATTTCAGGGACGCTAGAACAAAGGCATACAGACAGCTCAACAGACAGATGAGGCTGGAGGTTCACAGCAAGGTCCTGGCAGCACTCTCTGCTTGCACTGCTGGTGTGTCCTTGCTCCAAAGCCCATCATCAGCTCTGCTGCATGGAAGCAACTCAACTCAAAAAAAGGTTGCCAAAACTAGGGGGAAAAAAGCCCAGGCTGGATCAGTTCTGTGAAAAACTATTAAAAGAGTACAAGGGAAGGAAATGTGTCTGTATGGTTTTGTCTCACACACACAAACAGACACAGGAAAAAAATTTTGTCTCACAAAAAAGCAGTTTGAGTTGGTAGTGAACTTCACTGCGGACAGAGAAGAAGTCCGAAAAGCTGAAAATTCTCTTTTTTCTGATGAAGGATACAGAAAGTCGTCAAATTCCTCGTTCTGCAAGTACCACCACATAGGGGCCTTTCAGTTCACAATGCTTCATGAATCACAGAATCTTTAAGGTTGGGGAAAAAACCTCTACAATCACGAAGTGTAACCATTAACCCAGCACCACCACATCCACCACTAAACTGTATAGCCAAGTGCAACATCTACATGCCTTTTGGATGCTTCCAGGGATGGTGATTTCCCTGGGCAGTCTGTTGCAATACCTGATCACACTTTCAGTGAATAAATTATTCCCAATAGCCAATCTAAACCTTCTCTAGTGCAATTTGAGGTAATTTCTTCTCATCCTGCATTTGTTACCTGACAGAAGAGACTGACAATCAATCCAATCAATTAGCTCCTCTTCCACATCCACATTCATGCATGCCTGCACCATGCCAGAAGAGCACTCTAGTCTAACTAGACTATAAGACGATCAACAGACCCTTTCACACCTTTACCCTGACTTAATTCTCTGTTGATGACTGCATTTGTTGTTATCTTGAGGTTCTCCAGAAAGCATCAGTTGGATGTTCTGTGGATCAGCTTCTCATAGTACCAAGTTTTGTTTTCAGGCACAGCCCCATGCTTGCTGTACTCCACCCACCAAGGTCTATAACGAGGTGACCTCAGTGTTCATCTTCTCTAAAATAATGTGTTCTCTGAACTCTCAGAGAGCAAATCATGGCCACCAGCTGTGACAAATCCTCTTGGATCCTATAACCACATACCAGAGCTAAGAATGCACACCACAACACAAACCTCAGTTGTGTTGTTTGAAGCACACACTTCCTTGACTATGTTCTTACCCAGCTTATTCAAGCACAGACCAGGAGAAAAGATTTGCCATAATGCAAGTCAGAAGCACTAGTCACAAATTGTAGTCAGACACCATCTCCCAGTTTCATTTCCACCAGCTAGAGCAGTGTCTGTTTTCAGCACAGTACTGGTCCAGACTCCTGTGGATATTACCAACCTTCAAAGCTTCCAGCAGAGCCATTTGGATGATGCTCCCTCCCTTGTTTGTGTCTGCCAAAACCAGCCAGGTATGTAGCCTATTATTCAAACTACCCCTGCTAATTCTGACCAGCTGACAGAGCTGTCAGAAGAGGAGCTGCCCAGCAGCTCTTGATGTCAAGTCTTGTGTCTCTGGAGGATGAGAGTTGTTCACCTCCATGACCAAAGGGGAGCACCTCTCACCATCAGCCAGGGAATGCTGGCAGCACATGATGTGTTATACCTTCAAGCAGTAATGAAGGGAACAACTGCAAAATCAATGAAGTGCAGGAAAGACCTGAATTGAAAGACCTGAACAGAGCAACTGAGGCATTACACCTTCCTTAGGGCAGCATGAGAAGGCTGTGGAAGAACTTAATGTTATACCAGCTTCCTCAGGTAGACCACAAATATATGAGTGGTTGCAAAACCTACTCTTTCTAATTGGAAGAGTTTTGGGGGGAAAGTAGTGTGGAGAAGGCACAGGGTAGAGAAAAAATAGAATTTATTAATTGGAAAAAGGAGTAGAAGCTGAGTAGTCCTGTATACTAGTAGTCCTGTCATAAACAACTTTCCCCCAGAATCTCCCCAAACTGCTTCTGGGCCAATCCTGTTCTCTCCCCAAATACTTCTATTTCTTAAAGCAATGCCCGTAGCCCCGTATAAGAGGAAAAACTGCTGGTGCCACAAAACATATAAGCAGTGGAGTGGTGAGGAAGTGATTAAAAACAGAACAAGTGTATGCACTTGGGGAGAAAGTGTTCACTGCTTACAGCCTGGAGAAGGTCATAAGGGACAGTGGCACATAACCAAAGAAATGATAAATGGATTTGGTATGTGCATTAACTTCTTCTTGGTAAAATCCCATGAAGACTTTTGCTGGCTTTTATTACCATGTGTGCACAAATCCAAACCACACATGCTGTGTTGATTTAATCCACAACTACAGTGCTTTTATGTGTCCATTTTTGCTCAGTTCTGAGGCTTCATTTCTTCCTCTTTTTTCCTGCAGAAGTAAAAACCTTCTCCCTTTCTTGCAAGCAAAACTCTTCCTGAAAAATAACTCCGTTTACCCAGAAATGGTTCCCAGCCTTCACACTTGGTGAGCAGAAAGCAGTAAGCTCTGTGAAGGATTTAGACTGAGAGAGTTTTGGGGAAATAGCACTGCAGTGCTTAGGCTCGTTTCTCACACACCATTACAATGGTTGGTCCACATAGCAGGATGAGTATGTGCAGGGCTCCTCTGCTTCCCTACTCTGTGGTTTCAGTTTCTAAATGGAAACCACTATAACTATAAATGTACAATGGGTTTGAAAAATAATCTTATCCAGGGCAAATGGAAAACCAAAACCATCAACTTTGGAAAATGAAGGGTTCTACTAAAAATAACTGTGGTATTTCTGGTTTTGCCAAAACCAGTATTTTCAAATAAGTTGGGGACTAATGTATCTCAGTGGCCACTTCCTGAGCCTGAAGACAGATAGCAACAGTCTCCTTGTCCAGCAGAATGAAATTACCAAGTGCAGACAATTTAACTGCTCCATGATAAGCTTACCAATGGCACTAACAAGACAGGCAAGAATCACACCACTGAATCACACCAAGAATCACTGTTCTTTGGAAGACACATAAGGAACAGCTGAGAAATGGGAGAGGAGGTGACTGGAGAGGCAGAAGGACTGGAAAAGACTGAAGAGGGGACCAGAGTAGCAGAGACTCTTTTCTGAAGCCTCAGGGGAAGTACTAGAGGGATGAGGAACTTAAAGCTCCTTAACTGTTAGGAGATTTTAGCAACAGAAGCAGCAATAGCTTTCCCCTCTGAGCACTTGGAATACGAGAGAATAATAAAACTTTTAGGCATCTACTGGCAAGGCAAAATTCCCAGTGAATTGGCAGCATTTAGTCCTCAGACATGGGTCAGGAAGGACGGCACAGCATTACCCCCCTAAACATCTGCCTCCTGGGAGAGTCGCTGGTGCCACCCAGCTTCCTCAGAGGTGGGAAAATTGCTGCTTTCCTCGTTCTTGCCTGTTTTTTATTTCACTCTATAGTTTTGTCAAACTCAGAAACTGCCAAAACCTCAAGAGCTTTCAAAATGGAACTCAGAAGCTTAAGAAAAACAAAGGAATGGTTCAGTCTCCATGGCTCAACTGGTTGAGCCAAAGTGCATTTTAACCAACCAACTGGTTGGTTATGCCAAAGTGCATTTTAGGTAATTAAAAAAAATTACTAGCTCCAGAAGAGTGTAAAAAATGAAACCTCATAGCTGGATAGCTGAAGTATGACAGTTTGACTATTAATGCAACAGAAAAGAATAGCTTCCTCAAAGTATTTGTTCCATGGGTCATGTGAAAAGAAAGAGCAAAGACTGTTTTTTATAAGTAGTATTTGATAGCAAATGTTAAAAAAAGTCGAATACCTAATTATCTTATTTGAAGAGAGGAACAGCTGGTATCTTTTAGTGAAGATAACCATCCAGAGTCTATCCTTGCTGTTTGAGAGTTGATCTTTTTCTTCACAGGCTTTTCTGAAATTACTCATTGCCTTACTTGGCAGCAGAAGAGGAAGCTACTGCTAAGCATCAAGAAATTAATTCTTAAATTCCAAGAAAGGTAATATTAAATATGCTTATCTATGTATTTTTCTGAATTACATATGCATGGAAAGGATAGGAATTGTGATGAAGCTGTGGGGGGAAGGGAAGGGAAGGGAAGGGAAGGGAAGGGAAGGGAAGGGAAGGGTGCAAGATTCCTCTATTTTAGAACTTTTTTCCCAGAAAAAGTGTTAAACAATACAAATTAAAAAAAAAAAAAAAAAAAAAAAAACAAAAAGCCCTGCTAGTAAAATGAGCTGTCACACTTTCTGGAGAAGAGTATAAATGAGCATTTTAAAACAGAAGACTCTGTAGACACAGATTGTGTTTTCCACATCAACTACAACTTTTCCTTTTGTAATTTATACTGTAATTTGAAAATGCCAATTGAAGGGTTATGCAAGCTTCTGCTGTGAAACAAAAACTGGAAGGTGCTTCCACATTTCTCTCTAAATTAAGATGAAGCAAAGAGATGAAAAATATTCTAATTAATGGAATTTCTAAAGAGCCTTCTTTTCAATGAAATTGTACAGTGGCTTCCTTCTGTGATCATCTTTATATTCTTCACTGAATATTTCAGCTGGTTTTTTTCCTACTGATCAAAACCTAACCCACCCAGGTCCTCCATGTTCATGCACTGATCTTTCAGACACCAGTCTTCAGTGCCCATATCAAAGTTGTTAGCATGAGCAGTTCCTGTGCACTTCATGGCTTTTGAGGATGGCTGAGTGAATCTCGCTCACTCACACTGCTCCTCTTGGAGGCTGAACATGCCTCTCTTACAGGAATGCTAGAATATTCTCCATGCTTTCCTGTAATGTCCACCCAAGTAGCCAGCAGTAGGGACCCCAGTGGTAAAGGTCCCTCCTTACCCCCTCATGCCACAAGCCAGGATCTTGCACATCTGCACTCTGAGAGCCAAGCAGAGGTCCCTGCCTGCCCTGTCTCCCTTGTTCTTTACACCATCTCTGCTTCTTTCTGCAGAAGGCTGTCACAGTTTGGGTCACATCTGTGCTCTGTGGCTCCTGCTGGAAAGCACAGGGCCCAATGAAGAGTGTAATGCAACTAGTAGTGAGAGCAGCTGCTTCCCACCACATGCCTGCCAGCAGACATAGGTGAGGAAGCCAAGAATGTGTGTGTACAGAGGCACATATGTTACCACTCTCCTTCCTATTGTCCTCCCTGGCCAGCTAGGTCAGAAGTCAGCAGCAGGGGTGCCAGCAGGGTTTGAATGGGGTACAGCAGGACCGAGGGCTCGGGGCCAAGGGATCTGCAAGAGGCAGCATTTCCTGGCTCCCATGGGGTTCTCCTAGAGACAAGGCACGATGGCCCCCAACAGCAGGGTGTCTCTTCAAGGGACAAGATTTCTCAACTCTTGAGTTTACAGGCATAGCCTTTATGGGTCAGACTCTCATTTGAGGAAGCAAAACCTGGCATAGCCCTCTGAAGAGACTGCCAACCTACAGCTGCTAATTTATGAATTACTAATTCATAAATGTAGAGCTTTTGGGGAGGTCTCTTTGTCAGAAAAGCAGCACAGACTCTCTGTCTGACAAGCAGAAGCAGTACAGCAGGGAGTTAGAGGGGTTATGAGACACATACCACTCCCTGGTCTCCAGCACTCATATGTGTGGGTTTTAAGTTTTTTTTTTTTGGGTTTTTTTTGTTGTTTTCTACAATGATTCAGAGGCACCACTCTGCTGCCTGACCTGCTAGACTTAGGACTACTGCAGCACCTCATGAATATCAATCCTCTCCCACCCTATTCACCTTCATCAAATGAACATCAAAGACTCTCCTGAATTGCTTGGGAGGGAAAGTTAACATTTACTGTATATTAAATGTGAACTGGATACACTTCAGTTCACCTTTGCTTTTACATACAAGTCAGAAGGTTGAATCATACTGGGACAGGACTGACCTACTCAGGTTTTGCTCAAGTTATTGAGGTTGCCTAGTTATTCCTTTTAAGCCAGACTCTTAAAGAGTCTGGCAGACAAGGCTGCAGGGGAGCCTCAATGTTTCTGAAAATCTCATTAGGCATCTAGCTGTAACCTGAACCCACAGCCTTAGCATACAAATATTTGACCTTTCATTACTAGACCCATGTTCTGCAGAGGAGATACTATTGTGAGAGCTCTGCCCTGTCTCCTGTGAGCATTCTCAAACAGCTACATTACACATCCTGAGGTACTGAGAAACTCCTGCACTGCAAGGAAGAGAGGGGAACATATAGGATTTAAAGAGGGCTCCTTTCAGCTTCTAGTACCTGGGATTAGATGTATAATAATTCTGGGTTCAGAAAAAAATTGGACACATCCTGAAGCTTAAACCCATTTATTCAGAATTAATTGCATGTCTCTGTACACTGAGACATTTTCTGCACAGCCAGTCCCTCTGTCAGCAGCTAAGGATGCCTCAAGGATGGAGGGAAAGAAGAGAGAAAGAAGCAGGCTGAATTTTTCCCTTGTTTACCAGACTTCTCCCTAAGACTAAAAACCTAACTTGCAAAGAATGAGTTTACTTACATGAACATTTTTCAGGCAGAGTACAGCAAATGCTAGTCCCCAGCCCTGCAGCAGCAGCTTCTGCTAGGGCAGATGTAGAGATCATAAAACCAAGGGAGGGAAAAAAAGTAAATAAAAATCTTGATTCCTTACATTCTTGATTCCTACAAGGCAGTGTAAGAGCACAACAGGATTCTGAACCATGTATTTGTATTTTCCATGCTAAAGGCAAATAAACCACCCTAGACACTGGCTCCTTAACACTCAGCACAGATTATAAGCACAACTCACTCATCACTGGCACAACCCCCCAACTTTTAACAGTAAGTTTATTTAAAACCTGCAAGCTAGATTTGGGCCTTCTGCACAGAGAGGTCTAGTATGCCAAGTTGCAATCCAAAGTGACTCTTACTACCAGACTATAAACCCCAGAAAATAGGGCTAAGAGTTCATTATGAAGCTGGTGACAGACTCCTAATTATAGTGGTGCTATCAAGCATGATAAAGGCTGGTTGGTTTTATTATAGTCTCATCCAAAGACTTGTTGGATGCTGGATTAGCTCATCTTTTCACTTCTGTTGGGCTGCCATATGTTTCCTTTTCTCCTTTATGTAGCATTTGGCAGGAGATATTTGTCAGCATTTAGAAAAAGAAAACATGTCTCCAGAAACTTCACTTCTAGTTCTTTCCATGCGAAGTTTCTTGTTTTACCTCTTAAAACCTTAGAAATTGCATTTTCATGTCTAAAGCAAAACTGGATAAGAAAAAGTTACTATTAAAACATGAAATATAGACAGTCTTAAACCGTCCTGATCACAAAACTGCAGTATAACATCTCAGTATACTTTAAAGAAACAGATACCTCCATAAAAAGCTGTCACTTTCTCCCTCCCCTTCCACATCAATGCTGCCCGATTTCATATCCACTTCAAATATCTGCAAGTAAATCAGAGCAAAATGCAGCATTTTACTAACAGATTTGATTATTTATTCATCACTACCACCTACCAGCATTGTTGCAAAGATCCAGATTACACAGAACAAGTCACAGGAATAAAAACAACAGTAACACAGGCTTTTTAAAAAAGCCTTTTGTTTGCCAGCTGTAAATGCACTGAATGTCACAAGCTTAGCTAATACACCGTAGGAGAAAGAATTTAATTGCTTCTAATCCCAGATATCAGAGAGCTGGGAGGAGCTAGCAGCACCTGTATGGAGACAAACCTGGAAACCAGAATAGTACTGTTGCTGGACAGAAAAGAGAGCTCCAACAGTCATTTCTTGACTTCATAGACTTTGGAGAAAAACTGAAGCAATGGCAAAGCTTCACACAGGTAGCCAGAGGAGAGGCAGATTATTTCACCTGTGCATCAAAACATGCTCAGAAAAGGTGGGGTAGGTGGCACCATGAGCTTCAAATATGGAGCAGAATTCAGCAACAGATAAGGATTTTACTGCCCCACGACATTTGAATCAGACACACTTCGGGCATCACTTCCCACTGCCCTTCCTCCCCTCTCTCAGCTTCCTCTTCAGTAAGAGCTCTTCTGCTATGGCAAACAAGGTATTCTTCTGAAGGCATCTGCTGTTAGTGACATACCTCCCAAGCAAATGTCATGGGCTCATCTCCAGACAGAAAGAAACACAGTTTGTTTCAGAGGAAAAAAAAGAAATGGCCTCGAAAGGCCACAAAAAGTGACCTAGGGGCAGGATAATGAGAACTAATAGAGCACTTGTGAGAAAAGGAAGGTCACCTGTCAAAGTTGCTATTCAGCTCTGCTAAGTGGTTTTATTGATGGGTCATTAAAGGATTCTCATCCACCTTCAGCCTCAAAGTGGTTTTGCAAAACAGACAATCAGAAAAAAAAACCCAAACAAAATTGCCGTAGGTTTAAAGTGTCTTAGCCTGATACTATTATGCACTGAGAAGTGCATAATGAAGGTCTGAATTTTGATTAAATTTGATTTTTAAATTTAAGTGCGGTCTTCCTGCAGCCACGCCTCATCACCAAATGAAAGTTCATGTCTTTGGATAGCTGAACCCCACCATAATCCAGTTTGCCTGAAAATAAGTAGTATAGTTGATTTCATGATCTTTTGAGCCCTTTGGTGTAGGCTTTCAGCTGTCACCATTTGCAGGTGTAGATATGTAGTAGATAAAGATTAATGCTTGTGTGCCAACCCAAAGATGCTGAGCCTGCCAATTTTAGGAGCTCTGCAAAACAAGCCATGAGATGCTCCCACAATTTCGATGTAAGTAGGCCAATAGAAAACTGAATGAATAAGGCCATTTTGATGGCTAGGCCATAACTACTGTAAGCAGTGGACTGGCAGCATAGTTAAAAGCAGACAGATTTCCTTGCTTTCCCTTTTTTTTTCCCCTTCAGACACTGGCAGTGAGTGCTGTAGGGAGGGACTGAAATTTCACCAGCACCTGCAGTAACATGCAGGCATGAGTAGCACCCAGTTTCAAAAGTGTCTTTATAGAATACCAAAGAATAACTAAAGAGCCACAAGTTACTGGTGAAAAACCTACAGTGAACAAGAGCAAAATTAATTTCAGTGTTGACTGCCTGTAGTGTTCTATGACAAATAATCTGATTTCCACCATTATATCCAGGGAAAAAAACCCCACAAAATTATTGACAAGCACTATTAATAAATTTGATTTTTGGTTTGCAAATTTTGTAGCTTAACAAAGTTACAAGGAACGTATTAAGCTACCTGCTGCTGTTAACAGTGTATAGGTGCATACACATCTGTTACCTATAGGGACCTCTACATATATTATACACACCTTATAGCTCCCAAAAGCACCCAAAAATTGTATTGCAGACACTATTGCATTCTGCCCCGTTTAAATCTTTCATCCTCCTCCTTTGTCTGGCCCAGGCTCAGTCAAGAGCCATGGGGAAGCCCCACTGGGGCACTGCATGTCCCCAGTGTCCGTGCGCAGACCCAGGCTCCTGGGGCTGCCTAAGAACCAGTTTCCCCTCCCTGAAGCCCAGACTTGCACAGCCCACAGGCATCACCTCTATGGGCAAATTAGCTGCCATGAATTACAGACCTGGTGTTAGCTGAAATGTTTTGAGAACTTGCATGTCAACCTGTTTTGGTCAATATTCACAGAAAAGGCACAAGCATCTGTGACAGCAGCTCCCCTCTGCTGCCAAATCCTGCCTCTAAGCTGTTAAAAGACAAGGTCACTTAAATTCTCACAAGGACTAACAAGGTATTTTCTCAGTCCTATGTCTTGGAAACAGCTGATTTGCTCTGGCTAAATGCTCTTTTTTCTTTTTAAACAATAATAACAGAATATTCAGCAAGAGGCAGACACCAAGTTAAAGAAATCTCAATGAAAGCTTTTAAATTGGCAAACTTGTAAATGGCTGAAAATAGAGTCTTATAATGGGAAGTGTCAAACAACCTTGATAATAGGCAGCGTTACCAGTCTGCTCTGTAATTCAAAATTATGTTTTATTATAGTGTTAAATATGCCTAAGCTCCATTTACCAGTTCCACCACTGCCAGCCCAAGAGCAGCTGCTGGCCGATGGCAAATTAACAAGTTGTAGTTTTCCTGGTGTAGACAAGAGGATAGTTGTTTCTGGCTTTCAGCAGTTGGAGCAGGTTCATCTCAGCAGTTTTTATAGAGCTGAGCATGTTGGCATATGGCCATTAACACATTTCTTAGGTGGCTCCCTGCAGTAATAAGGTGGCCTGAACATATGAGAAGTAAGATCGAGTCATGTTTTTCCAGAAGCTGGTGTAAATGTAGCCAGCAGGTGCTCTTGAAGGAAGTACTACAAAGTACACACATTCCAGAGTTTTTCTATTTGGGAAAACAAACTTAAAACTCCAGCTGACACTCAAGAAGCCCATGGCCTTTATAGTATCACAGAATGAGATTATATAGTCAAGTTCAGAAAGGGGTCTGGGGACATTTCTTCTGAGACAAAGTAAAAGTCTGCTGCTGTATTTCCTTCAGCAGAACGAATGGACATTACCATGAGAGCCAAACCATGAAGACCATCAATCTTTTTCTTGCAAAGATGAACCACATGAGTTCCCAGCCTAAAAGACTGTCACTTTTCAAAAATTCAGAAGTTTTTAACAGCCTCCAAGAAGCTCTTCAGATAAATCATGCAAAAGGGCCTTTTCCAAGGTGCCAGAATCACATGACACCAACCAATCTTTCACCACCCAGGACCAGTCAGTCTATAAGAAAGGCTGCCAGTTCTAAGACAGTCTAAAATTGAAACTACAGCTCACATTGTTCCTATGGAATAAAAAAGTGAGGGGATGGACACGACACCCTTCCTGGGCTGCATGTCCTGGGGAAGCCAGATTTTGGCCATCAGAACAACCCTGGAAATGAACCACTACCCTGGGTGTGCCAGAGAGCTGCTGCCCAGCGCCAGTGGTACAGAGGATAATGCTTTGCATGAGGAGAGCTCAGGAGAGCATGAAAGATGAGTCGTTGCCTGTCAGCACTGGGCTGGGCACCCACTGGCATCTCTCCCAGACAAGTTGCAGCAGGGAGCTGAGGCAGTTGCTGGCACAACCTCACAGTGGCACAAACATGACCATATCCTTTCTTCTTGTCCCCCAGTTAACTCCCTCAGACACTTTTACACTTTATTCTTCCCTCCACAAATCAAATGGCCCCTCCTGGGGACCAAGATCGAGGCATTGGGATGATTTGGGGCTGTGACACGTAAGATCCTAGAGGAACCATGGCTGGACCATGTCATCCATGTCATCCAACCTTCCATTTCTATGTCTCCAAAGTAAGACTAGCAGTCCTTACTGGCATAGAGTTACAATTATACATTTTTGAATCTTCAAAGCATCCACATATAACAGTAAAGGATCCAGAGAAAGATTCTGCTAGCAGTATATAAAAGCAAAAAGAATGGATTCAAATCAACTGTGCTGCTCAGCACAGCAGTTCAGTGAACTGTGCCTTTCACCCTGGGGATCTCAGGGGTGCATCCCTGGGTAGTGGGACAGAAACCACTGCAAACACAGGCAGGTGCTGCCCCAAAGGTGGTGAGCATTGGTTTCATCACACCGGCACACACAGCCAGGGGCCAGTTTCCAACCACTGGTAGTGCTGGTTCCTTTTATACCTGGTACATGCACAAGTTGAAATGCAAAGTGGGCACTGGATGTTTTTCAGAGAGATTAAATAATCTTTTGATCATGAGAACAGAGGGCAGCATCTTCAGAGGCTGCATGTGCATCTTTTTCTAATGATCAAATCCCTTTGAGGCATCTCAGAGAGGACATACTCAAAAACACTGCAAGTCTCAGGTTGTTTGGCTAATCTAGATTCCAGAAGTCTTGTCTGTATTCAGCAAAAATACGATTTGTTTCTTTAACATCTCTTGCAGCCTCTCAGCTACATTTCCCCCATCTCAGGAGCAAACTCTACTTCTCTGATTCTTTCTATATGTTTTCCAAAAGCAGCATCTTCTACTAACCAATTCTTGTACCACTGGTCCCAAAGGACCAGCTTAACATCTCTGTGGCTTCAGAGCCAATTCTTGCAGGACTCCTGTTGCCCTTATTTTTATGAACAAAATATACTCTGAAAAGCATCCAGAACAGCTGAGTTTTTAATTCTGAGATCACCAGGGCCAAGGTGAGAAGCTACTGAACTCTCAAATGATCCAATATGGAAGAGTGAGGAGAAGGGAGAAACAAGCTGTTTTTTCATAGGAGGTAATGGGGATAATGAAATAGATCCAAGTTGGACTAAAAACCAAGACTCTCTTTCCTGCAAGAAGGAAGCAGTAGAAAATAATTTTTACAAATTGTACCACCATGATAATAGGACAGAGACTCACTAGGCTATTTCTTCTCAGGGACAGAGATGCAGTAGGCTGGATTTCCCTTTTAGATTCCAGGTAACACTTCCATGTACAGTGACTGATATCTACCATTTACTTCTGAAATTCCCACTTCTACTCTTCAGTAAACAATCTTATTAGAAAAATAGTCGTATGAGGCAGAGAAGCAAAGAATTGCAGTCCTTCTAAATAAAGGCTCTAACAAGTATCAAGTGCTGTGACTGAAGGAGTAGCTGTACACTAAGTCTTTTTAAGCAGCAAGCATGGCTTAAGGAATTCCCACATATGCCTCTGTATGCTTCAATGTCAGCTGTGCTCATTCTTGTACTATACACTGTTAATTGGCACCTGAGGCAATGTGGATTCTAAAAGAAATTTGACAAAACTAAAAAGTTGTTTATATTTAAAAATAAGAAAATAAATCAACTCATTTCAGTTGTCTCTGGCCATGCAAGCACTGAGAGCAACAGAAGAAGAAGAAGAAGACATCCTCCTTAGGATCACCAGTAGAAAGGCACCTAGGGGAGAGCTAAAGATATCCCAAGACCACAAAGAGATGTGAAGTTTGGAACACAACTGGAACCTGTGTCCTAGTTCTGCCTGTCTGCCTATAGCACTGGATATGGCACAGCAGTCATTTACAGAAGCATCTTGCAGTGCTTCAATATGGAAATATTCCTAGTAAATATGCCAGGCCAAACTAAAAATAAAATATAACTGTTAGTCATTTGATCTCTGTCCAAAAGCCTGGACAACTCATTGCAGGAAGTTTCTCTGTGAAGCAAGGACAATAGTAATAATACCCAGTAGCTCTTGAAGCTACGACCACTGAGATGGCATTTCTTTCTTATCTAACTTTCTCTCCTGTAATAGGATTTGTTTTATGTATAGATATAGATGATAGAGATAAGAGATATAGAGATATAGAGATATAGAGATATAGAGATAGATAGATAGATAGATAGATAGATAGATAGATAGATAGATAGATAGATAGATAGATACCTCAGCCTCACAATATTGATAACAATTTTTTCTTGCAAACCACTATTTACTTCAAAGGAGCACTGTCATCAGTGGAGAAGTAACTTGTTCAGGCAGGAAGGTGTAAGAGAAAATGATTGTTCAGCATTCAAGGAGGAGAAATAACTACTCTGTCCCAGTTCTCTCACTAAAGAAGTACACTGCAAACTAGGAGAGCTCTTACTTATAAGATAAAAATATGCATGTTGTCACAGAGTGCTTTCCATTTGAAACACAGGAAGACTTGGGAGTCAAAGTGGGAGAGAGAGGGACATACTTCAATTCTCTGGCTGTTTTAGGGAAGGGCCTAGCTACAGCTCTGTTAAGAAACTGAAGACACTGAACAAGGGAGTGAAATAAAGTGCTGCAGCAAAATTTTGATGGAGCGTATCAGGAAATTCAGGCTGTTTTTTCTGCATGAGAAGAGTAATGAGCAGAGGTAGCACAAGCAGCAGCTCTCATGTTTCCTCCAGGCTCGGGAGAGCAGGGCCACCTCCCAGCTTCCTCCTCCCTCCCCAAACCACAAACTCCTTTCCTATCCTGCAATCTCTCTTCCCACTGCTCTGGCAAATCTTTCTCTTTCCTTTCTTTGCCTTAGCTCCAAGTTGCCAAGCAAGTTAAAAAAAAAACAAAACCAGAGAAGAGCTGAACATATCTGCAGAAGGATGTGGAGGTTAGGGAGATCCTGTGTCACGTTAACAGACCACAAGTGTTTTGTGCAAGAATCACCTTTCTGATACTGTTGGGAAAACTTTTTTTTAAAAAAATATGGATGGATGGATGGATGGATGGATGGATGGATGGATGGATGGATGGATGGATGGATGGATGGATGGATGGATACCTATTTTCCTCAGGTAACATGTGTTTCTTTTCTCACCAGCATATACATGGTTAAATAAAACAATCACTCATTAGCAGTGCAAGAACATTAAGATTTAAATAAGATGGGAAGCAAAACAGCAAAGGAAATATGCAAGAGCAAACTATCACAGAGCCCACTGAATTAGCACCACTACTCAGCTTTCTTTATGTCTAGCTGAAATCTGTTTCAAGATTGAAAGCATTCAACAAGACTAAGTGATGCTAAGAGCAGGAGCAAAGAGTTTCAAATAACTCATTTCATAAATATCCCTTAATACTGTAGGATATTACCTTAATTTAAGTTGAAGCAAGCCATATCTATAAGATTAAACTATGGCTGAATTGCAGGTACTAATAGCAATAGCAAGCAAACCATGCCACCCTGACTGTGAATAGGTCAGCCTTATATTCTCATTAGACACCTTTCAGAAAAATGGAGAAGCAAATGTGTCCCTAAAGCTGCCATTAGCACAGCATGGGCTGCTGGGTGTATCTGGCTCAGGTGCCCCAACTTTAGCAGCAGCTTTCCATTCACCAGCCTTTTGCTGGAAAACCTGAGGCTTTTGGGCACACCAAAATGGAGACTCAGGCACCTTCTCAACCTGCCACAGCAATATCTCACTTGACTTTTGGAAGCCATCAGGTACCATTTTCTGAGAAAGTCGACAGAAGACATTATACAGTATTTTTTAAAGTTAAAATGTTGAGCTGTCAGCCCAAATAATTTGCTCCCACAAGTTTTTAAGTGTGAGCCGAGAAGCTGCTGAGGTTGAAAACTTGTTAAATACCGCATTATAAGAATGTTACTGACAACAAAACATGAAGTGTCTTAGCAATATTTAGGGACTGAAAATAAGTTCACTGTGGAAACTGCAGACCATTTAAGACATTGATCTTAAGCACCTATATCTTCATACAAAATGAAGAACATAGAAAATTAAGATACAGAATCCTCAGGAAAATAGTCAATACAGCTTGTATTGAAAATCAGACTAATAATCCTACCCAGAAAATGTCCCCAACCTGACAAATTTAGTTAAAGAAGGCATATGATGTCTTTTAGCAAACTAAGCTTCTTACAACTAAACAGTTCTATTTAAAAACAGATGCCACACAAGTTAACAAAGCAGATTAAGTAGCTCATAATTCTCAACGATTATCATTCAATCCTTGATATACCGGCTCTCCTTATCTTTATAGGAAACAAAACCTGAAGCAAAAATCATCCAGGAATGTGGAAGTCCTAGTTAAGAAAGACAGTGCTGGTACAAATCCATCATTCCATCAATTTTCCTGAGACCTGAACAAAAGCATAAGTCAAGTTCAAAGCTATGATGATGTGGACCACGAGGTACAATAAACTCCACTGAACAGCAGCACTGCTGCTGTAACCCAGCAAGATCACACAGAAAGCAGACCCAAAATTTAGTCCACGGTGTCGGAATATAATTTGGAAGAGGGCAATGTAAAAGATCATTAGGGTCACAGCTGTTTACCTGCTAGCACAATCGCTCCAGGGAAGTGGAGAGAGAGAGCAAACGTGATACTCCAACACACACAGCATCAAAGCATCGTGCTGAAATTGTGAGATGTAATTACATCATTTAACACTGGACTTCCTAAAATGTATCTGTTTCTGACATTGACTGCTTGAATCTAATGTCATTACATTGGTAAGAGCTCAGATGGGAGATATATGCTCTATTTAGAACCAGACTTAAAGAGACACTATAGCCAATCCATTTAATTTAGTAGAGAGGAGGTAAAGAGAGGATGATAAAGAGGTAATAAGCATTGTCTGTGTCAGCTCATAGATATTAGGTCTTTTTCTTAGAGTTGATTTGATCAGAGAATGCCAATCCACTGGATCAAGCTGTTCTTAGGAATTTGGCAGATTTTATAAGCACTTCCACACCTCATTGATGAAATAAATCCTTGAGGAAAGGCCACTGGCTACTCTCCAATTTTATTCACAGAAAAACCAAGACAAACCAACATTATGGGTACAACTGCATCTGAACTGAAGAAAGAATACAAAGTGCCTTTTCAACTCAAAATTAACCATTTCAGACTACTTTATTTTTGCTAGTTTTTTTCCAGTCAGCCTCTCACCTGTCAGACAGGGATCAATTGCTTCTATGGGTCCCCTCTCACCTTCAAAGCAACAAGTCCAGGGGCTCATTTCCATCAAGATCTGACCCCAACCTCTTCCAGGGCCAAACCAAAAGCCCCCTTTTTGGATAGACAAGCTTTGCTGTTCTGACACTGCTTCCCTCACAACATTTATCCATATTCAAGACACACCAGGAAAAATGAAAATGTGACTTTAGCACAGGAATAATTGAGGACCATTCAGAAACCATTCAACAGGCGTGGTAGAGTAATATAATGCAACTAACTTTCTATACTTTCTAACATGACTTTCTCTAAAGCCACGTCTTTAGCTTCCAAGCTTCCTCCTTACTGGAATATGCCACTGAATTTTTAATTATACTGCTATTATGAAGTGGTAATGAGCATTAGCTGGTGACTCAGAATAATAATTACTAGGTGGTGCTATCATGAAGGTACAATTTTAGAAGCCAAGCAGGTGTTACTTTCCTGAATGATTCAAAAATCACGAGCAGCCAATCCTCCTGCTAATTGCACACGGAAGCTATGCACATCTGAAATGCCTTTTCTCACATGTCCAAAACAGGTGGAGAAGGAAGTTTTTCCTTAATCCTGCTAAGATGATTGGGTGTCAGTGTTCAGAAATAATTCCCCAAGTACAAGGTTTGGCTTTTTCATGATGTGTCAAGCATCTCTCTATTAAAAAGGTTAGGTTGCCTTTTCTTGCAGAAAGAAATGTTTCAGGCTTGCTTCCATCTAAACCTCCCACAGCCCCCAATTCTGAATGTCAGTCATTCTGCATCAGTGGCAACAGCAGCAATAAATGCCTACTTGTAATTAGAGCATAGTGGTTTGGACATTACAGGGTCTGTAATAGATGAATAAAATAAATATATAAAAACAATTAAAAAAAACATTGAAAAGAGAGCTAATTTTTAAGTAGCAGAATACATATTTGAAAACAGTAAGTAACCCTGAAAAATTGTGCAGAACAGTCTTATAGCTCTGAATTCTGGTAACTTGTTGGAAAAGGCCTGTTATAAAAGGCTTCCCTTTTGTCCTGAATTGTTCTCCAGGTTACCCCACTGCACCATAAACTGAATCATGAGAAGATTTCAGTGTCTCCATTTCTAATGAAAAGCCAGCTGACTGGGGATATATCTATGACATTTGTACTATCGAATATTTCAACATGAGATTGTTTGTGACAGCAATTCTAAAGCACTCAATCTCCCAACTCTCTTCTCTCCTGGGTGCTTCAGTAGTTCTTTTTTTCAAACACTTGAAATAGCTCTATGATGGAGTTACATAGGACTTGTTATGGGAATGATAGAGAGTTGATTAAGTGTGGGATTTTTTTTTTTTTTTAACACAGCTTTTCCTTTTGCATTTCTTAAATCCTTTCCCACAGCACTGCTACTTAAACACTTCAATTAAAATTTTGGGTGATAGCATGCTCTTAATTTCTTTATCAAATTAACTGGTGTACAAAAAAAGGATGATTGGAAAGTCTTTCCCCATGATATAGTGATTTTTCTTTTTTGTAAGGGGTTTGCAGGGAGTTAGTGATAGAGGCAAGAAACAACAAAACCGTGGGTGTGTTGGGCCATCAGTTGTGACGTGGGCAGGTGGAGGAATCCTGTCTTCCACCACAAGCATGCCCACGGTGACTAATGCCTTCACACCCTGCAGCATGGGATCACACTCACCCCATGGTTGTCATTTTTAAAGCATCTGGTGGTAATTTAGAAATACAAAACTAAAAACCAGACAGGCACATACTTCGTAGGTCTACTATTTACAAAAGCAGTGATGCAGTCACAGGTAAAACAAATAAATGTTGAGGTTCACCCTTCTTAAATCTGAGCTGGGGAGTTTACCTGTTTACTACCTTGCTTTGAACACCAAGACAAGAATAATTATTCACCTCTTACAACTGGCAGTTGAGCAACACAGAAGAGATGCTTGCAGTGGTAGATAGATGAGCTTCACTACTTTGGAACTAGCCTCTTGTATGGAAATGCTGTACCCATTTTAGGCCCTTAGTAAAGCAGATTACTTTATCTATTATCACTGCAAGCAATCTCCACTATATGCTTACTATAGTGACACAAACACTATATGTTTGTTTGAGGGCAGCTTGCCCTCATGGATAGTATACACCCAATTAAAACGCCACCAAACAAGGAAAGCTGACCTCCTCCAGGTCCCTCATGTGCACACACCGCCTCAGAGCTCCTCAGTGGCCTCCTGCACCGGCTCATGGCACCAAACCCACGTGTCGGTGCTCAACCCCCAGCACAGAACTGCAGAGCTATTTATTATTGCATGTAGTTTAAAGATAACAACTTTTTATTAAATTAATGGCATTTATTCTCTTAGGCACCACTGGAATGTACTGAAGTGAACTCAATGTAGGGTGTAATTCAGGAAATGTAACTACATTCATTGAAGACATTTAAATGATAATCTGTAAATATGCTTGTTCCTTATTCCATCAGGATTTGTTTCCATTTCTTTTAGCATTTAGGCCCCTCATCAGACACCACCATCTCCCTTAGAAGGCTGGAAGCAAAAGAAGGTAACACTACTGGACCTGGCCATTTCACCTGCAGCCCACCTTCACATGCACGATCATCCAGGGCCATCCTTGCCACTCCTTGCTGAATGAGCTCAAGACCCTTTTGGAAAACAGCCCAACACACCCACTGTGATTGTGCTAAGCCATTTAATTAAGGCCCCTGGTACCATCTACTTTGATGCACAGCTTTTTGTTTTGTTTAGAAACCTGAGAGCTGTCCTGATAAGACAGAGGAAACATCCTCTAGTCCAGCACACTCTCCTGAGAACAGACTTCATCTCACTTTCTGCAGAGCAGCCCAAACTAGTCACTAGGCTATTTCTGTTTTCAAGGAGACTGAGCCCTCCCAGGGGCAATTCAGCTTCCCTAGTTTAGGTGCTTATCTCAGGCTTGCATGAATCACCTCAGCCTCCCCTCTTCCCATCCCCTGATGATTGTTTGCTGTAAATAAATGTACAGAACTAAAAATTAGGTGTCTTGCTGAAGACAGTCAGGGAAAATGAACCACATTTTAACATTAGCCAGCAGCAGCCACTGAAGACCATTCATTTCTCATGCCAGATATCTTCCCAGATTTCTAAGAAAAATGAGTTTTAGGACTTCCTAAATCGAAAGTTGCATCAAGGCTTTAAAGTTACCAAAGGTCTTATTTTCAATGTATGTGCCTAATCGTTTTTCCATATCACTGGTATCTAAAAGCTCCCTGCAGCAATTCCATGATGTAGCTTTCCCTCAAACAGGAGAAAGGACAGAAAAGGGAACTGGATTTTAGGCCTGCTGCCTGGTATTGTTCTGCCTGTACTTCTTTTAAATTATATCATATTTTCTCTCTCATGCCCTTTTTCATGTGAACTGAAGAGTTCTTTTTCTAAAAAAAAGGTGCCCTAACCTTCAGGTGAAATGATCAGAACCCTCCAGGGTGTCTAAGATTCAAAAGTTTATGGATCTGTAAAATCACAGGGATAATTATGATGTTTTTCTCTACTCCTCTCTTATTATTTGTTATTTTCTCTTTACTTTACTGACCACCACTGCACACTGAACTGACATTTAGAAAGTATTATCCACTGCACCTCCAATAGTATGTTGAGGCTTTTTAGCCACTCAGAAAGAAGAGGATTATTTCCTTTCGCCCTTCATGCATTATTTTGCATTCCTTGACACTGAATTTTATTTCCTCATATTTCCAGCTCCGTGTTGAAAGAGCCTCTGCAAGTAATTTCAGGCAGCTTCAGGTCAGATTACTGTAAATAATCTTGGTATTCTCTCCAAGTTCTGTCATCTACTTAAAATCAGATCATTGATGAATATGTTGAACAACTCCAACAACAGATCTCTGAAGGATTCATCCCAGTAATAGCTGCTATAGAACAAGGATGCTAATCAGATATTCCATTTCTGTTTCCTGTTTTTAATCACTTAGCACTTTTTCTTTTGTTTCCTGAAAACTGTGGTTCTGAAATATTTCTGTTAAATATAGCTTATACTTTTATTTTCAAAGAGCTTTTTACAAAGTACCAGCTAGATCTGCTGTATCCATATAGTAGCTTCCCTCCAAAACTTGCACAGAATCACAAGAAGCAAATTCCCTTTACAGAAGACATGCTGTCTCCTCTCTGGTTCATTATATTTCTGTTATATACTGCTTATATTCCTATTCTCATTTCTACAAAACTACGTAATACAGGGGCAAGATTTACTGATAATCTCCTTACATGACCCCCAGAAGCCCTCACTAGACTGTTATATTATTGGTTTATTTAAGCAGACAGCAAACTAGGAGCAATTTCTTATTTTTATTCCTCTAGAGCTCTGCATGAACAGCATCCAGCTCCAGTGCCTTGTTACCGGAAATTGTTTGGTGGGTTTTTTTTTTTTTTTTTTTTTTTTTTTTTTTTTTTTTTTTTTTTTTTTAGTGAAAAGCACCAGGCGACCATCAAAGAGACATGTCTGGTCCAGTGAAGGCAAGTCCCTGCAATCTGGCTGCCTTGAAGATACCGACAGCAGGCTTAGCAAAGCTAAGGATCTGTAGCCTGAGAGCAGCAAAGGCATGAGAAAAGAGAGAGTAGAAGGTAAAAGGATAAGGGATGAGTCACTATTTAAAATAACTGACATCGAAGCTTCCCTTCATTTTGGCACCTAAGAACGTGCGTGCCCTCAGCCTGCTCAAACTGGAGGATGGGTGTAGGCAGGAGCTCTGCTATGAACCTCCTGCATCCAGGTGCCACCCGAGCCCCTGGGGTGGGACACCTCCGTGCACTTTGGGTCAGTCTGCAGGAACATCTCGGTCAAGGCGGGTGCATCATTTCCCATCGGCAGTGGGGACTTCCAGTACTGAGGATCCCACTCCACTCTAACAAGGAGAGGAGCAAAGATGAGCTCTGCCCTAAACTTCAGTAAACGTGGATCTGTCCTCCATTTAGGGTGGTGGCAGCTGTAGCTTAGGTCCATCAGAAAATGATGAAGGAAGTGATCAGAGTGGAATTTGAACACATTATCACTCTTTGCTTTGGTGAATGGTACTGTAGTTTGCAGTAGTTGTGCCAACCCCAAATATTTCCAGAGCAATGACTCTCATGATTTTCTTCCCATGGAAAAAAAAAAGCCAACCATAAAGCCAAACACATGGGGCATCTCCAGTCCTGTCCATATCGTTATTTTCACTGTGTGATTTTTGAGCAGCAATGCACTTCCATGTTTTTTGTCTTTCAATACATTTTTTGAAATATAGGAGTTCGATTGAAAGCTGGAATTATTTATAATGTGACTTCAGGGAACTGTGCTTAAAGAAAAAATACTCCGTGAAATATTGCAAGATTCATGGAAGAAGTTGTACTTCAGAGCATACTTAAGTGGTGCAGCAACAGTGGAAATTTAGCATGTGTATGCACCAGTAGATAATTAGATAGGTTTGCATCTTTCCATCAAGTCATTTCATAAATGCACTTGCACAAGCATGGTTCAATATCACGTTGACCATCCTGGCAAAGAGGCCAGGATTTCCAAGGTTGGAGTGGTTTTACAGTCCCTCTCAGAAAACATATAACTGGGAAAGCCCAAGTGCTTAGAATTTACTTGATTTTTCTGGAACAAAAGGTCCAAGCAGTATATAGCTTTGCAGTTCCCTTCAATAATTTAAACACTATCAATATAAAATATAAGTACTGCAGTTATAGCCTCATATTTAGAATAAATATGATTCAAAAATCTAGGAAAATTGTTATTACACTCAGATGACTGTTAATTCTTTTATCTTGAAGAAAAAAAAAAACAAATTTAAGAAGCTAAATTAGTAGCACATAACACAAATAAACAGATTTTTAAAGAAGCTCTTTGAATTCTTCAAATTCATTTTTGCCGAGAGCCCACCTGGGACTGACTTCCATCACCACACTGAGAGCTTCATTAGAAAGGTGTTATAGCAATATTCCAGAAACAGCAGCAGAACACAGGTTTTCTTTTCTCCCTTTAACACAGCTTGCAACTTTTCACACACAGAGATGAGCAGGAAAGTCTCTATCTCCCCTGTCTCCCTACAAAAAGCCTACCTGCAATTTTCTTCTGCAGCTTTATATAGATGTAGAAGACAAAATAGATTACCCCATGAATGGACAAGCAAACTAGCTGTCAGTCAGACCAGACAATCTTGGTACAAATAAAGGAAGATTACTGGAAAATACATGGCTTGATATGGTGACAGAAATGAGTCTTGTCAAGTTGTATTAATACACAGTGACTTGCAGGCTACTTTGGGTGCTTTACTTCTCCAAACTTCTTTTTTTCTCATAATTGTAAATGCTGAACTACATTTTTCCTTATGTCCCCAGTACAGGGTGGTTGGATTGTTTTTGGTATGATTCATAATCAACTGGTTTAAAATCTTATTTTTTCCCCCATGGTTTAAGTGAATGTGTCATTGTCACTTGGGAACATACAACAAAAAGCATGAACAGGAACATGTTCAGCACAGTGAGCAAGGCCAAATATTTTTGGATCTCTGTCTTCCAGCATAACTAGAATAATTTAAAAGTTTTTCCTGTAGACCTTGCTGAAAACTCCTACCACTCACTGAGAACTCAGAAGTGGCTGTGCCAATTCAGCCTTTCATTTTAATTAAATCTAAAAATCAGGAGTTATTTAAATTATTTTATACTGCTTAGAGCCAGTAATTGGACTCTGTGTGCCTTTTTTTTTTTGCAGCCAAGGGCATAATTCTGGCAGGTTCACACGGCTTTTGCTCACAAGCCCCGAGCACACAGATCCTTCAAGCCAATTGGGACACAGCTAACAGATGCTCAGAGCCGATATTATGGGTGGTTTTTATAAGGGCTAGGCTCTCTTTGGCTGCTAGACAGGATTCCTCACAGAGGTGAGCCAGGAAAAACTACCTAAGTAGAAGTTCCTTAGCAAGGCGATTACAGCGCAGCTAATGCCTGTGTCTTTTCCAGGTCTATGATAAACCCAGCTCCAATGCAGGAAAAAATGAGGTTACTGAAGAGGAACCCAGGCGCAGGCACTGAAAATCTCATTCAGAGTGCAAGGACCTTCCGCCTCGGCCCCTCTCCAGCTCCATTACGGCACAACCATTTCCACTGATCTTGTGACTCATCCTGCATGAGAAGACTCGTTATATTCACAGACACAGCCCAATCTTGATCACTTTGTTTTGGACTAGGACAAAATTAGAGCAAGTTAGCTATAGAAGTATGTACAAGGTGAACGAGGCACACCTAGCTCAGCACTGCTTACACTCTGTGGGAAAATGTCCCCAGCTCCCCTCCAGCCCAGTCGGGCTGTACTTATGGCAGATGAGGCTGTGCCTTCCATTCTGTCACCAGAGTTGGAAGTAAAAGTTTCACCAGCTCCCAGGGAGTTCCTTGGACTTTGCTTCACCAGCTTTTACAAGTGGGCAGCAACTCTGGGGAGGGGTGGAAAGTGCAGAAGCACCTGGGGAAGGATGCTGCTGCACCTTGCCAATCCTCTGGCAGCAGCAAAGCTGGTTTGGGGAGCTGCCTCCTTCCCACTGCTGCCACCCCTATGCCTCCCTGCCCGCACAGGAGAACAACCACACCTTTCCCCTGTGCTAATTCAGCTGCTTACCTATCCACAGGCAAGCTGGGTACACGTTCACACACAGTTTAAAAATGAAACCTCCAAAAGAGCACTGTGTTCTTTAAAAAAACCCAAACAAATCACCCCCAAATCAAAACATCTCACAGGTCTGGCACAAAGCACAGCCCTTCCAGAAGCTGAGTCAGCTGAGAAGGAAGCAGCACCCACCAGCTGCAGAGAATGAGAAAGAGGCACAAGGAACTGGGGGCAGGATGGAAACCACCGAACTCCACCCCTGCCCATAAAGAAAGGGGAACAGCACTCAGCCTGAAAGCTCCTTTTGCAGACAAAGGATGACTACAAGCATATTAAAGTCTCTTGGAGGTAGCCCAACCAGCACGACACGTTTCAACACAATGCATATGCACTGCCAGCAGCAAGCCTTCATCGTGGAGTGCACGCAGTCCCGCAGTACCTGAGCCACCCAGACACCTGCATGTGCAGGCTGCAAAGTCATCTGGGCCCTGGCCATATTGATGATCTCAAGGCATGTTTTATTTACCTTTCATTTTTAAGCATTTAGATTTAAATTGTTCTTCCTTCTCAAGTTAATACCAGGAACAGGAAGATTAATATTCTGTTAAGAAAATGCTTATATTCCCTCAGTCATTTGACTCCAGAAGCTGGGGATTTAAGCTGGTAATAAACTATTTTCAAGACTAGTGATAAAATTGTACAAACTGGCAGTAACCTACAAGACAGACATCTCCCTCTGAAAGCTCCTCTCCCCACCTGTCAGGCAAAATCTCTTGCAAACACTGCCACATCTCCCTGTGTCTCTGCATCTTGCTCACATACAATTGAGGGACTGGAGCACCTCTCCTGTGAAGAAAACCTGAGAGAGCAGCAACTGTTCAGTCTGGAGCAGAGAAAGCTTGTGGGGGATCTTGTCAATATATATAAATAGCTGAAGGTAGAGTACAAAGAGTGTGGAGCCTGCTGCTTTACGGTACTGCCAGTGACAGGACCAGAGGCAAAGGGCACAAAATGAAACACAGGAGTTTCCTTCCTAACATCAGGAGACACTTTTTCACTGTGACAATGACCAAACACTAGCCCAGGCTGCCCAGATGTAGAGTCCCAATTCTTGGAGATATTCAGAATGGCTGACTAGGAGGAGCTACTTGAGCAGGAATGTTGGACCAGATGACCTCCAGGGGTCCCTTACAAATCTCAACCATTTTGTGGTAATGTGATCCCAGGAAATAAAGGCCTCACCAATCTGTCCCCAAAAGTTACTGTTAGTGGTGACTAGTATGAGGCAAAACCTAAACTAGGGTACCCACACAGTTAGACCTCTTCTTGGAGGTGGAAAATCAGCAGTACCCTTCAGTAGCTGTGTAGGAGTGAGTAAGCCCCGCAGGAAAACATGGGAAATGACACCCACTTGATGGCAAAACAATGAACAGTCTGCCACAGCCATGCCCGGAGAGCATCACCGTCAACTGCTCATCCATGCAGCAGCACAGCAGAGAAGTGAGAGGTTAAGAGGTAACAATATGTGCTGATTCAAAAAGCTTGAAGGCTGATGGGATAGGAAGGTGAAAGAGGAAAAAAGGGTCTGTATCTTCTTCAGCACAGTAGCAAATGTCCAGGGTTACAAAAACTACTAGCAAAACACACGTTACACTCATACTTCAGGTTTTTTCCTGAAACCCAACCTTTTTGGGACCTCTGATGAGCTATTTTATCCAGAAGAGTTTTAAAGGCCATATCTTTAAGTTCCATAATATTGGAAAAGTGAACAATAGAGAAGTCCTCACTCAGCATTCACCCCTGTGTATCGATTCCTATGAAAGGTTAAACGTAGTATTTAAAAATGCCCTTTTATGAAATCTGCAGAAAAGCACCACTGCTGTGCTAGTTTGGCTAAAGCCTATGTGCAGTCTGAATTGGCAAATGGCTTAAATAGTCCTATGGACACTCACAGGTAGGAAGGATGGGGGCAACTGGAACATATGAAAATACTTCTTATAGACTACTGAATCAGCTTCCAAACAGATCCCAAATCCACTCAGTGCCTGCCAGAGCATCTCGGAACTAATCATTGCTAGAGGTCCCAGGAGATCTTTCCTTGTTGGAAACTGAGCTGCTGAGTCCTGGCCTCCAGCCAGCTCTACCCTGTGACCACCTTCCTGGGACCAAGGACAGCAGCACTAAATGCTGAACCTGGTCCACCAGAACAAGGAGCTTTGCCTGTGCTGAACAAAGAAGATCCCTTCAGTCAGATCCATCACACACCTCCCATCATGCCACTGCTACCCATTTTTCTCCACCATCTTCTCATTTGCAGCTTGTCTGTGCCTAAAGGCAAAACAGTCATCCGCCCTGAGCAGGAAAGAAAGATGTGAAAGCTATAAACTTCCTAAACATCCCTCCTGCCAACACTTGTCATTCGTTTCTACATTTCCTATTTGCTCTGTTTTCATTTAAGGTATTATATGACTCAGATGAGGCCTCAACAACTTCAAAAGAATTCCTTTGTCTGACTGCCTCAGCTTTATTAAAAGTAACTGAGCCATTGATCATCATCAGAAGATGTAGTCTCAGGAGAAACGATATCATTTGTAAACAAATAATCCTGTGAACACAAACACTCCACCAGCTGTGAAAAATAGGGAAACAAATACGTGGTCGGGAAGGCAAGAAGCACACCAACAGACCATCCCAGGGATAACAGAGAGTCACACCTTTACAAGCAGCCCAGCTAACAAGAACATGCTCTTCCGAAGGCAGGGTGAGGGGGAGAAGCAATTTTCTTTTGCTGTTTTCAAGTATCTAAAAGCAATTTCATGCTGCTGGCTCAGGATGCGGGCAAGCAAGACTGCTCATCCCTAATACAACCAATTCCCCACATTCAGAGGGTGTTTTTTTAGCTGACAGTTTCCATACACACCCTCACATGCTGCATTTCATGGCTGACCAAAGACGGAAGTCTGGGGAAGGGAATGCATGACTGCATGGCAACACCTGTGAAAAATCAAACTATTTCCTTTCCCTTACCTCCAGCCAGCTACAAACAGGATCAGCCTGTCTGGGATATGAAACTTACGTCTACAGAATCAAATTAATGAAGATCAGCTCCATGGATTAGAGCACATAAAGAGTGAAAGATGCTATATAGAAGTCCATTGACACATCTGCCAGTCACTCATTCTTCAAGAGTAGTGGACCAAATACCCTTAAAAATGGACTTTTTAAAATAAATGCCTTCATATAAAATAAATGCCTTTCATATGAAAGGTCAATGTTTCATATTACAAAACGTAATGGACAACTCCTGGCAAACATTTAACTTCAATACAGTCCAGGTTCAAAAGCTGCTGCTGCTGGAATGGAGAAGCTATTGTGCAAATACATAGTGAAATCTAAAGCATGTCAACTAGCCACCAAAAAGCCCAGCTGAGCTTGGGCTTGAAGTGAAATTCAGCTTTCTTCAGTTCATATAGAGTACACCTACCAGCAGCTCACTTGCTTTGGGGGCTAAGGGTGTTCACTGTGTAAAGGTGCTGAAGGAAAGAAACAGCAGCACTGCCATGTGGTTCTTCAAAAGAAATGCTGTAGCAGTCGGCAAATTCAGGCCTCGTCTAAACTCAAACAGCTTCTCTAGGCTGTCTAGAATTTCCTTTGAAGTATATCTCCACGAGCACATATGGTCCTGGAGCACATCCACACACATTCACCAGAAGGGAATGAGAGTGGGTGGAATACATAAGACTATCCCTAGGAAAGGGAGAAGGAAGACAGAGAATAAAATTCTGGCATAAACAAACAGCTGCTATTTCTAGCCCTCCTGCTACCCCCTCCTCCAGCCCAATGCCACTCTGCAAGATGCCTTGTTCAACTTAAGAGACAAACAGAAAATTAAAAGCGCAAGACCATGCACTTTTACAGCCCAATTATGATCACTTACAAACATACTGTAAATCTATTCACTGCTTAACACACGGGGTACATCTAGGAAATGCATTTGCTCAGTGTGTACTAAATGTTGCTTGATATTCTCCATATATCTTGAGTGTGCACATTCAAGCAAGCAAAGATTAAATAAACCAAGTCTGGATTAGAGTCAGTCACAATAGCAGGGAAAAAAGCGTAATTATTGACAGCGGCTTGGTTGAGCTTACAAAAGCTTAATGGAAAAAGATTTTTCCATAATTGCCATCTCTAACCTTTTATCCAAGCTCAGTGGGTACATTACCTAAGTCAGCAGGAAGTTTAGCCACTCCACATGAAATTAATAACATTTATGGGCTGACCCATAGCCCATAGCTTTTAAAACAAGAGCTATGAAAAAGTTTCTGTCTTTCCATCAAGGAACAATGCATACCACACTTAGTCACTTAAAACAAAACAAAACAATCCCCCCACCCCTCCAGGCAGCTTTAGTCTCAGACTGAGCCTCCCTCTTTCACATACTCAAGAGGAAATTAACCTTACATACTAATTAGAGGAAAAAAAACCAAGCATCTCAAGAGCAGTGCATTCCATCTGCTGACCAGCCAGTACCTTTGGGGCAGCAGCTTCCACATCATCAGGGTACCCTTCTTCCATCACCCAAATGCCCTGAGAAGTGCTCCATGACTTGAAACAGGAGCTTCCCTGCTGACCTCTGCACACCTAGCCCTGTGCTTGCAGGCCCATCCATTCACCCACCCGAAGAACAGATCTTGTTGATGTTGAAAGGATGTCTTCCAAGTCTGGGTGCCTATAAAATGAACCTGCACACCAAATGAGAGCTTTCAGCCTGGCTTCATGTTTTTGAATACAGAGAAAAAGTTTAACTAGTTTAATTAATGCTAACCCAATTTCTTCCATTTTACAGTGGAAAGAACCATAACAGATATGAGAAGTTAAAATATATTTCTAAAGAGATACTGTTAACCTGTTTTGAAGTGGCAAGTATGAAATATTTAAGTATCTGTGCTAAAACTCTAGGTAATGGCTGAACAAAGCAAAAACAGGTCAGCAACCTGACTTTAAAAATTGTGTTGAAAACCATTAACAGGAATACAGCATACATGCTTTATAAGATGGTACTTTTCAGTGTCATAGACTAAGAAGAGAACAAGAAAAGTCAAGGAGAGGATAAACAAGGCTGGCTGGGAATTGATTGCCACCTCTGAAATTTTAGTTGGAACAGTTGGAGCAAGAATCAGACTGTAGCTGAACTGAAAAATCACTATCTGTAGCTAGATTACTCATCTACTGTTAAACCAAATTAAAGTGTTTTTCCCACAGGCAAGGCTGAAGATTTCAGAAAAGCCATAATTTATAACTCAGGAAAAGTTTAGAGGAAAGCTCTGCTAAACCAAAATGAATTTTGTACTTAATGGGCAGGAAAACAAAGGACAGATGGAACTTCATGTTTCTTGGTACAACAGTAAATACCACACAGCACGCAGGATGTGACTGAGCCAAGAAGCTGATGAGCTGCATTATAGAAGAGTTCACCTCACTCAGGTCCTTCCTTACTCTGCAAATCACCCTTTCAAGATGTTACATGGTAGTGGAAACAGAATAAAAAATAGATTTTGAGCAAACCAGGCCTCTATTAGGAAGCACTATCAATACAGTTTGAATAGGCAATCCTCCTTAACCTATTTAGTAATTAGGTAGCAAACTCATTTACAGGAAGTGCAAAGAGCGATCATGCAAGGCACAGAAAAGCACCACAGTATTTCTGTGCAATTTGTTTTGCAGGAGTGATCATGCCTTGGATGGAAACCTATTTCTAACAATTTATTTTTCATGTCTGGACAAGGCAATATAACTTCTTCACAGTTTAATCTCTTTGCTAATAGACTTAGCTATTATAGCCGAAATACTCAAGCTTAACAATAAGGCTAAAAATACCCAGAATACTTAAATCCAAGAAATGTGTTTGCTGGCTTCAGCTCAGGTCGAGTAGAAGCAATCAGCTAAGGCACTGCGGATTGGAGAACCACGGCAACACCTGCCAAGAGGTTGCATTGGACTCTGCACAAGTGACTACAGAAGAACTGCTCTGAGCAAAGCACAAAAACCATCAACAAAAAGTCTTTAATTGCCAGCGAAGCTCCTCCAAAGGACCAGGAAGCACCTGGGCACCCCAACAGCTTGCCTGGGCTCCTTGGGTCAGCACTACCCTAAAATTACAGGGACGCCGGGCCAAGCCTGCACACCCCCAGTCATTTGCCTGTCACATTTCCCCTGCGTTTTCGTTCTGCTTTCAAGCTGCAGTTCAGTGAACAGGCTGCAATTTACCTCTTCACCCTCACCCTCAAATTTGTTTGGATAAACAGGCTCTCCTTTGTTCCAGACTGCTACTACATTTACACATTGTATTGTAAATCAGCCGGTGCAAAGCAAGGCAGGCCCTTGAATGAAGACACTAGCTGTTCTGTTCACAGCAAAATTAAACAAGAGGCACAGAACCCCATTTATAACCCCAGTCTGGAAACAATTGGGTTTTAAAAGGTGAGAGGTTTTAAAAAGTTTACTAAACAAACCTATCCAGTTAGACTCTACAGTCAGCTCACAAACAAGTTCAAGGCTGTATAAGATGCCAAAACAGTGTTATTTCTCAAGAGAACTCTAAACCTGTTTAAAAGCTTGCTTTCTTGCTGTTTCAAGGACCCAAGAATTATTGGCAAGTGATTTAGCTTTTACTGAGTACACAACTAGGGAGAAATTAGTCACAGAGGAAGGGAATGAACTGTTCACCACGTCTATTAAAGACAAGAAATCTAAATAGCATCCAGGAGTTGCAGGATAAACATCAGGAAAAACTTCACAGTAATAACAGTTGAGTAGAGGAATGACAGCAACCAAGTCTTTTCCTTTACAGGAGGAAGTTCAATGAATGACTTAACTACAGCTGATTCTCTGCCTTATGACAGAGCACAGACTCTATCTGCATATGGCTTCTTCAAATCCCTCCTCAAATCTATTTTCCATTATTTTACATGTTCTTTTAAATAAACTGAGTTTGCTGAGACATCTCCCATGGGTTGATATTACAGAAGAGTCCACAAGAAAAGAGATCAAAACTAACCACTATTTAATAGCTACCCAGGTTTCCTAGGAAGCTATCAGCTCAATCCCAAAAATGAGTAGGTACTCATAATAATAATAATAATTAAAAAAAAAATTTAAAAAACCAACTGGCTGACCCAAGGGCCAAGAATAAATTGCATTTGATGTTGTCTGCAGTATAGAACTGAGGCCCTCTGATGAGATCCTATGGAGAAACTTCAGCTGGACCTAAGCAGGGTATCATTCACTGCTGCAGACAGTCTTACATCATTCATAAACATGAAGCTGAAAAAAATAAATCCCAAGTCTGAAACATAAGCTTGAGTGCCAACAATATTTTTATTCCTTTGATTACTTTAAGGGAGAGAGGGAGAGAAACATGATAGGTTTGGGTTTTTAAATGGTTTTGCCCTGATTACAAGAAGTATGTTATGATAGGAAATGTTCTACAACTCCTTTTGGTACATCTACCATTAATAGTACAACAAACCACCACCTTCCAGCAGTTTCAGATCTAAACCAAAACAAATTCAGGAGACAGAGGGCATACCTCCATCTGACATTTCAGAAGCCAGGCATCACTGTCAATATTGTAATTCTGACGTAATCCCATGGCCAAAAAAAAAGCACTTGCCAAGCAAGATGAAGGGAAGCTCAACCTCTTCTTTGCCACCAGCCCCAGCAACAGTGCCCAAGCACAAGAGCCAAATGAGAGGTCACTGCACAAGCTGCTGCCTTTGGCCACAAAAAATAGAAACATCTTATATAGTTGTGAGCATGGCAGCTTCCCTTTGAGACTCTTGTGCTGCTGGCTCCACTGGAGTGAGGCCTGGCCTGTCCTCTCTCAGGGCAGGAGGCAGTGTGGCACCACTGCAGCTGCTGGGAGCACTGGGCACACCACAGCCAAACCCTTCTCCCAAGCAGTGCAAGGCTGCCAGAGGAGCATACTGGGTTGACACAACCTGAATTCAACCCTAGGCCCCAAACAGCTCCTATCACCTGCTGTGCTCTGCCCCATGCTTCCAGCCCTGCTAAATGATCCATGGTTTATCCAACTCCTATCCATGACTAGCACAATAATTGTCACTGGAGTGCTTCAGCTGCCACCAAGCTTCATTTGAAGCATGACCTGAGCTTTGCCCACTCTCCTCCCTCACCTAAGATGCCCTTCCCTCTAGGATCAGTGTTTCACAAGGAACTCTTCAGTTTCACCCCTTTCACCTGAAAATGACCAAATCATGGAAACACCACATGGGACAAGCAACACGGTCACCTGAAGCTGGACCCCTTTCTGTCCTGAATCAACAGAGCTGTATGGAAATGGTGCTCCAGGGAGGGAAGAGAAGCCAACAATCCACAAGCATGCAGTCTGCAAATCCTGTAATTTGTGCCCCAAAGAGAGATTACAGCCCATCTGTCCCAGCTGGAGCACAATAGAATTCAGAGTGATTTGTGCTCTACCTCTTCACCTCCCCTGGCCCCCTGTTTGGCCAAATAAATAAAGCAAATACGTATAGCCATGTCCCTAACTCATTGAAGTAACCTGCTCCTTTGTCACTGCTTTGCAGGCCTTGTGAGGGCATAGATACTGCACTTGGGAAATCACAGGTTATCCAAAATCATCTCCTGGAAGCTGGCATGGCACAGGCTTTTCCTGCAATTTGGTCTGAACCTGCAGTGATGGGCTCCAAGTGCTTCACCAACAAGATTTACTTTCCTGCTTGGCGATAATGCCATTAAAACATCTGTAAAAAAATACTTTCACTTTAATGTTAAGCCCTTGCACTAAGTATTGAGGTGACACTGCCAGATTAAAGGGACTGTAATGTATTTTTTTAATATCCCATTTTAAACTCAGATTATTACCCATGAAAGAGCTTTTAATACCTCTTCTTTGACTAAGGTGTATGACACCTGTCTGTCCTCCATTCCTGCCTCGTTTTTGCTGAGGTACACAACACTTACCAAGGCCCACCTGGCATTTTGCTAAGCTCTGCTCCAAAGACAGCAGTGGTGGAGGTTGGAGGACCCTGAACGTCACCTGCATGTCACCCACACAACCGAGGGCTGGAACAACACGTGCCCACGGCCTCCCCAGACACATGGTGAAGGAACACCCTGAGGCAGATGTTGGGACCATGCTGCCATCCTGATGGCAGCACCACCCCAGCCTTCCACTGCTGGAGCAGCCCTGGATCACAGACACCAGATGCTCTTCTGGCAGGCACCTGGGAATGGCTGCTCACTGCCAGCACAGGATGGAAATAGGTATTTAAATTTTATAATGATAAACAACTCACTCTGTCACTTCGCATTTTAATAATTTCTTACTCTGACAAGCAGGGGCAAGTTTGACAAAAAAACTACTAATAGGAATCACAGCATCACAGAATTGTTGAGGTTGGAAGGGACCTCTGGAGATCATCTAGTCCAATCCCTGCCAAGGCAGGGCCACCAGAAGCAGGTTACTCATGAACATGTCCAGGTGGGTTTTGAATCTCTCCTGAGAGGGAGACTCCACAGCCTCCCCTGGCAGCCTGTTCCAGTGCTCTGCCACCCCCAGTGTAAAGCTCTTTACATTCTTCTTTCTCATATTGAGATGGAACTTCTTGTGTTTTAAGAAGACCATACTAAGTCCTAAACAAAGAAAAAAGTGCTCAAAAGCTCTCAGTGTTCTTCTCTGTGGTGCACATAGACAATAAGAAGCTATAAGAAGCCTTTTTGTCTTATCTGTCTTTGACTACAGGGCAAGTAAAAACAAAAGCAAAATCATTTAGTAGAATGCCCTCAAGATCAAAACAAACAAACATCCCCCAACAATATGCCTCCAAAGTCACAAAGCATAAATCGGTTCCTTTTTTGGTTCCTAATGGCAGGCAAGAAGAAATTGTAGCTGCCCCTGGAAGTGCTGCAAGTGGGAACTGCCAGAAGACAGGACAATAGAGACACGGTACCCTCAATGCCATTGTCTCAGCCCTGTGCCCAACAAGTTCCTTCAACTACTCTGGGTCTTGGTTTCCACATCTGCAGACTGGGGATAATAACAGGTCTTTACATCACAGGGGTGTTACAAAGATCAATTAGTTAATGTCTGAAAAGCGCTTTGAAGATATAGCAGGTGGTGAGTATTATTATGCAAATAACATGATTTAAGAAAATCACACGTGCTGGATTAATACTAATCCCTTTGATATTTAAAAGACACCGTTTTTTTCATATTTTAAAGCAGTCAACATTTATGCTATAGCTTTTCACGGCTGCTGCAACCACAGTTTTTAACCTTTTCTTTTCATACAGCTTCATACATAAAACTCCTCTGCAGACATCTTCACAAAATCCAATCTCAACTCAAAGCTAGGAGTAGTAGAAGAAATTATGCATGTTGATGAACTGGATAACTAGATTCTATGCAGGAATATTTCTCAGAGGATAGAATGTCACAGGCCTAACTTACTGTAACAAACACTGCCGAGTCTTTCAGTTTTAGGGCTTTTTTGGGAAGCACACTAATTTCACGCATAGAGGGATTTGTAAAACAATATAGCTGCTATTTAATTATGCCATTTTATGTGGTGGAAAAAAGTGTATGAAAAAAGGAAGCTATGGTTCATTCACTTCTTCCAAGGCTGCATATCCGAATTGTAAAAAACAAAAAAAATTTAATGTCTAACGACCTCATTTGGTGGTTTCACAGGAGATCAGGTATTGCACTGTTTCCTCCAACTTCCAGCAAGTGGTTGCACAACCACTTCAGCTTTAGATGGGATGCAGGGAGTGGAGTAGACAGCCACAAGCCAGCCCAGAAGCACAGCTTTCCTGTTAGCTTGTCACTTGCCATGAGAGAGAAGCACAAGTCAAAATGAGAGCCAAGGTGGGATCAGAGCAAAGAGCCTGAGGTGAGCAGCAACATCGGAAACCAAGGTGAGAGCACAGCCAAGACTAAGTGTCCCTCTGGTTTTCAGTGTTGCCCTTGCCAGACCTCACTGTGAAAGAAAGACATCCTGCCTGGTGCTTGAAACCTCCCCGTGCTTCCAGGACTCACACTGCCACGTTCCTTTTCTGTGAGGAAGTCTGTTTCTTGTCTCCTGCACTGTAAAATTTAGTGCAAACCAGCTGGTGCATTTTGTCTAGGAATCTGGAAAATATTGCTGTGATTAAAACCAGCTTAATATTAACCCTCTCTGGAATGCAGGCCTGAAATTGATATTAATGAAATAAGATCAGATATTAATATTCTGTACAGCTGGTTCCTCAAGCTGTGCTGTGGTGTCAAATCAAATCTTTCCCCAAATCAATAATCAAAATACAAACATAGGATGGCAGTAGCATGCATGTGTGAGGAGGCAGAAGGAGCATTTTAAAACTTTAGACGCTATTACGCTTGCAGCTCTAGGCAGCTGTGCTCCCCTTCCTGCCCCATCTCTCACAGAAGCCATATTAATAGCTATCAATACAGTAATAGAATGCTAGCTGTACACTTAGTTGTTGGAGTTTTTTTAATCTCCAGGTCAATGTTAAAAGCATTTGGATGCTCTTTAGGAGGGAGGAATAATTTTGCACTCCAGGAACAGTGAAGCATTTGCAGCATTCCCTAGGAATGCTAGCAAAGGATTTCTTTCACACGTCTCTGCTCATGACTGTTGTGGTAATACTTTATTTTAACTGGACCCAGTAGTACAGATTCACAATTCAATTTTGTTGCATAAATATGCGCTGTGTATAACATCTGTGTGATTGTGTTAGTTGAATTTGTACAATTTACATACAAAATAGATCCAAAACACCACGTGAGGGTCACTCTGCAGAAGGAGACCCTGGAGGGTCTCTGAACAAAGTTGTTTAGACACATGATTTTTACTCCTGGATATACAGGCCTGGAGAATAAATCTGCAGGCCTGATCCTGGGCAAGTAAGATCCATCTTTCACTTTGCTCTCCTGTAAAATGGCAGCCACTTCATTTCCTGAAAAACATCTAATGATAGACCTCTCCATTGAAGAACAACTCCCAAGTGGGAAGATGAGTCAACATGATACTTCCTCCATCTTCACAGAGAAGAAAGTCAATTTATCTCTCAAGAGCACCTCTTTCTCTCTTGAGAGTGCCCTGCAGGTAGATTGAGGTTTGGTGCACTCCATCTCCACCCCTTCAATTAATTCACCTTCTCTGAATGTTTTGAGTTTCCCAACAGCTTACTTGAAGAAAGCAATCTGATTTTTTTGTAATGTGTTATTCATTTTGAAGTACACAGGTTAATCTTATTTAAGTAGGCCATAGATATTTATAGCTAAACTTAGAAACAAGAAAAATATTCCAGCATTCTCAAACTTTCACATGTGCAGCCTCACACCACAAAGACAAAACCTAACTTTGATGACACCAAGTTTTTTTTATCTCCTCTTCAAACAGCCAAATAATATGGAGCTACTGCAAGGACTGTTCCAATTAGTCAACCTTCCCATCACTCAGCAATCCATTGCCAGGTTTCTCCAGATGAAAAGATGAAAACTATACTATCTCCACTATGCTTAACATACACAGTCTGAAGAAAAAGCAAGGCTATTGTAACTGTGACAGAGAAGTAGATAAGACAATGCCTTCTGTCTGCCCACAGAGCAAGAGGAAAGCCATTCAAACAGGCACACAATGACAAAAAATAAAAAATTTGGACTCCTATGTGGTTTGTTCATCTTTGCACCAAGCAGAGCCAGGAAGGTACAGTCTCTCCCATTGGCTACTGCTGCATTTTCTTTCCCAGGAGATGGGCAGAGAATGGCAATGGGTATGTACTGAAGAGAAGGTTACTCTGCTGATTTGTAGTTCATACACAATTTGTAGTTCATACACAATTCATACACAGAGCAGCTTCTGGGCTGACGATCTCCTGGCTTTTGTACAATTTGCATCACATTTGTAATTGTATTACCTGGACAGTTTTAACCTCATTAAGGATTCACGGGTAAAAAGCAGATGCTGAACCAAATCTTATAAAGCAATGTCTGCTTTAAAGGGGCTACACTAAACAGAAACTAATTCAACACCTTCTCTCTTTTTGGTTGGTAAAGAGGATATTCATCATTTCACTCAGGGAAGGAAATATATATGTGAACTGAGGTAAGGTTTATTTGAACTAAAGAGCAAAAAAATTGTGCGGTTTGGGATGTTTGAGTTCATGCTGCATTAAAGTGCAGCTATTTAAAAATAAATTATTCCAGGAACATATTATCCTTACCTTGTGGCTAATATATATATAAATGATTTCAAAAAATTTACTCAAACTGTAATATTTCCTCTCCCTCCAGTAAATATAAGAGCTTAGCATTAAATCTATATTTTTAAAAAAATATTCTTATATATTCTAGGGACTACGAGTACAGCCAAATGAGACCTTTGCAGCTGAGTTCACTGCTCTGCTTTTGGCACAAGTACAAATGAAATACTCCAGAAGACAGATATGTTACATTCTTTCAGGTGTTTTGGGTTAACATTTATGGAACTCAAGGAATTTCTATGAAAAAAACCCTTGGTCTTCAGCGAATTTCATAACTTTCAGTTGGGAAACATGAAGGGAAAGTTTCCATAAGACAGCATACTTTCCTTCAGAAACCTTTGATAGTAACTATAGAATATATTATATATATTGTATGTAATCCATTCAATTTTAGATAATTTTCTTTTAACAGAGATCCTGTTTCTGAAAAGGAGTAGAGCACACTCCGTGCATAGAGCTACTTTGATGAAGTGGATAGAAATGTGTGAGGGAGTACCACTATGGATTATTATGATAGTGCCCTTTGAGTCATGCCAGGCGAGTAAAATTGATAATGAAGGATCTTCTTTTGGGACCAGGAGGGCTCCAGCTTCCTACTTGTGCTGCCACATGCATGAGCATGAAATTGAAGTTGTGTTTGTGCTCATGACCTCAGATTATAACTTGACTGTTGATTTGAATTCCTGAAGGCCTTGTACTTTTGGGACCTGCCCTATCTCATTTGGAGGAGACCACATAATGTTTTTTCCCCTTTACAGCCTCACCATCATCTTGTAGCTAAGCCTCTCAGCTGACAACCTTAAGTCTAGTTTCACATCTAACAAATTTTCCTATATCAGTAAAGACTGATCAATACCTAGGATGGAGCTAAATATATTAAGCATTAACCATTTATTTGTCAACTTTTTCAAAGTCACAATTTTTAATAGTTGCCTAGACTTGTCTGCTTTTAATAAATACACCAAAATGGCATCTGCATATCCTGTTATAGGTATAGTACCCTGTAAGTGCTGCATACCTACTGTTACAGCATCTAGACTCATAGTTTCCAAATCAAACCCATAAACATGCTGGCACTGGAAAATCTTTCTAAGCTCCCTCCAAAAGCCTACCAGAGGTAAGAGTCTTCCTTGTATTAGGTAAAGTCTGCTTCAAAGCTATTTTTTTACATGTGAAGAAAGTTCTCTGTGTTTCTTTTAGCCCATCCTAAGTATTTTGGTTTTCTTTCTCTGCTGCAAGCAATAAAACACTTTTATGCTCAATATATGAACAGTAGAGATTTTTTAAAGCCTAACATTTTACAAGGTTTTCCTAAAGCTTGTAAAATATGAATGATCTGTGCAAAGGCTCCATACATTAAAATACAACTCAGGCATGCCAGCTCTCCATCTCTCCCTTTATTCATTACTTAAAGGGCTAGGAACCATCCTGGGATGCCTTGCCCTAGGAGGGAAAGTACATAACTAATTTCCTAACTGCTCTGTTTACTTTGCGTACCTTGTGGGCAAAAGTTGGCAAGAAAGGACTGGAAGCTGTTTGCTTTGAAATTATCACCCCATTTACAAGATTCAAGAGCAAAGTTTTTTAAACTGAGGTAAGAGGGAAAAGGAAGTGATTTTGTGCATGGTTAATGCTTCAGGAGAGTGCTAGCAGTGCACTGGAGGTCATCAGCTGAGAAAGAAAATCGGCACCAAAAAAAGGTTCCTCACGAATGGAGACAACATTTAGAGCACCCAGAGAGAATAAGGGGACTAGCCAGATCTATGTGAAAGGGTTGTATTTACTTTAAAGCCACCTCATATTATTTGAAATTAAAGAACAGCTACACAAGAGCATGGCTGTTATTGAAAGTACAAACTCAACACCCTGTTTGCAAAAGCCTCTTCTTCCCTGACTAATAGGGCCACCCAGGATGGGACCGGCAGGAAGGGAAGAGAGCTACACACACAGGCGGGGCTTGATAACACAAAGAACTTGGCAACAAGATTACTTTAAGCAGGTCTTCAATCCTTTTTTTTTTTTTTTAGTGGAGCAGGGTGTGGGGTTGCCTCCGAGCTTCTCAGTCCAACATTAAAAATTATCATGTGTTTGCATGGCCATGCTGTGAAACACAGCAGAGACAAAGGGAAATTTCTAAATACTTATCTTCAAAGCCATATAACAACTACATAAAATACAGTCTAATGCTAGATCAGCTCAGCTGTCCAGTCCACAGCACAGCTCCACAAAATGGTCATGGTAGCACAACCAAGCAGGTACTGGCCAGTAATGGCAGGAACTATTTACAGCAGAGCTGCCACTGAAGATTTCATATCACTGAATGATGGTCTGTGCCCGCTGCTAACCCACTTGGAACAAAAATGCTCCCTCCTGCCAAGTCATCTCATGGATACAGAGAGCACGATGTGAAAGTGCTTTGTAGGAGGCTTTGTTCAAGCCAGGAAATCTGGGGATGCAAGGTTTACTTTTGCATAGGGGCTTTTGGGAAAGAAACATGTGATAATTTAAGAGAATTAGCAGCTCCCCATCCTTTCTGGTCAAGAAGGAATGCTGCAGCATCTACTTGCCCTACTTATACTTGACAAAAATATCACCAAATTGTACTTTTCTCTACAGATTTCCAAAAATTCCCTGAAGTGAAGCAATGAAAAAAACCCAAACCAGCAACAAAACCAACACCCACCCACACCCCTCTCCCCATACCCCCAACAAAACAAAACACACCACAAAGTCAGAGAAATGAAACTACTTTGCTAAAGACAGCAACAAAACCACCATGCTGAAGTCCCCAGTCAAGAAACCCACAGCACCCCACTGCATACAGTGGCTTGCATAGATGGCAGTTTGGACACCAAACCTACACACAAAGCAGCTCAGACTTCTGGTATTCCAGTAAATATGCCAGTTTCATCTGGCTGATAACACGGAATTATTAGCATGGTGTTGAGCATCTCAGTTTGGGACAGAGACCTGTTTATCCATGCCAAGTTATTACACATGACAGGTCTGAGAAAATAGAGAAGTCTTTAAAAGGGAGGGAAAGCAAGCAAGTATGTAGCCATTTCTGGCCACGAGTTTACAAATACCTTCTTTTTCCAACAAGCTAAATAATAATATAAAGTAACTCTTCCACGCTGCCTCATTCATAAGCTCCTAACTTCCAAGGTTGCTAAACCCTCTTCTGATATCAGAATTCCTGTTCAAGTATAATTCAAGTAGATTAATTAAGCCACAGACAACAGAAAACACAGTCTGCCTCTTCAAATTATCAGTAGGAGAAAATAGCATTAAGAGTTTAGTTTCAAGAATGCTGTTTACATTTACTCATTTTACAGGCATCAGGATCAAAATTAAAAGAGAATAACTAATTGCTACAACAGGGAAAATAAATAGGCATTTAAATTTGACCAGTGGAAACAAGCAAAACATTGCAAAAGTGAAGTGGAAAGTGTTACTCTGAGCAATTGAGATACTATGTTTTGATAACTAAGTTAACTTCGAGAAGATTCACACCCACAAGTTGCTTAATGTCCTTTTACACTATAGGTTCAGGAGATAGAAAAGGATGCATAAAAATCACTACTGAATCAGATAGCACCCGGGACAATTACAAAGTAAGTACATTTCCATGCCAGATTATTACACTAAATTTGAGGCCGTAATATTTCAACCTAAACCCTAAAGCACATCTATCCCACACAGACATCTCTCATCTCGGTGCACCAAGCCAACTGCACTGCAGTGCTCTACACAAGAAACTCCTCCTTCCCAAGTAAGCAGCACAACACTTTGGAAGAAGAAAGGGAGGTTAAAACGACAAACACCCTCAGTCCAAGAGTTCCCAGCCCACCTGAGCAGCACGAGTGTCACTAGTGAACGGGATTTCTTGGGGCTCAGGCTCCTGTGCAAGCAGTGTCTGGGGTGAAAGGCCTTCTGACGTGTACTTGTTCCTGCTGGAAGGGACACAGAACAGATGCTTCAGAGAACACATAAGACAAGGGACCAGGCAATATGCACAACCAAACATAAAGAGCTCGCTCAGGGGATCTATGGGTGTCCTAAGTGAGGAATCTTTTTGGAGCTGGCATCTCAAGACATTGCAGAAAGTTCCTCGTTTTCGTCTTTGTAAATGCAAAAGCGGTAAGAGTAAGGATGGTAACATTTTTAAATTTTGCGTTACATTGAAGGCTTTTTCAGCAACTGAAGGCTTAGAGATGTGACATAAACAACAGATATCAAATCATTAGGATTTTAAAAACAAGATATCAAAACACATAGGACAAATAGGTAAAAATTAGCTTTAAGATCTCAGAAAAGCTGTCATTAATGAGTAACACCCCAATGCAACTGTAATGCTTTTTTTGCACTTCAAAATTACTGGAATTATGATCTACATTTCCTAAGTGTTTTATTAGCTACCTGAAATAAGCAAATCCTTTATGGTAAAATTAAGAGATTACATGGTTTCGTAACATGAGAAATAAGAACAGAAAACAAGTCACAGAGTTAACACAATTACTTGTCAAGTTGTGCTCATTCCAACCAAAACAATCTGAAGATGTCTGATATATATATCCAGTAACAAGGGATGCAGGTAAGGTTTGCAGATCAGAGGACTGTGACCTCTGAAGCAAAGAAAGCAAAAGGGATGAGGTCAACAGAGCCTCACAGCTAAGCATCACATTCAGAGCTTCTGTTGTTATTAGAAGGGCTAATGTGGCTCCTAGGTTCAAAGATGTGAGAGTGAAGGGAAAAAATGACTGGGGTAGCATGAGGCATGCACTAGAGAGTGACACTAAAATACTGTGCCCAGTTCCATGGCTGGTACTCAAAAAGAGATGTTGAAAATTATAGAACATGCAAAGTAGAGCTACAAAAGCAATTAGCATCTGGGTGGGTTAAAAAGCATTATGTATAATCAGATTTAAAGATTCAGTCCTTTTGATAAGCCACACAGACAACTGAAAGTTTACTTGATCATCTTTAAGGAAAAAAATTATCAGCAACAAAAAGTCTTTAATACAGCCATAAGAAAACTTAAAAGGCATGAATAGATGCAATTCAAAACCATAGAAGGCTCTTGTTAGAAACAAGACGAAATTCTGAAAAGGAAAAACCAAATTGAAACAATATTCTTAAAGATGGATTCTTGTTTTCTCAGAATTTTTAAGGTAAGGTATGCTTTAGTCCCAGATTTGTTTGGCCCATGAGCAACAGACAAGTGATTGTGGGACTTGACAGCTCCGCTGACTCTAAACTATAGATGACAATCTCAAAAAACCCCCCAAAAAACCCAAACCATAAAAAAAACCCTCAATCAAATAACTAAAAAAAAAAAACACAAGGATATTGCCCTACATTTTCATCAATGTTACCAAATAACAAATTAAATGCACAATGGACTGTGAAATGCTTGCAGATCTTCCCTCATGTAAATGTCAAACCAAGAACCCATCTGTTAATAAACAGAGACGTCACCTATCTGGAGTTTTATCCAACCTACTAATACATAAACTCATACCACCACTTAGGACTCCGGATTGCCAAGGCAAATGAAGTCTTTTGGTTTTTCATCTCAACAGCTTGGGTAGGCAGAAGGTGACAACACCTGGACCATACAGCACATGCATAATCCGAGTCATGGAGCCAGCTTTGTGGTTGCAGAGTTTACTGACTCTTGAAAAACTTCATAAAAGTACTCTCAAAGACACTTTCTACCTGTGTAGAAGCCTTTCAGACAAAACCATTGCCATTTGACATATGTGGGGGGGAAAAAAGTCCTCAAAGTCCAGTTATACCCATATGGGAGATGTGCACACATCATAACCACAACTGCAGTTTACATGAAGTATTACTCAGTTCATGAGGGAAAAGTTCCAGTTGCTGATGATGCGCATCAAAACTGCACAGAAAAAAAAATCACAGCTTTTAAACTACTTAATCCCAAAAGACTGGAAATAGAAGAGGTAAAACTACTGCTTTTATTGCCCTACAATTCAACAGGCCCAACATTAAGTTCATATTAATTTGTCCCATACTGATTAAATGAAGATAGCATGTAAGTTCAACACACACTGCGACAAAACACTAAGGAAGGCCAAATGAATGTTCTTCTGATATATTTAAGAGAGATGTTGCATATTTTGGACCTCCAGCTGCAATGAGCATAATCAGATCCATTAAAGGGGAACTAACTAACTAACTAAGACAAGCTGAAGGAAATCATACTCTTCTACTATAAACCATTCCAAGTGCAATGTATCTTCAGGAAAGAAGAAGCTTTTATTTGCTTTGCAGGCCTAGTTTAAACCCCAGCAAAAGATTAGTAACTTGTCCTAATTCAGGACGGTAAACTTCACCTTGTATTTCAGTTGCACCCTTTTTACCAGATTTTGGTTTATAATTTCTGCCCTCTGCTTTCTCCCTGTGGTTGAACACATTTGACCAATAACAATTTTCCTACAGGGAGAACATTGGTTAAAAAACGGGTCCTTCATAAATTCTAAACATTGATGCCAGTAGGAATGTAAGAGCTAGATCTTCTTTATATACACCTCTTAGACGTCAGAAAGAGATACTATCTGCTCTTAAACTACCTAGAAGATAAACAAGAGCCCTGGGGAAAAATATGTGAGGAGTTCACTCCTCAAATTTTTACATATTTAAAACACAGTCAGTAAGTATAGACTGAACATTAAGCTTTCTGCATCCCTTCTCTGAGACACAGAGCTATCACATTAATAATTCCTCTAGATACAGCAAGATTAGCCTCAGGTTTATGAGAGCTTTGTTCAGTCCCAGTCAACATGCAGACCTAATCCAGTTTAACTAGAAATATGCTAGTCAGGTCTGTTCAGCAATTAGCATGAACATACCTTGTTATAAAGAAGTAAGTTCTGGAACAATTCAGTTTAAGTGCTAAACATCTAATGGACTTTTATTTAAAGTCATGCTGTTAACAGGCAGTTTCCATGTACTTTAACTGGAAGAGTGGTTCTGATGGGTCTACTTGAAGGTCCAGCACAGAATTAGGACATCTTAGGGGCAAAGTTTTTCTACAGCTTCCCGGATTATTGTAGGATGGAGAAGGCTTTTAAAAAACAAAGACAGAAAGAATGACATCTGAAACATAAAGGTAACTGTGATTGCCAAGTAATGACAAATCCATTCACTGCAAATTACGTAAATCATAGAATCAGAAAAAAGGTTTGGGTTGGAAGGGACCTCAAAGATCATCTCATTCCAGCCCCCCTGGATACCTTCCACTAGACTAGGTTGCTCAAAGCCCCATCCAACCTGGCCTTGAACATGTCCAGAGAGGGGGAACTCACTCACAGCTTCCCTGGGCAACATGCTCCAGTGCCTCATCACCTTCACACTAAAGAATTTTTTCCTAATAGCTAATCTAACCTACTCTCTTTCAATTTGAACCCACCCCTCCCTGTCCTGTCACTAGACACTTTTGTAAATAGTCTTGCCCTATCTTTCCTGTGAGTTCCCTTCAGATACTGGAAAGCCAGTTAGATCATCCCGAAGCCTTCTCTTTTCTGGGCAGAGCACCCTTAACCCTCTCAGCCTGTCTTCATAGGAGAGGCACTTCAGCCCACCCATCATCTTCATGGCCCTCCTGTGGACTACTCCAACAGTGCCACATCCTTCTTGTGTTGCTGTGAAGCTGCTGGCCAGGCTTCTTTGATGCAGCCCAGAATACAGCTGGCTTTCTGGGCTGTGAGCATGCATTGCTGGGTCATGTTGACTTTCCTGTTAACCAACACCCCCAAGTTCTCTTCCTAAGGGCTGCTCTCAATTAATTCTCCACCCAGCCTGAATTTGTGCTTGGGATTTCCCCAACCCAGGGACAGGACCCTTGGCCCATCTCTCAAGCCTGTCCAGGTTCCTCAGGATGGCCTTGCTTCCCTCCAGTGTGTCACTGCACCCACAGCTTGGTGTCACTGGCAGACTTGCTGAGGGTGCACTCGATCCCACTGTCCAAGTCACCTACTTGGTGATTAAAAGATGTTAAAAGATGTTAAAAGATTAAAGATGTTAAAAGTGCTGGTCTCAATACTGATCCCTGAGGAACAGCACTGGTCTCCATTTGGACATCATGCCATTCACCGCAGCTCTTTGAGTACAACCATCCAGCCAATTCCTTATCCGCTGAGCAGTCAATCAAATCCATGTCTCTCCAGTTTAGACAACCATACCATGTGGGACAATGTCAAACTTTTTGCACAAGTCTAGGTAGATGACTTTGGTTGCTCTTCCTTTATCAACCAACACTGTAACCAGGCTCATAGAAGGCTATCAAATTTGTCAGGCACGGTTTGCCCATGTTGAAGCCGTTTTGCCTGTCACAAACCACCTCCTTCTTTTCCATATGCTTTCACATAGCTCCCAGGAAGATCTGTGCCATGATCGTGCTGGGCCCAGAGGTAAGTCAGGAAGACTGATTGCCTTCACTTTTTACTTGTGGCCTTAAACTAGTAATGCCAGTTAACAAGAAAACAAGGGAAACTAGGAATAAGGTTTCAATTGGATAACTAACTTGAAGACACACTTTGATTGAATAAATCAAAACTATTAAATTCACTTGTTTGCAGGATCGCAAAGCCTTTTGACCAGGGGCCTGTGAAAAGTGAAGCTACAAAGGCAGAAACTTGGAAGCTAACTGGAAAGGTGGAGCAAGGTCGGAAGTGTTTCGGGAGGTTCCAGGTGGACTCTGTCCCCTGATGAGTACTGAGGCTGACGAGCCCGGGAACTCGGCGTGGTGCTAATCATCAATCCCTGCTGGCGCCAGCTCCCAGAAGCTGAATTCCAAAGAGAAACCAAGTGTCCCTACAAGCACGTGGCTGATGACCACAGCTCTTCTGACACATTCCTGGAGGCAAACTCTGTCCTGTATTATGGTGGTGTCAAGCTGAACAGTTGAGCAGGGGCTGACCATCACATTGACACTGAGATTTCTTAAATAATTATTAGTAACAATTTATTAAGCACAGACACTTTTAGACATTACAACAAGAAGCAACTCTTCCCTCAACCACCCGAGATGGAAACTCAGAGATACAAAAGTTATATATTTCCAGAGATTCAACTGCAGAGATAGCAACATAAATACATGATTTTAACAGATAACTAAATTACTATCTGCCTAAAGAAAGTAAGCCCCAGGTTCACAAGATGCCCTGAACAGCTTTCCAGTCTGTCTGGTTGCTCCAGGGCTTGGGTAAGCATGTGTCCTCTCCCTCCTCCATCCATCCTCTGCTGCCTCCAGGGGCAAGGACTCGATGGCCTCTTTGTGTAGCCAGATTTGAGCAATTTTACAGGCAGAGAGTTTTTTCTACCATTAAGCCACTGATGGTTAAATAAAATCTCTATTTTCAACTCCTTATTTCTACCTGTGTTTGATCAATTTAAAAGTAAGAGGCTAAACTGCTTACTTTCCAAATACTGGCTTTTATTACAACAGACACCCCCTCAATTACTCACTCAGACTATGTGATTGTATTTTATTTTCAACAAGGATTAACTGACCAATGTCAAATCCAAGTTAGACTCGTACTTAAACAAAAGTCTTTAAGCAATACTTCACTAATCTTAGTTACCCCTGGCCTTATTACAGATAATAATACTCTTTTTCTTGTTTGTTTAGGTTTGTTTCCTTAGTATTAGCCATTTAAATTGACCCTCCACTATAAGCTGACCTTTATAATTTCCTATGGTGTATAAAAAAACCTGCAAGAAAAGCCAAAACAAATATCCACTACTGAGTTGAACAAAAAGGTAAAAGTGAAGGAGTAGGAGGAATACCACGTTGAGGTTGTTTGTTTACTTAATTTCATCATAATTATTTAGACTCTCATCTCACTAATAGCTGTGCAGGTGCTAACTTTACTTCAAGAAGGACCTAGAGTTTTTGTTTGCATAAATCAAGTACATTTAATCAAGTGCACATTAGCTCATCAACACATTGGATCTGATGAGAAATTGCATAAGTGACAATGCCAAGCTATTTCGGTGAATATTCATGATATCTCTGTGGAACAGGCTGACTGGAGGAGAGTGAGAACAAAATGACAGTAAAAGAACGGTAGCAATTACTTTTCTAGCAGTTAATGTTGCCATTAACTGCTTGCTGGCAAGAGCTTAAAGTTGCAAACCCCAATTTAAGCTTGTTACCTTAATTTTACAATTGTAATTCAATATTCTGAATGAGACACCAGTGTAACAAACATCTTCATTCAGTGCTTCATACAATAAATAATTTAAAAGTATATGAAAATTTCCAAATTATAGCCATTACAAAAATACAAACACTTAGTATTACATCTTCATAAAAATAAATAAATAAATGTGCAAATCTTTTCCTCAAAACTGAGCCAGAATCCAAACCCGTTTGCAACAATTAAGTGGGACTTTTTTGTTCTTGATAGGCATTCATGAAGAGGTCTCCCTTCAAAATGTAATTTGTCCTTAGTGATCTTCTGCATGCAAGGCAAACAACTCCCAGCTTTATAAAGCTATACAAAGCCTTTATCCAACTTCCAATATCTGTGGAAAATTCAGGCAGAGTAGTGCTGTGCCCTTAGTGAGGATAACAAGTGCCCTTGTTTTACATAACAAGTCAGACGAACAAAGCAAGATTTAGATAAAAGAACAAAAAAACTTGGACCACTTTCTGATTGCTAGAATGGATGAAGGAGGAGAGGAAAAGAGGGCTGTTCAGGTGCACTACATCGTTCTGAAACCCAGAACCTTGTGTGCTGCTGACCAACCTACCAAGGAGGTCACAGAGCCTCTCCTTGAGCAGAGCCCCCTCCCCACTACCACTGCCCAACAAGTTCTGGTACTTCACTGGACTCACACCTGCCATTTCAGAAGAATTTAGATGCTGATGGACTATGGTTCACAACTGTAGCTCAATTCAGCTGACCCCAACTGTTTGCTTTGTCCCTCTGTCACAACACAGAGATATACAGGAGATTCATGCTATCAGACTTCACAACACTAACATGAACAGCCATAAAATACAGTTTACATTCTTATGGCTGTCTGTAAACTCTGGCAGATTCAAAGTTCAATAGCAAATAACCCTGAATGGTGGAGTAGCCTCTGGCAAATGAACAGGATGAACAGCTGAATGTATCAGCTTCTGGAGCAAAAGTCAGAGTCACAAGTGTATTTATTGTGTTATCCTTCCCATGTTGTTGACAATCCAGGAGTATCAAAGAAGCCTGGTTATCAACACTGTTGTAACAGACTATCACAAGGATCCGAAGCTTCAGTTGCACATTTTGGGGATTCACATTACTACAAAATACAGTATCACATTTTGATGGGTTGACCCTAGCTTCTTACAACAATCTCAGATGATTGAAACACCTTTTGGGACCAGAAACCACCATCCAAATGCTTCTCCCAAATACTGACACCATTTAGTTTCTGCATTTGTTTAAGTCATATATTTTAAGAAAGACTATTTTCTACCTCACAGGCAATCAGAGTAGGCTTTAGATCCACAAGTATTCTAGGTAAGGAGGACAAGCCTTTCTAGGCTTGGAAGTAGAATTCCTTCCTTCCTCCCTTTTGTTTTGGCTGGAAGCATGTTTTATTCTGGTATATCAGTTGCAGGTAACAGCCCCCATACCCAGGTGTGCTGGGTCTGTCTCATAACCTGGGAGGCAGGCAGGGCATTAAACATCAGCCCAACATGCATGTATAATCCCACTCCCTAGCACACAGTGAACAGGTCTCCCAACTGATTTGCCTACAGCATGGTACATAGCTCCTGCAAGATCAGTTGCACATTTCAAGCTTTGGGGGGGAAAAATAAAAAAAAAAAAAAAGAAGGAAATTTTCAGCTCAAATTTAGATTTGATGTCTTCCGAAAAGAACTGTTAAGAAAACTGAAGTCAATCCTAGGTACATACCAGCAGCCTATTACTTACCAACCTTTGCTTCCTCCTAGATTCCATTGTAATGAGAACATAAACAGTAAAATCAGCATATATCTCCCTCGAATGAATTACCTATTCAGAGTTCCCTCTGGTGTTCAATAAGCTCATCATCACTTTCAAGGTAACAGCCTTCAAAAGCATAAGTTCCCTCACGAGCAAGTTATCATTTGATGACGAGCTCAGCGATAAGGACAGGATCATAGTGTTGTAACTCGTGGACAACAGCAAGGCTAATTTCCATCAGATTTCAGAGAGGCGATAAACTTACACTTCCTCCTTTGTATATTCAACCGAGTGTCTGATTAACCTCGAAAGGACCCAAAGGGTTAAAGATCCCTTCTGTCACCAAGACCAACAAAGTCTCAGAGATGACAAAGTCACAAATTACAGGTACAGCCCATCTGAACGCGGCACGCAAAGATGTTCTGCACCTCCCGAATAACTATGCCTTGAGTCACAAGCCTTTCCAGCCTCGCACTCCCATTCGCCTCCACGGAACATGAGCAAAGTACAGTGTATCTAATTAACAGTTTGGAAAGAAAGTTTAAAGCTGCCTCTGCAAAGAGACAAAATGCGTTTGCAGGAAAATCCCAAACGAGTTCCCGAGTCGGCGGTGCGCAGGCGGAGCGCGGGGTGGGCGCCGGGCCACTGCCAGCCGCGACACCGGGGCTGCTGACCCCGGCCGCTTCGGGGTTGCGAAACTCCCAGGAAGAGCAGCCAGACTCCATGGAGTGGGGCGGAGGGAGCTCGCCGGACACCGGCGCTCCCCCGGCTGCCGGTCGGGAGGAGCCGAGTCCCCGCGCCTCCCCCACCTCCCCGCCCTGCACGGCGGCTGAGAAAGGCGCTCCGAGTCCAGAGCCGCCGCCCGGGAGCCCCTTAACCAAAACCATCTGGTCACGGGCAGCGCGGTAGAAAGCCCCGTCCGCCTCGGCCCTTGCCGCGTACCCCCGGCCCTGGCCCCGCAGCCGAGGAGGAGAGAAGCTGCTCTACCCACAACTCAGCAGCTCCCAAGCCGGGGGAGACACGGGGAAGTCGCCGCGGAACCCGCCTTTCCCCCTCCCTCCGCGCCCCATCCCGCGGCGCACAGCGGCAGGGCTGGGGCTGCGTTACCTTCAACAGGTGCAGGCGCCGGCGGCAGCGAGCCCGCGGGCACGGACCCTCCGAGCTGCCCGAGCGGCAGCGGCGGCCCCGGCAGCCCGGGGCGGGTGGCGGTGGGCTGGACAGAGGCGCTACGGCAGCCCCCGGCGGCCGCCCATGCTCCTGGCGGGCCCCGCCGCCGCCGCCACCGCAGCCGGAGTCAGCGCGAAGGCGGCAGCGGCTGCGGCCACCTCCGAGAGGAAGAACGAGAGCGGCGGGGAGCGAGGGAGGGGGAGGCAGAGAGCGAGAGGAGAGAGAAACCGCCCCAAGAGAAAAAATCATCACATGGCGGTCACGATCCGCCGCCGCCCTCCGACAGCCAGAGCCTACGCTTGGGAGCCGGGGAAAAGCTGCGAGGAGGGGACACACCTGTAGGCGCAGCACATATCCGCTGTGAGCACAATGCGAGACAGGAAACTGAAAAAACAGCCCAGGGAAGGAGAGAGGTTCCCGTTCGTCCCTCCTTCCCTCCCTTTCTCCCTCCCTCTCTTTCTCCCTCCCTCCCTCTGTCCGTCCTCCTCCTTCTCCTCTCTCCACCCCCTGCCCCCGGTCAGGATCCGCTTGCAGCGCTGTCTCATGCAGGGAGATCCAGGCAGAAGGCTGGGGGCGGCAGGACCCGTACTTTCTCCCCGTTTTCCTTTCCCTGTCTCCGCTTTGTTTTGCCCGCCGGCCAGGCAGAGCCAGCTCGGGGAAGCGGGGCCGCCCGTGGGGCCAGGTGCTCTCGGAGAACCGGGACCGCTCCGAGCCCCGCCGGGGGACCGGGGCCGGGCCGGGGGCTGCAGCTCCAGCGCTGGGAGCACTGAGCCCCAGCCGCCCCGTGGGCCTTTGGGGTGAGCAGCGGGGAGCGGCGGGACCGCCGGGAGCTGCCTCTGGGCAGCCTCTGCCCGCGGCCGGGGTCGGCGCTTGGCCTCCGCGGCGCTGCGCAGCGGGGCGGCGGCACCGCTGGCGAAGGGTCTACCTGCTGGTCTGTACCTAATGGCCTTGGGGTACCTGGCGTATCCCGGTGGTGTTCTGGAGACGCTTCTGAACATGAAGGAGCAGTGTAATTCCTGCCCCTTATCCCCTGAGCAGAGTCTCTGAGCACCCAGAGGCTTCCTCCCTTCTTGTACACTCTTGTCGATGAGGGGCCTATGTCTCTGGCATCACTTTTACTGAACTTGAAGTACACTAGGGTTTATCCATGTTAGGTAAAATCTCTGCAATCACAATTTCTGCAGTTTTTTTCTCTGCTCAAGCACTCTACCAAAAAGCCTGTGTGCAAATTTTCCATGCCTTCCTCCAGAAACAGATCAACAGAGCTCACTTCCTACCTGTTGTGAACTCAGCATCACCTTGCTATAGCCTCATCATCTCCACTTTCAGAAGTTAAATTTGTCTCAACTATAGCTAATGTAGGGACAATCTATTAAAAGGAAGGATGTCTTAGAAGAATGGCTCAGGTAAGCTTTGGTCAGGTTGTTTAGACTTTGTAACTTTCCATCAGTGAAATGTGGACCAGCAATGTTTCAAGCAGTAATTAATTAACTGCTCTTGGCGCTTTGAGTGCAGTTTCATTAAATGCGTTGTGCTCCCTACTAAAACACCAGGAGACAGCTGGTCCAAACACCATGCTTCCCAAACAGGAAGTTGCTGAAAAGTTACCTTGGCATCTCAAAACAGCCACAAATACCAAATAAATAAAAATCAGCTTCAAAAATCTGGACAAGAATAAAGTTATACTTTTGGAAGAGATGTTAAAAGTGGCTTTCAGACCCTGTCTGCACAAAGTGCCACTGCAGAATTAACAGTGGGTTGGGACCATTCAAACATAGTATAGAGTTTTGTGGGGTTTTCCCTTTGGGATTGCACAGGAGAGGCAGACTGTGCTGGTTGGGCTTTGCCAGTCTTGCCTAGTTATTTTGCTAACCTGCACCAGAAGGGCCTTGTCCTTGTTTATTGGCTTCTTTCCTGCTCTTCACCTGACTGGGCTGAGTCACTGCGAGATGAGAAAGAACAGCCCTGGCATAACTCTAGTGTTTCAGAGTGTCTGGATTCCCCTTCTGTACCTCTTCACTTACTGGAATGGAGAAAGGAAATCTGAAGAGAGAGATGGGACTTCCCTAGGAAAACTGGGTTAGTCATGTCCTGCAATCCTTGTAAGGAATCCAGTAAGGAGAAACTCACAGGCTGCTAATGGGCTTGGTAACACCTGACTTTCCAGGCTGCTTTCTCAACATCTGGGCTTCTGGCCAGGTTGTACCCTAAGTTTTGGCAGAATGCCCGGGAATTACCAGCCTGGCAGCTCTCTTTGTGCCCTGGGCTGTGAATCTCTGCCTTCCATCACACTCTGCCGCAGGGGCTTTTGCTGGGGTCTCTGTCACTCATCCCCCTACCCTGCCTGCTCCAAACCGAATGATCTGCTTGCCCTACTCTGGGCAAAAGCCCACATCTGCTCCATCTGATAACCACTGACCAGGACTGTACTTGCCACACTTTTGCTGTCTCAAGGTGGCTATACCCAGGTTAAATCTAACCTTGCCCTCCTCCCAGCTCACAACACAGCTTCCTCTGGCTGGAAAAGCTTTCTCCAGCTCCTGTTCAGCTCATGTTGCTTTAGCCTCATGGCAACTTTTTTTTAAAATTTTTTTTTTAGAAGCCTGCCTGTGGGTATATACAGAGCCAGAGCAATGGCAACAGTTTATTTGATGCAAAAGAAGAGCTGGTGAAGTGAAGCTGTGCTGAATCTTCATCCAGTCCGTAACAATCCCTTGCTGTGCACTCGACCTTCCCAAATGTGACTGGGATTAAGAAGTGATCTGGATCTTGAGGTGGCCACACAGCATCCCACCCCAGGATAGCCATCTTCTCTGCTAACTCTCCATAAATTGCTGTTCTGCCAGGCACATTTGGATGTGCTAAAGCAGCAGTGTGGCATATTGGCCCATGCTTCTGCCAGCTGGGACACAAATGTGCGCCACAGCACTCTGGTTACTGAATTCCATGCTGAATTTGGCACTTGGGCCACTTGCAAAGGTGAAAAGTATTCACAAGATGGTCTTCTGCACTTCCTTATCCTGGAACCAACACACCATCCTTCTAACCCATGGAGAAGTGATACAGGGAGATATTCTCCAGTGAACCCAAATAAACAGCTGCACATTAAAACCTGCTATTTGTGATTGAAGGATTAATTCCCTCCCTTAGCACCTTCCACCAAAAAAGAAAAAGAAGAAAAGAGCTCACATCGAAGCCTAAATGCAGAGATGCTTAGAAAAGAGCAACAAGTAAAGGACTGAATGATTAACAGCTTCCCAGACTCCTGGGGACCTTCATTGCAGTCATGCACATGCACAGGGCGTGGCTCAGGGCAGAAAGCTTTGTTCCCTCCTTCTCCAGCGTCAGGACACACATGACAGGGCTGTGTGTGAATAGAACTCTAGTCCAGATTTCAATTTCCTTTTTATTTCCTCCCTCTGCATTTCGTCTTTCTCTCCCTACTTTGTTATCACCCATTTGTTGTTACGTGTATCCGCCTGATTTTTTTCTCAGCCTGTTATTTTTTTCGGCATGTTATTTTCTTTTACACTGAAGGTGACACCTCTGCCTCTTCCCTGCCTGCTTCCTTTCCCAGTGCCGTCGGTTCTGAATCTTCTCCAAGATGCAGCCATACACAGCATCGTTCCTACTGCTGAGACCTTCAAGGCCTGTAGAAAAGAGCCGACTTTTCAGCTGTTATTATTAAAAACACTTCGTTCCATGATCAACAGAACTAATGAAGCCAGGTTTCCTGTGGTTTGGTCTCTGACTCACTCATTGCCATGAGCTCGACTCCCGTTTCCCTTTATGTGCGCTGTGACATCTCCTCTCCGCAGGTCCGGAGCGCCGCACGCCGCCCGCACAGCGCCGCCGGGGCCGCGGCTGCTGCCGAGCGCGGCCCTCCGCAGACGGGATCCTCCTGCACGGCTCTCTGCTGCAAAACTAATCTGAGTCTCTAGTCGCTGCTGCTCACAAATCCCTAGGAACTTAATTATCTTTGAGGTTTCTACCTCTTTTATTCGTTTGTTTGCGACCAGCCAATGTGTTCTGACATTTTTATGAGGGGCTGATGGGCAGATAAACAGTCAGATGATTGATTATCAGTCTTTGGGAAGGAAGGTTGTTGCCCCGTGGTCATGGAGATAACCTGGAAGCAACCAAAGAGCTAAAAAAGAACATCAAATCCTTGATAAAGTTTTGAAAATTGCACTTTCTGTGTGCAGACAGTTTTGATTGTCTGCATGTCCACATGTCTGATCATCCTCCTTACATCCTGCTTGGGGGTGTCCCATACCTCAATTCTCTTTTGAAGGGTGGGGAGGAGGAAGAAAGGAAAAAAAAATATTCTTCATTAAGCGGCAATTCATCAGCTGTACTGGGCAACCATTGAGATTCAGCCTGGCCAAGCACTCCTGCTACCACCATCCTTTATAAGAATTTTTTATCAATAATGGGAAAGCAAAAAGCACAAGAAGTAGGATACTACCTGAGTGGGTTTAGTCTCATGGCAAAGATATAAACAAAACATCTATAAGGATTTTTCACTCTCCATTTGATGTCTCTGGTTTGGATAGGGCTCTGCATAATTTTCTGCTAGTGACAGAAATGACCCAAATATACATATTTATATTTTTACAGTCCATAAATCACCCTGCCATCTACTTTTTCTGTATAAAAATGCCAGATAAGTCTAAGGTGTTATTATTAGATTTGTGAAATGTCACTGTGCACATCCTGATTCTCATGCCCTTTGCACCAAACTCACATGGCAGATCAATTTGTAAACATCTGTGGTTGTTCTTTGCTTGATGAATTTCTCAGTGTCCATTTTCCAACAATCCAGAAAAAAAATGTTTAGGGGTGAAATAACCTAAGGTTAACTGTACAACTCCCTTCATTTTTTTCCTTTGATGCTGGAAAATATTTGATCCACCCAAGAGCAAGTGGGTTTTGGTATTTCCCAACCAACCCTCACCTGATACATTTGTTTACCCCCGTGCAAAATGCTACCCAGTCAAAATTTTTCTTTTGTTTGTTTAGTTTCACGTATACTTTTTACAGATATAAATTGCTGCACAAAGGTATGAGATAAAAGAAACGGCAGGCTCTGGATACAATTTCCATGTGGAATCCACAGAAAGCCTTATATGGCTGTGTGCAATACCTATATACATATGCATAACTATTACAAGTAGCAGCCCTCGCAGTCAAAACTGGATGTTCTGACATTGCCCCAGTTGCACCTGGTTGTGTGTGAGCCTGGTTAAGATATTCTTGGTTAATGAAGAGGTTCATATAGGCAATGCTTGCATTTTTTAAAGTTATCTTGAATTTTTTGAAAAATTTAATTAAAATAATTATAGGGATGAAAATTTATAAGAATTTTCATCAGGAAGTTTAGTGGTGTTTCAAAATGTAGGTAAAAGGAAAATTAGTATAAAATATTGACAACAAATATTTGGCCTTGCCCTTTCTTCCCTTCTTCTTTTGTTGTTTAAATAAGCTCTGCACACAAACACACACACACCCACACACCCACACCCACACACACACACCCACACCCACACACACACACCCCTTTATATATATAAACCAGACAAACCAGCATGTCCAACTTTGATTAAGGCAGCTGCCTAGCAAAATACTGAAACCATTGCTCTGCCATTCATTTTAACCACAGCCAATATACTTACCCTTGGTGGTATTGGTAATTCCTCAACTGGTTGAAGAATTGGGATCAGCTAGCTGCCATGCATGCTTCTGTAAATATATTTATATTGTAGAAAAAACAATATCATTATTTTTATAAAAATAATATCATTATCTTTTAATATTTGAATTCATTTTATTATGGAGATGTAGGCTATGGGAAGACAATTACAAATAAGATTTCATGATTACAGTGTTCTGTTCAAAAGTGGAAAATCAGATTTACCTCTTCTGTGATAGAAATAATACATCTTTTTACATCAGTAACCTTAGATACTGCATGATTTCAAATATATATTGCAGAAATTTCATGTTTATACTACTGAAGTGTGTCTGAACTACAATAGTTTAGAATGCAGCTTAAATAGTAGGAATTTAGGATGATACAACAGCATTAAAGAAGCACTTGTCATTTTAAAATATTTAGACCTTTCAGAATTCATCAAACGACACTTCAGTTAAAAAGGAAAATTAAAGTATTGACTATTACCACAGAAGATATATTTTACCTTTTTATTCAAAGGAAGGTTTCCAAGATAATATGTGTATTTTAAATGACTAGTGGAGCTTCCCTCATGTAATGGCAACTAATCAATAAATCATGTACCATTGTTGTAGCTCAGCATGTCAAATAGCTGCGTTTCAGTGTCCACACTAGAAAGGTGTTGAGCAATTTTTTTTGTTCTTGTACATTTCTAGCTCATTAGCCTGAATTCTAAGAGTAGTTATTTTCATGTCAATGAAATTGGTAGAAAAATCACATCTTACCTGCTTCTGCCAAAGGGAGGAGATGGAATGGGGTAATGAACGGGAAACTTCTGCTCCTTAACACTGCTTGCCACCCCATGTAGATTTGCTAAAGCAGCTTTTCCTCGTGAGCAACATGGAAAATAAATACATGGCATCCTGCTAGACATACTGGATGTTTTGATGCTCGTGGGAGATGGTAAAAGGATGAATGTATTGAAAGCAGCTTTTGGCATGCATAAATCATGAGGTTTGTACTGAGGCCTGGGGTATCCAGCTCGATGGATTTTGGTTAGACAACAGCATGAAGATGGACTAATAAACTTTCAATTACCCTGCACATCTCTGTTACATTTGCCTACCAGAACTCCAATCTTCATCTGCCATATGAAAACTGCTCTGCATGAGTAGGTGAAATAGGTGGCCAGCATGCATCCAAATCTCTGGTTTAAGAACAGCAGCAAACAACTGAAAAAGCATTAACCTTTGGTGTGATCTGCCATTGCCATTAATCACATTTGGAGTGCCTTTGCCACTCTGTCAGAGTATCTAAAAATGTTCTTGATGAAAACGGTTGGTTCACTTGGACTCAGGCCAGAATAAAGTAGTGTTTGTCCTCAGAGAGATGCAACGAAGAACTAGCCACAGTGCAGTTGCTGTCTTTTGTCTGCAGTAAACAGCTCTAGTTCATCAGGATATTGCAAAATCTCAATGTCCTCTTTTCATCACTCTTAAAAATGTCTGGGTTTTTTAATGTTTTAATTTATTAGAAGATTAAGTTACTTTCTTGTGGACAATAACTCAGGATGTAATAAACCCCATGTTTATCACAGGCACATCACATAACTGGAACTCACGCACTCTGAAGTGAACTGCAAGGGTTTGTATAGGTTTCTGCAAATACAAAACACAGATGCCACATTTTCCAATGGATCTGTTTTATGTGTGTGTGTGTGTGTGTGTATATATATACACACATGTATATGCATCAAGTCTGTGCTTGTACTCCTTTCCTGTATTCAGTGTAAGAAAGCCTGGGGTTTCATTTCCAAAGTGATTAATAGTTGAGGCTGCAGCTATAATTCATTCCAGTAATTCTTGCATAAACTGTGCTCCTCCAAGAAAGCAGATCACAAAGCCTGGTATACAATTTGTGAGAGCTGAACAAAATTTAGTCACATCAAATCAACTAAGGAACTGTCCTGCACAGTGGCACAGGCAAATCAGGATTTTGGTCACCTTTTTGATAGCTCTGAATACTTCTTTCCTTCAAGAAAGCTCCTTGTTCAGAGTGGTGCCTCCTCCCAAGACTCGTCACACAAAGAGTCACCATTGGATGCAGAAGGCCCTCTGCAACTTGTGGTTTTTCTCCTGGGACCACATCTACTGTGTGACCTCACACATGGAGGTTCACAGACCCAGGCAGCTGGAAAGGACCTCTGAGGTATATAGAATATAGCCCTAACTTGGAGCAGTACACATACATTACAGGTAAATTTGGACTTGTTTGTCCAGAGGAGGAGCATGGCGTTGATCAGAGGGCTGGAGGACCTTTCCCATGAGGAAAGGCTGAGAGAGTTGGGGTTGTTCAGCCTGCAGAAGATATGGCTCCAGGGTGACCTTATTGCAGCCTTTCAGCACCTGAAGGAGGCCTATAAGAAAGACGGGGAGAAACATTTTAACTGGGCTTGTTACAATGAGACAAGAGGTGAGGATTTTAAACTAAAGAGAGTTGGTTTAGAGTAGATAAAATGAAATTTCTTACAGTGAGGGTGGTGAAACACTGTGACAGGCTACCCAGATTGGTGGTCAATGCCCCACCATTGGAAATACTCAAGGTTAGGCTGGACAGGGTTCTCAGCAATACGATCTAGTTCTAAATGTCCCTGCTCTCTACAGGGAGTTGGACTAGATGTGTTTTACAAGGTGCCTTCCAACCCAAAGTATTCCATAATTCTATGATTCTATGCTCTCCTAAGAATCTCCGTTGATGGAGCCTGAATGTTTTGCAAGCCATCTGTTTACCAGAACACCTCTTAACTGTTATTGTAATCCTAATATCCCATCTGAATCTTCCTTACTGCAGATGAAACACTTTTTCCCTTAGGTTAACAAGGATGTTAAAGCAGGTAGGTTGTTCTTGTCTCTTCACAAAAACCCTTTATGTATTTGAAAACTGTGATTTTAGCCTTCTCTAAGCCTTCTCTACACTTTTCTACCATTCATTCAAACTTCTCATATGGGCTGAATTTTCTGGATCTCTGATAATTTTCTGGACGTGTGTAACTGGGCAGCTTCATGTCTGAAATGCAGTTCTTAACAGTGGCCCTGGTCCTTTAGCTTGCCAGTTGTGAATACAGTGAAAGACAGTGCTATTATATGAAACTTGGAATTCTGAGCTAAAAGGGCCTTGGGGAAATGGTGCACTGAAATGGAGAACTGAACCATGCTGGTAAGGGGAGTGTGGATCCTGTCAGTAGATGGGTTTACTTATTATGTATGCAATGCATCTAGTGAAGGTAGTCTACAAGGATTAGATGACCTATGCCAATGTTATAGTACCTCAAAGATGTTATTTAGTCTTGCTGGATTTGTTTTGGTTTGCATTTAGCCTCCTTTTTTAGCTGAGTGAGGAAGAAAATTATATAAAAGTAATAAAATATAACTTAAATTAACTAGCAAAATAAGTGTCCAGGAGGATGAACTTCACCGTCATTAGAGAAAAAAGCCAAACATAGAGATCTAACTAGACAAAAAGGTTATACTCCTTTTGCATGCTGGAATTAAGCCAAGTCCTGCACAGCTGCCTAATGCCCAAATTAAAATACCCTCAATGCAACCCTAACCCAATGATGTGACTCCTGGGGCAGCCATCTCTCACCTAAGAGCTCGGGGCCTGGGTGGGGATATTGAGTCTGGAGACTGTTCATCCAGAGGCATACCAAAGCAGCAACTGGAGCTTGTATCTGTATCTCCTGTCTCCCAAATATTCACTCTAACTACAAGTCTGCTGCCTTTGGCATCTCTCCCAAGCAGTTCTCTCAGCATGGTGATACATGGAGGTAAGGAAGCTGAGGTTGAAAGTAGCAAATGATGATTAATGAACACCTAGTCCCTCTGTTTTACTGTCCTTCCCCTTGTAACACGTCCTTGATAATTAACTTCTTCATGAGGGGTTTCACATTCTAACCAAGCTGGTTGAAGGTTCTCTTCAATGATTGGTGCTTCCCATCACCTTCCATGATTCTGGCCATATAATTCCCCAGCCTCTTGGTCTGGTTTGGTACATATCTGACCCCATAAAATAAGCCTCTTTTGGGAGCCTACAGTCAGAAAGCAACAAGAAAGAGAGATCTATATATTCTGCTTCCAGAATGCCTGATAATATTACTCCCTGAGCTGGTTTACCACCTTGTCAGAATGGTGCTAACAGTGGCACATTGGAATGAGATTGGAATGGGATGAGAGAATGGAACATGCAGGCAGTAGACCACTAGATCAACCACTAAGCCTCAACATCCCTTTTTGCTGTTAGACGGGAAAAAAGTCATGGGAAGCAATCACTAGGTTCTCCATTTGTGTTTTCTCTTCTGAAATCTGTGGTTTTAAGAATACTTGATTTTCAGCTTCAACATCCCGCTGAAGTTGCAGCTGTCTGTACTTGAAGGAGGTGGGAGGCTTAAGAATGAGATTGTTACAAAGAGGCAGTGCATTTTCCTTCTTTGATCATCTGTTTTTCTATTTTTCTGTAAGATTCCACTCCCTGGCCCAACCTCAGAGCAGAAGTCAATAAGGCAGTAGGAACATTCACATATTAAGCTTTCTGCACACCAGTTGGCATGGTGCGTGAGAGTGCTGTGAGTGTGAACTCTTGCTGCCACCCACCTCTCCTGCCTCCATCACTTACAAAAGGACAGAGGCAGCAGGAGGAGCAGCACAAGCCAGAAATCAAGCAACATGAGAAATGGCTGGACAGTTGCAACTGACAAGCAAGAGACCTGTAAGAGGCAAAATTTAAAGCCTCATTTCAGTTTTCCTTGTTAGGATGCTGTTAGGCCTCCTACAACAATGACAAGTCAGATATAATCTAAGCAATATCGTATAGCTGAGAGCTGAATGAGGCTGTATCAGACGTTAGAATCTCTCTCTAATGTTTTGCTTCTGATGCTCAGGAAATTTTGTTCTGCACTTGGAACAGAAGAGAAATCATCATTTGAATAAAACAAAGAAAAACAACCAAACATTTGGCAAATACATTATTTTAATTGTAAATGTGGTAACTATTTGGAAATGTTGATGTTTTTTGGCAAGCGCAGTGCACACATGTATGTTATTAGTCACCCAACACATTAGATTTGTGATAAATATACTTAAAATAGATTTGCTCAGTATTTAGAATTTTTGTCTTCTTTATTCAATGAATCTCCAAAACTGGAGCAGATGGATAGGGGAAAAGCATTTTTGACCTCAGAATGGAATAGTCTGATGGAATTGCAACAGACAGATGACTTCTGTGTGTTAATAGTATCTTATTCAAAATGGTTACTGCCGTGGATCACAGTGCTGTATTACAGGCTTAGATAAGTATTGCTGTAGAACACATTTAAATCTAGTTTGGCAAAAAAGAGTAGAAAAAAAAACTTCATTTACTATGTCTGCTCTTCAATCCTTTAGCAGTTTTTGTAGTTTGACAAACATTCTTATTTTTGCTATGTTTTCCTAAGAAAATACGGCTTATGAACTGATGGTTTGGATTTTTATCTCTTCCCCCATAACAAATTTGGAACCATGTCCTAGTTTGAGGTTTCATAAATACTGATATCTTGGAAATTTTATTTTAAAAATGTACAGAGATAGAAGTAGCCAAATTGGTGTCTTAAAGAAAAAATGTGATGTCAGTGGGGTTGGTAAGAATGAAGGGATTGGAACAGAAGAGAGATTTAGGTATGCTTCAGGTATGTGAAAGGGTTCATCTGGTTGCTCTCATGGTGTTAAGGCAGTGAAAAAGAGCCATAGGATTAGCTGCAGAGATGACTGATTTTGAAAATTCTGTGTCAAAATACTGTTGTGTGCATCACACAAAGTGAAGGAGATGTTTTGCTTCGTTTTTATTTGCTTTGAGTATTCACAGCAGCAACAGCCTACCACCAAAATCTTGTTTTCTCTCTGAATGAGAAATGTGACCCACTGAGAACTTCTGCAGCCTTGGTCCAGTGGGGTGACCGGTAGAGGAGTTTTGCTCACAGGTCTTGCTCTCACTACCACGTTTGCAGCCTGTTGTTAGCTCCCTGCGTATTGATAGCCCAAATGGGAGCATTTTCATAGGTTTAAAACGAAGCTCATGCATAATCGTTGGCAGGGTCAGTTCCCACGAGCTCGATGTTTCTATCACCTAATGGAGCAGCTCTCTTAACCCAGGTGAGGTTCACACCGGTGCCTTACAAAAGGTTTAATTCTCACTGACAGCTAGTGTTAGCAGCTAAGGGTTCACATTGCTTCTTTGTTTTCCTGTGGTGCTTTGCCTGATTGTGAATACCTTTAAAATGGTGCATGCCTGCAATTTCATCTGAAAGCAATATTCATTGTGTTTTCAAAACATGTGCTGCAGGAATCCAAGAGAGAAAACTAAACGGAAGGTCTTTTTAGGTGTGAAAAACATATCAATCTGTGTTAACAGCCGATTTCAGCAGCCTCTTCTGTCACACTCCTGTGGCTGGGAAAAGTTCTTTCTTTCCTCAAAGAAAATTGCCCCCCTAACAGTACTCTGAGACAGGGTGAGGAGAGTGAAGAGGAAATTAGTGTTTCTTCTTGTTTGGTAATTTTATTTGAGTCAAAGACTCTTAGCAGCCAATGAAAGCAGCTGTGCTCCTGTTGGCTGCTTTCTTTGTGTATTAGGCAGAGGGAAATGGCAGCCTGCTGCAAAGGAAGGGCCCTTTTCACCAGAAATCATGGAAATTCCTTTATCCTGCCCCCGAACAAGCAAGCAAGGAAACAGCAACAGGAGACAGCACGGTGTGTTGGCAATGGAGGGGAACACCACAGAACAATTGATGTGAAAGCCTTCAGCTGAAATCAGCATGTGGCTCATGCAGCTGGCCAGCCTGCCTGCCTGTAGCTGCAGTAAGGTATTTACACCTTGGACAAAGTAAGAGGAGTGCTAAAAAAACCGGGAAAGGATCATTAGACTGTGTTTATTAACAACACAGTGCTTTATCTTCAAAGTGTTGTGCACAATTAATCAATATATTCAGCAAGCACAGTAAGTGGATAGCATTCATTATCACCCAGTCACTATCTTACAAACAGATTTAAAGTGATGAAAAGAAGATGCGCTTGAAACCTTGTGAAGGAACATTTTTAACCTACTGTTTGAACCCGTGCAACCCTTTTTTAAACTACTTGTAGTACCACCTTGTCCTTTTGATCCCAGTTTCATCAGGCAAGCATTGCCCACAGGGTTGAGAGGGCATTTCAGTGTCCTCTCTTATCACTTCAGTAACCGCCTTTTAGGAGGTAGAATGAAATCTGTTCACTTCATAGAAAGATGTGATTACTCTCAGAGGAGGGTCATCACTTTCAGTGATTTTAGCAGCGGTAGTTCTGAACCAATATTTTATGTGAGCATCCTCATCAAGTGTGCACCTTCCCTCTGGATACAGGAAGGCTGGACTGGAGTTGTGCTTGGTTTGAACCTAAAACACCTTGCCTTCTCCAGGTTCTGAGGGAGTGGGTATTCAATGGCATTTGTATCAGCCTCTAAGTCCTCGGCTGAATTCAAGCTACTGGCATCGGCAAAATAAAACTACAACCAGTCCCCCAAGGCAGGCAGATTCCAGTTAATATCTGACTAGCTACAGAAATTGTATAGACAGAAATGTCAGACATTCTTACATGCTTTCACACAGTAATACACAAGGTGTAGAGCATAAGACTTGTGAAGAGCAGCTGAGGGAGCTGAGGTTGTTTAACTTGAAGAGAAGAAGGCTGGAGGGAGACATTATCGTGCTCTGCAACTACCTGAGAAGAGGTTGTGCTGAAATGGGAGTCGGTCTCTTCTCCTAAGTAACAAGTGATAGGATGAGGGGAAATGGCCTCAAGTTACACCAGGGGAGATATAAGTTGGATATTAGAGAAAACTTCTTCACAGAAAGGGTTGTCAAGAATTGGAACAGGCTGCCCAGGGAAGTGGTTGAATCACCATTAAGGTCTTTATAAGAAGCACAGATGTGGAGCTTAGGGGCATGGTTTAGTGGTGGACTTGGAAATGCTGGTTTAAGGGTTGGGTTGGACTTGATCTTAGTGGTATTTTCCAACCTAAATGATGCTCTGATTCTATAGACTAGAAAATGAAATCAAGCCCAGAAAGAGAATTCAGATCATGGAGAGCTCTTCTAACATAAAACAATACAGCAGTGATATTAATTTTCTGACTATTGTCATTTAGTGAATAACAAACCTTTTCAGAGTTATCTAGTCATTCATAGGACAAACTCACTTCAATGTGGATGCACAAGTACCAGTTCCAAGAAATACTGTCAATCTTTTCATTGAAGTTTCTCCCCCCCTTTCTCTCTCCCTCCTGCCATCACTTTTTTTTCCCCCAAAGAAAGCATTGCACAATGACAGCAAGAGGAAAAATCTGTGAAACTCCAGGTCAACAAGAAGGCCTCATTTCTATTACATTTGTTTGGAACCTTTAGTATTTTCAGGGTTTTTTGAAGAGTAGCTTCTAATACTGCTTGCTTCTATAGAGTCTTTGTAATTTTAGACCTTTTGAAATTAGTCTGAGCAATCCTTTGGATGTTTTTTAGTGCTTTTAAAAGAAAATATACTCATTATAAACATCACTAGCTTGTGCAGTAGTTCCAAGGTATTTCCTTCTATTTCTATTCTGTTTACCTTAATGCTTGAGAGATTATTTGTTCAGATAGGTTTTTATTTGTTTCAGATAGAATAGCCTGATAGAAAAACTCAGTGATTAATTTATGTTGTTATTAAACTATCAGGGCTTCAGGTACTACAATATAGATATTGTGAATCAAAATGCAAAGAACTGAGAAAATTAAAAAATAAAAATAAAAATAAAAAATGTCTTTGATGGTACACACTTTAGTCCAATTAGTACCGAACAGTAATCTGCCCATGCAGAGAGCTCAACAGGCTAAATTTCAGGTCCAAGCTGTGCCACAGATTCCTGTGCTGCCTTAGATCACCATTGGCAACTGCATTTTTTAAACAGTTGCTCATGTGCAACATTTCTGTCTTTGTGTGCCCTAATGAGAAAGTAGCAGTCAGTCCAGGACTGCTCCAAAGGCCTTGGTGCTTCAGCTGATCAGCTGCCATGGGCCACACCAGGCACCCAGCCTGCTGGAAATGGGATCAAGTGTCCCTTTTTTGCACCCATTCATGATTACAGGAGTCATATGTTTACAGTGTGGCTGAGTTAACATGACTGTGGTAGCTGTTATATTTTACATTTCTTTCCAAATGCAGTTAACTATCCCAAAGCCTATCATGTTCTAATGCCAAAACATTACTTTAGAAGTTAAAAACATGGATGGGCTGCAATATTTTGCTTTTCATTTTAGAGCTGTGATTTTCACAAAAAGCCACTGTAAGTTTAGAAATAAATGGTAACCTACAATATTTCAGGTACCCAGAGTCATCATCCCTTTGCAGATGAGGAGAAAAAGTTCAAATAGTTGATTTGTAGCTATTGATTCTAAAGATCATGAGAGGATAATCACAGCATTTCTGTTATTAAATTGTGCTACAGCCCAAACACATATTAAGGGGCTAACTGCTGTGTCTAAAACATGCAAAACTCTCGCAGTATCAGCATCCAGCCTTACTTGGTAGTTTGGACACTACTAAAGATCTTGGCAAAACAGAACAGATGCAGGGCACTCTCTGTCTTCTCTACTCTTGCATAGTCTCATATAACTGGAGGAGCCAGCTCAGGTGGCTCTAAGGAGGAAGATTTCCTGGCAGGAAAGGGGTACAGGCTGCCCAGCTGGGGTCTGGAGGAGAATGGCTGTCAATATGAGACAGCCCTTTAGGCAAAGTGCTTAAGACCCAACACAGATTAAAAAAAAAGGTGTAAAGGACACATAGTGAGAACTTCTTAGCAGGACTGTTGCCAGACTGCTTTGGCTCTTGCTTGTGGAATCAGATGTGTTGCTGAAGTGTAAAGGTGTTGAACTGAAATGCCACTTCATCTGTATGGGAACATGCTCTCCTGTAGTGCACAGCAATTCTGCTGCATGCCCCTTCTTTCCTGCTGGTGGCAAACTGCCTTTTCATGATGGGGAAGCCAAGATGTTCTGCAAACAACATTCTCAGTACTGTTAAAAATTATAGAAATTATAATTAGCCTTTGTCCTGCTAGGATTCAGTCAAGGCTGTCACAGCAAGGAAGGATGGAAATGCTCTTGGCTCATTTGTCTTTACTCATTGCTTTGCTTTGCTCTACATGTGCTCACCAACATGGGTTGCTGGACTTCTCATGACCACAGTGCATTTTCACTGTTGTTCATTCCCACTGTGGTGCATTATCATAATTCCCTCTTCCCTAGAAATCTGGAAGATCCAATACTCCCACCTGACTTCAAACTGGATGATGATGGGCAGAAGCTGTATGCAAATAGCAATATCATAGCAAGACAAAACCCTATGGCTGTGGCTAATGAAGTTAATGGAGCTGGGTTTTCCCATCAGGTGCTGGACTTAACAACAAAATCAAAATTTGCACCATGTGATGCATTTAAGATGAATATTCCAGTTCTAGTAAATATCCAAGGAGACAAGAGACTGATCCTGAATTTGCATTTAAATTAAACAATAATCAAATTGGGAAAATGGCCTTTTGGGGAAGTGAGAAGGAAGGGACAGAAAAATGGGTAAAATGCTTATGGGTAGCAATGGGAAAACCAGAGACTGCAGCATGAAAAGATAATATCTGGCTTACAGTATCTACTGATACAAAGCCACTGTTTTTTCCAAGTTGATTTGAGCTGCCTGCTGAATAACTTTACTCTGATCCAGACATTTGCATTCTGTGGCTTCAGTGTTTTTGACCTAGCACTTAGGATACCAGAAATGGGCTTATGAGTGAACAAGGCTCTCAAAGAGGCAGTTAAACAGCTCATGATTGCAGCCCCAATTGTTTTGTAGTGTGACTTGCAGTTGCTTTTTCACTTAATATTCCTTCAGGCAAACAAGCTTTTTAATTCCTGTGCATTTCACAGGAAGATTTGCGATCTGCCTTTAATGTTTTGCTTCATCTGATTGTTGTTGAGAAATACCAGGGACTTGAACTTGAATTCTCTGCCTGGAGACATTTTTGTTTGCTTAACAGATGAATAGCCCATACAGTGGATTTTGGAACAAAACTTTCTGCAACTCCAAATGGTACTTCCTATGTCCCTTTAAAGTTAATTTTGTGGTGTTCAATTACATATGCATTATGCAGTAAGTGATTTATCCTTCCAGAGTATTCTACATTAGTGTGGAATTCTTGGACTATGACTCTTTTAGGGTTAAATTTTAGGCTTGGTTTTTAGAAAGCCACATCAGTCATGATCTAATTGCACAATTTCAGCAGAGCTGACATTTAAAGTATGTGATAATTCTACCACTTCAGACAACCACTATTTCAAGGACTATCTCCTAGAAACTAAATTAAAGATCATCTAGATTGAAGTAAGAAGTGCTGAAGCATTGTTTGATTAAAAAAAATTAAATAAAATATTCTACAGGGAAAATAGTTATGATTTGTTTATGCAGATATTTGAGATACACTGGCACTGAAAATATACAGGTGGCCAGTCCACCAGAAAGGGTTCACTTACCAGAATTTCAAGTCCTCTGTTTTCTGTTGGCATAAATGTATTGGTAAGACGATAACCACACTTGGTTTTGATGCTTAAAGGTGCATATTGGGAAAAATGGCCCATGGGTTAATCTTAATAAATGTCACCCTCAAAAGATAGTCAGCTTCAAAATCAATCTGTCAATCCCACCCATGTACTTGTGGTTAATACACTCTTTGTATTAAAAATAACTTTTCCCAGTAAAATGTTGAAAACAGATGTGCTGTGGGGTCTCTGCATGGAAAATATCCTGCAAGGGGATTGTGTGGAACAACTGGGCAAACAAAGCGGAGCAGGCAGCAACTGTTCCCTTGCTCCTCCAAAGATTATCATTGATAACAATAAAGTGAAATAAAATAACACAATTGAAAACAGCACATCTCTTTTCTTGGTTTTCAGCCAAGTCACGTGTCAGTTAGTACAGCTCTCTGCCTCCCAAAGGCATTGCCCTCACTCTGCCTCTGAAAAAAGTAGTTCCCATGTCTGTTTATTGCTTGCTTAGCTGGGAGAAGGAAAGTTAGGTGCTGGCACAAGGTTTTGCCATAAATCTATTTGTTTCTCTTTTATAGGAAACAGTTAAGAATGTGTGCTTGTTTTGATTGTAACAACGACCTTCTTTTTATATTCCTATTTCTTATGTACAATTATGATACATTTTACACATCCCGGCATTGTCCTTGCTTGTGGAGCTTGAAATGTAAAAAGAAAGTAAGTCAAAGCAAGTCAACACAAGGTAAAATAGAGGACAGAAGCACAAAAAGAGAAGAAAAGAGAATTGTATTTTGTCAGGTGAAATTCAGAGTGATTTTGAAGACAGCCCACAGGATGAAGACAGGATGATTATTCAATTACAGGCACCCATATAGACTGGAAAAATAATAAAGCAAAATGATTAGGAAGACCAGGGAAATCAGGAAGAATGGAAAATGAAAACAACTGTAGGCAGTTTCAAATGTTTTTAGTGTAAAGGACCATTTCCTACAATAGAACCTAGTATTTGGGGTATGGAGGAAAGATGTGAACACTGACCCGACGCAGTTAAGGAGCTGGTCATGGCACAGGTAACCTTCCAGACTTAACCACTGGACACAGATAGAGAATGAAGCAAGTACTGAAACTATGTGGGCCTTTTGGGGAAGTGTTGGCTGACTGCACTGTGAGGCCAGACTGCAGTGCCCACCCACTTGGCCTCAGCCAATGTGGCTGTGGACATACTGCATTTTTCCCTTGCACCTCAGTTTCCCAGCTGCTTCCTTAACCCTGTGTCATTGTGGAAAACATTACAGTAGAGGAGTACAAACACCATAGAATGATCATAGAATCACCAAGACTGCAAGAGACCTTGAGAGCATCCAGACCATCCACCAGCACTACCGCTGTAACCCCTAAACCACTGAACCATCACCCAGCACCGCAGGCATCCAGGTGCCTCTTAAACACTTTCAGGGATGGTGGCTCCACCACCTAAGCAACCTATTCCAATGCATGACCATCCTAACAGTGAAAACATTTTTTCTGTTACCAATTCTGAATCTCCCCTGTCTCAGCTTAAAGCCATTTCCTCTGGTCCTCTCACTTAAGGCCTGGTAGAAGAGTTTTGTCCCCACCTCACCACAGCCTCCTTTCAGAGAGCTGTAGAAAGTGATGAGCTCCTCCTTGAGACTAAACAAACCCAGCTCCCTCAGCTGCTCTTCTTAAGACATGTTTCTAGACCTTTCACGAGCTTTGTTGCCCTTTGCTGGATACACTCCAACACCTCCATGTCTGTTGTAAAGTGAGGGGCCCAGAACTGGGCACAGCACTCAAGGTGAGGCCCCACCAGTGCCGAGGACAGGGGGACGATCGCTCCTTTAGTCCTGGGGGCTGTGCGACTCTTGAGAAGGGCCAAGATGTCATTGGCCTTCTTGGCTACCTGGGCACATGCTGACTCATATTGAACTGGCTGTCGACCAGTCACCCCCAAGTCCCTTTCTACTGAACAGCTCTCAAGTCACTCCCCCCAGCCTGTAGCACTGCATGTGGTTGCTGCAACTCAAGTGCAGTATCTATCACTTCACCTTTTTGAACCTCAGGTATGTTGTCTTGATGGTTTCTGAATTCCCTAGCAGCATGCCTGCTAGATTCTTCTTTCCAAGGGAAAAGATAATTTTTCCCACCAGCAGTTCTATAAACATTTTCTGTATTCTCAAAATAACACCTACTGTTTTCTACCCTGTTCTCATAACACAGGATGATAAGAGTCATTCTTGTATCAGACACAGACAGAGAAGCATGCTGCACTAAGCAGAGCCTTTCTTGTACCAGGCTGCACTGTACGAGGCATTAGGCCTCGAGCCTGGGACATGGAGCCTACATAAATAAAGTATCTTAAGCCTTCTGATAAATGGAGTTGAAGTCTTTATGCGCAGGAAGAAACAACCAAGATCATTGGAAACCCCTTGTGCAAGACAACAACAGCATCATGTATTTGACCTTAGCCCATTGATTGAGTTTGTCCAGGTCTCTCTGTGGAGTTTTCCTACCCTTGAGCAGATCAACACTTCCACCCAACTTAGTGTCATCAAATTTACTGTGGCTGCACTCAATATCCCCATCCAGATAATCAGTGAAGATGTTAAACAGGACTGGCCCAGAATATCCACCTGAACAGATACATTCATGCCTCAGTCTCACATAATCAGACACTGCACAAGAGCAGATGGGACATATTCTGACGTGTAATCCCACACTCTGTGACGCTGGATTGGCATAGCAGAGCTGCTCACAGGTAGGTTTATTGGCAGACTCACAAGGTTACAGCCTTGCTTTGCTGCACCTCTCTCTAATAGCGTCTGTTCAATTTGATGGGAATTTCTTACCACTAATTACCTCCAGCTTAAAAAACAGAATTATATTGTCATAAATACTGAGGAAAGCAAAGGGTCTGAGCACCTGTTTTGCATGTTTGGTAAGAGGTGGAAGCTATGGGGAGCACTGTCACGTAAGGGTCCTCATAGGTCTGGTTGGGATCACTTTAAAACCTCTGTCTGTCTCCTTTTCGGACATTTAATTTTATGTGTGCACCAGCAGTTGAACACTGTATGTTTTCATTGTGGAGCCAGATGGAAAAAGTTTCTTTAAAGAAGGAGCAGCTGAAGCTGTACACTAGCTTGGTTTTTTTTGTAGCTTTTCAGCCTCACACAACATTCTCATAAGCAAACTCAAGAAATATGGTAAATTCAGCTGAACTACAAGACGAATACAAAATGGCCAAAAGATTCTGCTTAGAGCAATTTAAAATTTTATAGAATGCTGGGAAATGCAGAACATTTATCACCCTGGAAAGACTGTTATGCAGCCACAGCTTTATTAATCAATAACCTTATGTTAGAAGTAAGGGAATGATTAGAGAAGATGCAGTTCCATTATTTATGGGGAGCTAAGACACTAATGAACAAAATAGGGGGAAGACTGAAATATTCAGTGCTTTTCTTTGTCCCCAGAGTTGGAAAAAAATCTAGCTCTGACCACAAACTATTAACTATGAAATAAAAAGAGAAGTTAGGGTGAAGAGAGAAAGAAAGGATTAAAATATATTTATAAGGTTAAACATATAAAATAAAATTATTAATAATTTCAGGCCCCTAAATCTGTAAGAAAGAACTAACATGCATTTATTATGCACTCACATAATGTCAAATCAATCAGACTTCCCTTCTTGACAGGCTAACCAGCTGAGAGGGTAAGAGGAAAGAGTAGAATCAGTATATTATATCTTGATTTTAGGATAAGTTTTGATAGAGAATCATGTGACTGACAATCTAGGGAAAGAGGATTCAGATGGATTTACACAGAAGGTTAAAAATCTGCATTCAGAGAATTTGCCAGTGATTTCTTCTCAAATCAGGAGGCAAGAATGGTTCTATTCCTCTGCTGGTTACAACAGCAGTGAATGGTAAGGTAGAGAGAAAATCTACATAGATGCAAACATTACATAGGCTGTGAAAGACAAGATCAAAATTCAGGATGACTTCAGTTAGCAGTAGAAGTGGTTTAATATGGTAAAAGGAAGTTCAGTGATGAGCAGGACAAACTGGTACGCTTAGGGAGCAAAAATTAGTTGACAAACACATGGCAACAAGAGGCAGCAGAATTGACAAGGGGGCAATTGCAAGAAGATATTGATACTATTGTGTTTTCTTCTTGGACAGCTGGAGCCCTTGTCTGAGGGAACATGTTCAGCTTGTGTCCTAGATTTTAAATGAAAACAACTGAAGAAATTTCAGAGAGGAGCTAAAAAAATTGCTTAATATAGAAAAAATTGTTAAGGCTGTAACTCTGAAAGAACTGCTTTCTGTTACTGACAAAAGATTTTAAGTGCTAAGATGTAATTGTATGCTAAGAGTCTAATGATCTATTGATAACAAGAGACCATTTCACAAACTAAAGAGCAATAAGAATTTTTAGAGTTTTTGCTGAGCACAAGGCAAGTACTAGTTCATTTCATTTGTGTCAGACAGACTCAGTTATATAGCAAGGATTGCTTTTTTTATTTGCAGTCTTATTTTTTGTTGCAGAAGTTACAGAATATCCTGTGTTGGAAGGGACCCAAAAGGATCATTAAGTCCAACTTTACAGCAAATGGCCAGTATGGGGATTGAGTCTACAGCCCTGGCCTTATTAGCATCACACTCTCAATAGACCAGAACTGGCTATGGGGAGGCTGTAGAATTGGTGTTGTCAAGGAATTAAAGAGTCATCTGTCAAGAATGTTCAAATTAGTGTTAGTCCTGCATCAGTGTAAGAGAACAGACTGGAAACAGGCTTGTCTGGGGTGTGATGAGCACCTGAATCACCTGGATGTGGCTCTTCACAGAAAGCAGGGAGGCAGTATTATGCAGGGCACAGATTCCAATTTAGCTGCTCCAGAGTTAAGTGGGAAGACATTTTTAGGCATTTGACTCTGGCTTATCATCAAGACCTTTGCATTGCTATTGCTCTCTTATGTCCAGTTTATCACATTCCCCATTTCACATTTGTGAGGATCATTTGGCACAGCCCCATCAGCCTTTGTGCAGGTCTGCAGTGGTCACGGTGCTGACTGTCCTTTTCTCTAAAGCAAAAGCAGTTGCAGCAGGGCTTGCTTTCATTCCACTCTGCCCTTATCTGCAATATCTTGCTCTCAGATGTATCACCAGGGAAACTATCCCAAGCCAAAAGCAAGAGGATTTTATTATTGGTATTATTTAGGAATTCTTGCTATTTACTTGTCTTTTGCATGCTCCAACAACCTTCATTTTTGGGCAGCATAGAGAAGGGTCCTTGTACGTGTGAGCTTCTGACATAAGCACACTGCCAAGAGTGTAACAAAATCCTTCTACTTGTCAGCTTGGGTCACTAAAGCCTCTACAAAAGCTTTTTCTTACCAAAAACTTCATCTGACTGTATAGCAAGATATCAGTACATTTCCAGTGTCTAGTAGGATGTCATGTTCTGTCCTTGTCGGTGTCTAGAGCAGCCTTGGGCTAGCACTGCTTTGAGTGTGTGAGAAAGGAAGCAGTGCTGGATCCTCTGGTTGGTTACTCCCGGTTTGTTATCCAGATATGGATGCCCAGCTGCTTCGAACCCTTTGAAGCACTTTCTGTGCTCCCTTGGGAGCCGCTCTGAGAGCTGCAGTGCTCCCGGGAATCCCGGCTTCCACCTCTAGTGCTGACATTCCTACAGACTCAGGAGACCTGCAGGATGCCTGAGCAAACCAGTTCTGCACGATATTTCTAGGCTGTTTTTACTCGGGGGATCCACGGGAGATCCCAGCCCACCTCCAGCGCGCCGGGAGCCTCCCGCAGCCGGTACTTGGGAGGGCTCGTTCACGCCTCGTCACCAGAGGGCAAATGTGGCACCTCTTCAGTCCTCTCCGGTGTGCAGGACCCCTGCCAGGTGACTTCCGACCAAAATCAACTTCTCTTTGCTCTCTGAAGTAGGAGCTGGTTATTTCAGATGGTGATTACATTTCAGTGGGAGAGCACTTAAGCTAATTGCTCAGCATTGTTAGTTCTGTGCCAACATTCCTCTGAAGCTTTAGTTCAAAGGCCTGTGTTGCAATCAAAATACTTTGCTGTTTGACACAGATATACCCGGAGATCATCGGCTGAAAGAGAACGACTGCATTGTGTGGACAGTGTGAACAGATATTGTCAAGGGAGCAGGTAACCAAGAGTAAGGTGAGGGTGAGATTTCCTGTCTAGGTTCCTAAGGATGAGTAACTGAGAAGCCCTTTTTATTTCAGCTGGTGCTGTACCAAAATGCCATCCACAGTCTACCTTCTCATCAGCAAAATTTACTTTATTGCTCAATTTCACATCCTGATAAAAGCAGTGGAGATACTTACATCCAGTTCACTTGTTCAGCTCGATGTGTCATACAGAAGCAGTGAGGCTGTTTCATTTGATAGAATTCCCACTGTACTATAAAAAGCAAAATACCTCCAAAACCAGGTCATTTTGCTATTTACAACACATGCTGTGGCTTTTTGCTGTGAAATATTTTGACACCTATCAACAAAGGTTAGCGCAGACAATTTCTTGGGAAAATGTGTGAGAAGTATGAAATTCACAGAACACATACAGAGGGAGTATGGGTGGAATTGTGGCTTTCTAGATAGACCATAGGCCATGAATCTGTGAAGAAAACAATGAGAAAATAGTTAAAAGTGTGTGTTTTTCTGATTTTTCCTCCCTTATTAAAATACAATTTACTTATTGTGGTGGACTTTTTTTTTCTAAAACACAGCTTTCCTGTGGACCATGCCTTGTAAGTGTATTTGGTAAATTCTGTACAAATTTATTTAAACACAGATGTTTCAGCATATAGCACATCATTGGTTGGTGACTTCCTCTTCCACCCAGATAAAATCTGAAGTGCTTTGCAAACAAAGAATTGGGGAGTCTTTCTGCTGGCATGTGTAATTGCTTTGCCCATTTTTACAGGGAAGATGTTTAGCACACAGCTATGCTGCACAGTAGTTTAGAGCACTAGAGCCAAATGAAATTATGGTGGGAGTTTTTAGCAGACAGGCTGTAATTATTCAGTTAGTAATTTGACCAGAGTGAAATAGAAGCTTGCCTACCCATAAACATACTTGAAGTACCATGGTTTTGAAGCTTTTAAACAAAGAAGCTTGCTTGAATGGTGTAAGTGCAAGATGGGACTCAGAAAATGTGTGCTGCTGTGGCATACACTTAGAACCTATACTGGGAATTATTTAAACTCTCCCTCACACTTTTTTTTTTTTTCCCATCAGAAAGCATCAATAGAATGGGGCCTTACCACCACTTGTTCTCTTCATTTTTACCCTGTATTACCTTGGAAATGATGATGAGGTTGGCAGGAGTATCTTTTAGCTTTTTATGCTTACTGGATTCTCAACTGTGACTCCAGAGTGGCCTTGCCTCTACTAATTCATTACTGTGGCAAGGACAATTGTGTGAGTGTTTGTCTGGAGTGACTCCACCCTGTGGAATTGTCTATAATTTCAGCAATTATTTCATTCTCAAAGTAGGATTGACATTACTTTTCATTTCAACAGAGTATTTTCCCATGGCAGGTTAGTCTATGGTGGCTGTGAGCTGCTCTGTGTAGACAACCTCCTTGCTTAGGATTGTCCCCCACATCTGTATGTAAACCTCTAGGAAGAATAAAGTATGTAAGGCAGCTAACTGTGGAACAGCAATCCAAAGCAATGTCTCAACTCTGAAAAAAACAAAGTGAAAGTGAGGTTGTTTTCATGTTGAAGTTTTGCTCATAATTTTTGCACCAGTATGATTAATGTGATTTTTGAAGCACTCAAATTTTGTTGTCCAATCATTTGTCCATTAGTTTTGGCTTATGCAAGAGAGGGACAGAGCTTTAGCAATGCACAGGATGAACCAATGTACCTGCTTATATTTGTACTGAGGCAGAGCAGAAGTGGCAAAAGATTGATTTGCTCAGAGCTGACCTCGATTATTGGTTGCAAGGCGTATTCTAGGGCTAATTTTGCCATAAGAGTAATGGCATGTGGAAATGGCAATATGGGATGGATGAAGTGGCATCATGATATGCAGAATGGGAAGATATGAAAAAGAGAAGAGTGTATAGAAGTAAACCCTGTAGCCACTCAGGCTCAGCTTCTGGATATGCTTCAAAAAACCTCTGGAAATCAGTAAAGGTAAAGCACTTGGAACTATACTCAGCAGAATTACCGTTTTGTGACAAAAATCAAATGCTTTTCTACATTATTGGTATTTATTGCAAATCTTACCAAGTTAGAAGGACTGGATCTTCACTGGTGCTGTATTCAGTCATGAATCTCCCAGGAGACAGGCTCAGGAGGTCTCAGGACACAGGAAACAGCTCTCTATCCATGCATTTTGCTGCAGTCAGGCTTAGCACAGGACGTCCCTCTGACACTATCTTCACTGTGACAGGAGTCCTTTGAATTATGTAGAGAAAAGCATAAATTCTAGCCATGGACTTTATGTAAATGAGTCAAAAACAGTTCTGACAAGATGGAGCAGATTTATAACTTTTGTGAAGTGGAACAAGCTTGTGATGTTGGAGCCACACAGCTAAAAACACACTTGAATTCTTGTAGTCACCCTGAGAACATACCATACATACTTTCACACAAACAAAAAACCTAGACATATAACCTTTTCCCCTTGAATTTCTTCATTTTTTCCTACTATTTCACAAACTAGCTCTGTTTTCACTAAGGACAAAATATGTTATGAATTTATCACTCAGCTCAGCACAGTTGTGTTGCTTTCAACTTAGTACTTCTGCTTTTTTTATTTTAATGGGATATTATGTTAGGTTGGGTTCTGGTTTTGGTTAGACCTCTGAAGGCTTACCCATGGCTGCAACTTGCCTTCACAGATAATCAGGGAGCATTGTGCTTCTAAATGTTAAATTTGACCACCCAGATTCAGATGTCTGATTCTATCAGTTAGAGAAACTAGTTCACATTTGCTGTCCAAGTGGTAACAAGAGTAGCTCCACAAAGTATTGGCTGGGGGAACACTGGGCTTCACACAGCTGAGCACTAATTTACATTGCCACATAACCCACTATCCTCTTGGGCTGCAGAACAGTGGCTAGCCACCCTGTCTGGTTTTAAAGCTTTTCAAGGTCTGTGTTGCTGGTATTAATTCTGTTTATATTTACAGCACAACAGAGTCTTCTATTTGCTTAAAGCAGTAAGAAAGCAATAGTCTATCTGTTAAAAGGAACACACAGTACAAAGAGCTCAGCTGCTGCTTGAAACATTCCAATCATCAGAAGTGCTCCTAATTTAGGTAGGCAATAACTGCATTCATTGAGAATATTTATGAAGACTTGTTTGTGCAGATGGACAAAGACAATAAGAGAATGGTGTTTCCTTACTACACGAGGAGCTGGTGTTTATCACATTCGAGTTTGGCGGGTATTTACAATGTTTCCTTTCAGCATCTACGTTTAGATCTCTAAGGTAGGGGCCTAGACCTGGTTTTGTCTCATCTGACTTAAGCATTTAACTAAGCTGGGTTAATTAAATCAGATCTGTCCTTGTTCAATTAAGCAATCAAAGTGAGGGTGGAGAATGGGGGAAGTGTGAGTAGGGGAGAGGAGGAGGAGGAGAGGAGAGGTTGTAGGAGAGGAAGAGAAACACTCCTGAGAAAAAGCTTTTGAAACCCTGCAATCCAAGTTGCCTTCTGGACAAGAGATGCCTAATTCTCCACTGATCAGGGTGATTTAGTTAAGTAAGTGCCTGAAATCATGTGGAACATATTTATATAACCTTTTAGAGCAGCCTTCTCTGTCTACTCACTATACATGTAAAATGGCCTCCTAACTTACTAGTTTAGAATCTGATGATTAAAGTAAGTTACATGAATAGTCCTATCCAGACAAGTGCTGGTAGGTGGGAAATTGTTTTGAGGGTTATCCTTACCTCTAGGCTGTTTGGCTCAGGGGAAGAAAAACGTGGTAGATTTTGGACTACCTGGTCTCAATCATGGTCTTTCATTAGAAGAACCTTCATATGACTTAGGAGAGGTATTTATGAGAAAAGCACCCATCTTAAAGAGGCTTTCCCACTGTGACCCAGTACAAGCAGAGGAATGTGCACAGGTAGAAAACAACATTTTCTGCTGCTTCACAATTACCTGCATGGGATGCCTTCAGGGACAAGGCATTTAAGGAAGTTTTGTGTGTCTGATCATCCTGCCATTAATTTATTTCCAAAATGGTGTATCTCATTGCAAAATATTGTTGGGCACAATAAAAGCTGAATCAGGCCACAGAACCCTCAGCACTAAGTTATTCCTAATATATTAAATGCTCTTTTATAGGGGTTGGATGGCAAGGAAACTTTCAGTGCTGCAGGGTTTAAAATCCAACCATGTTTAAATAATTTTCGTTATTGCCTATTGCAATTTCGTTATGGCCTTTTGTGGATATGTTAAGTGTGACTATAATGGCTCTATCCTTCCATCACCATATATTTTTGGACAAATCATCTGTATTCTCCCTGTGATTTTTCTTTTTCCAGGCAAATCTTGTGTTGTCCAGCATTCCCATCCTTCATCAACCACCCTCATAATAGCTGTATCAACCAGCTGAACAACATGGTATACCTCCCACTCTAACCTCTGTTTTGGAAGTCTGCAGATACTCAGAACATGTACATGCCCTATATACACACTGTCCTGCCATCAAATAAAATTTTATTCATTCTTTCTCACATGGGTTTTCTAAATAAAAGACCACTTTCACTTAACCTGGAGAAAGGTCATGAAAAGATTATTTATAATTTAGTTTACAAGTGTTAGTTCTGTTTTAGTACTCGGGGGAAGGGTGCTGCTAATTTACTGCACTCTAGTTGATGGTCTACAGGGCAGATTTGGTCTGTGGTGTGCTTCCATCTGAGTAGAGAAGATGGAGACACTGTTCTTTTTTCTCTAGTACCAAATTGAATGTTTTCAGTCCTCCACCACTTTTTTTTTCTCAGATTTGGGGAAAAAACCCTACCCCATAATGCACAGGTTTCACTCAAGTTATTAATAATATTTGTCCTGAGGATACAATAAACTACAAACCCTAAACCTTAAAAAGTCTGGGCAAATGATTTTGCTCTCTTCCTCATTACTCATGTGATGGGCTGAAACTGAAGTTGAAGGAAATGGAAATGAAAGTCAGGATTATGCAGAAATTGAGTGCAGTGAGTGATTCAAAAGGAAAATGGATTAGGCTCAGATTTTGTTTTGATGGTATTTTAGATAAAATTTTGGTTTGTAAGAATGTTGACTTTCTGTTCCTTGTGCTGTCTTAACACAGTGTCAAAGAAAGCACTCACATACAAAGTTGCCTCATGAACAAAGGCTAGTATAAAATGCAGAAATCATCATTTGTTCAAGTGAATGTTAATTCAGAAACAATTTCTGGTATTTTTACTTCTCTTTTGGGTAGTGGTTAGCAACGTGTCAGAAATGGAGGAGGAATCATTGTCCAACTATGCTGAAAAGAGACAACAACCAGTGCAGTTCAAGGCAAACTACATTCAGTGCCGTGCAGGCTGATGCATTTTTAACCTCCCTTATTGTTCCTGACATTGTTCACAATCATATTAAAACATGATAGCATCAAGAATGCACACATATCTGCAACCTAATTTCTCTAAATCACTTCAGAAATCTGTTATTACTAGATTTTTTTTCCCCCAGTAGTAATTTTCTGGATATCGTTTCAATGCATTCTTTGTCCCAGTTAATAAAAGCCTTGTAAGTGTATGTCGATCTCTGTGTGTTAATGCTTAGTGAAAGATACAGGTCTGGTTGTTCTAAGTTTTTCTTTTTTTTATCTCTGAGAAATAAGAGCAGAAAATGAGAGTGTTTTGACATACCAAACCACACAGACCCTGACCTAAAAGGAAGTTCAGACTCATTTCCCCTTGAGACTTTTTGGCTGATTTCCAGCTGGCAAATATGGGGAGGGTTTTTTTAATGTGGACACCTGTCAAGAGTAAATGGCTTGAGACTACTCTTTTAATTCATCTAAGCTACTACTCAGAATCTCCTAAAATTCATGCATTAAATAACAAACACATGAATGAGCTGGAACAGAGTAGATGTCCTAGCATGTACTGCAAAACCACATCAGAGATAAAAATGAGGTATCAACAGCAAGCAACTGTCAGGTACAGACCAATTTCACACACAAAAGAAAAGCTAAAGAGAAATATCATACACTGAATCATAGAATAACAGAATCATAAAATGGAAGGGACCCTAAAGATAATTTAGTTCCAATCCCCCTGCCAGAGGACATGTTCCAGTGGACCAGGTTGCCCAAAGCTCCATCCAGCCTGGCCTTGAACCTGGTGTTAAACCACGTCACCTTTTACACTTTGACTTCCTTTTGGATAATAGGAATAATGTTCTTGCTCTTTGGCTTTCCTTGCACTAAATGGATTTGTGGTTACAGAACATAGGAATCAAAAGTATATCTCTAGACAAGTAGTTGAAGGAATGGATCAGATCTGAACAACCTAGAGATTCTATCATTTTTTTCCACTCAAGATCTCATAGAATTGCAGAGCCTTATCAAGACTCTGCTTATATACTCCTAAGAATAGTGATCTGAAACTGGAATAAACCAAACCAATAAACCAAAACACCAATGCGAGAATTGTCATTAAAATTCCTCGTCACCATTGGTATTATTTGTTAGGTGAACACTACAGTGCTAATCCACCTCTCAGAGAAAGAGAGCTGCTTGTTACAGAAAGTCAGTAGGCTAATTGTGCTTCATGACTCTTTCTGTTGAGCATGTAGTCTTTGATGTCCTTACTGGTTACTTATTGTTTGTGTTACCTGGATTGGATGGTGCACACAGCACATGCAGCCACCACATTCTAGGCAGCACTCTGTACAAACACTGAATTGTCATAGCCAAATCATGCTCAGCCTCCTCTTCAATGCCAGAGTGTGGAGTTCTCCTGGATGGCTCATTCTCTGACAAAGAGCTCCCTATGCTGATCACCAGCAGCAGTGGGAGGGAAGCTTTGCAAGTGAAGGCTGTGGGACCAAGCCAACAGCACTCACAGGCTGGTAATCTGGAGAGGGGTGTGGATACCTTGAACCAGCTGGAAATGTGCTGCCTTTCACTGGTTAGCACAGCTACCTGCTCACTTCAGTCTCTTTGACTCTCACCTTCCCACAGTCCATTCTTCTTTCCCTGTTGCTCAGCCGTCCTGTCCTTCCTTCCCCATTTGCAGCTGCAGGATGATATATATTTTATATATTTTTAATTTCTTTTTTGGCTCCCAATTTTGTCTGTTAGTGACTGCTCTGCCCAGCCTTTCCCTGAATTGTATAATTGCAGATGTTCCTTGCAGGTCTCTGATTTGCCATTATGCTTTTTCTAGTTTATGCACTCTTAGTTTTATCACTTCCTTACTCAAACCAAAAAACCAAACCATATAGAGCAAAGAAATTAACAATTATATCTTATTATTTATTTCTGTTTGTGTTTCTGTAATCTTTATTTATCTCTTTTATTTTTTAGCACAAGGGAAGAACTACATTGAAGATACATAAAATATTTCAGTATTAAATGACTCACAAAAATTATTTATTGCTCTGTATAATCTTCTGATATTCATAGAATCTTAAACAAAATTTCTCAATCCTTTCCATCTTATATTACATCTGCTTACTTCCCAAGCAAACAAATCATATTTCCAGTGGATGAAAGTCCTAAGTGAATAGCATTTTGTCAAGAACAAGGGGCAACTAAAAAAGTACAAAATTACAGATGAGACAATAAGAAGAGGTAATAATTCAGGGAAATAAGGAGAAGTAGAAAAAGATACATAAACAAGGTGGCTGCATACTGTGTTAGAACAAGGTCCTCTAAATGTAAAAGTCTTTAAAAGTCTCAGTTTCCAGAGGTAAGATTTTTGCTTAATTTTACCAACCCCCCAAAATCCCATCTCAAAATGTTGGATGTTTTAGAAAAGTTACTTTTTGAATAGATTAAAAAAAAGAGAACATACTATTTCAGTGAATTTTTCACTGAATTATTTTCACCTTATACTTGGTGAAGGCTTTTATAGGAAAAGAGAAAAATTGAAATCTTTTATTCAGCCCAGGAAGAATTAATGGTTTAAACTAAAGAGGAACATTATTTCCTACAAATCTTTATCTTATGAAATGCTCAACTTTAATAAGGACAACTTTTCACAAAAGCCAGAGCTTCTCTTAAACTGACATGTTCTTACATGTATTTGAAGCTGCAATTGTAGTGAATGGAAAAAAGAAATCAGTAAAATATGGCACAACCTTTGCTTTCCAGACTTGTGTCATATGGGTGAGACCTCTGACTCTGCCTCTTCTCACCTTAGCTGAGTCTCACCTTAGCTCACCTTAGCTGAGTCTGTTTTTAACTCAAACAAAACCTTCACAGATGCCAAGAAAGGCAATGAATTTTGAACTTTATGATTTTTCAAGATTTTTTAGTTTGTGTGTTTATAGTAAAATTCTCCCCCTCTGTAACATACTGGTAATTTCTACAGGAAATATGAAAAAAAAAGTATAAACCCCCAATGCTTTTAAGGGTACAGAGAACCAAGTCTACTGATATGTTGAGAAGCATCATCTCACTGCACAATTTTCTTTTAGTAAACTTAGATGATTAGGAAGGATTCGGCAAGAAATGAAATAAGATTGTCAAACTGATTTCATAAACAGGAAATAAAAGTGCAAATAGATTAAGTGAGGTTACTTTTGCCTGCTTTCAACAATTTTCAAACAGAAAAGCAATGTGTTATCAATGATTTGATTTACTGACCTACTTTTCAAGCCTTTATATGAAACTGTCAGTAGATGCTGATCATATTCTTTCAGATGAAATGTTGCTTTTTTTGCTGTGTGCATAAATATCAAAATATGGTAACCTTGTACACACACAAAGGTTGAATCGACTCCAATCTATGGCATAACTTAGTAATGCAAGACCTGGGCTTTGGCTATTGGTAGAAATGTCTGCAGTAAAGATGTTATAAGCAAAAGGCAGCAAAAGCTTTGGCAGTGTCTAATATAATAGCTGTTATTATTCTCCTTCTAAAACTTACATGGACTCCTATTCTGGGATGGAAACTGCTGGCTCTTACCTAACACCTACCTAAAATCTGATAGTTCCAACCTTCATGCCTAACTGTCCTTTAGCTTTGGTGATATGATTTTCCATAAGATTACTTCTGAGGGAGAAGGACTCATTATTTTACTGAAGAAAAGTGAACTACAGAGAATCTGAGAAGCTTCTTCATGGGCCCACAGGGAATTTATTTTAGGGCAGGTTTTTGAAGCTAGGCTAGTGATTTAAATATTAGGTCACTGCTGACTTCTACTTGCCACATATCCACAGCTGTGTGGGTTGAAGAAATCACTGTATTTTTCCTCTGAAGCAGTGTATGACAGTAATAGTCAGACTTACACACAAGGCAGAAAGCAAAATACAAATCTACCAAAGCCATAGCATAACAGGCAAAATTAATAATATTAATAATTAAAAAAGGGGAACATCTACTAAATTTTTGTCTATTATAGTAACGTAAGGTACTGCTTAGAACAAGAATTAACACTGGATCTGACAGGAATGAAAGATGGCTTTGGAAATGCAGTTTGCAAGCAGATTGTGTACCCTTCATCATGCCACTACTCTTCCATCTTTGCAATGGTCCTTTCTAGGAAGCATCTACATAAACCAGTGCATTCACTCAGCAGTCTGTTCAGGGAAAATTTCATAGGCTGGCCTTGGTTTCTGTCAAACACCATAACAGCTCCAATATAAGTACCTCATAATCTATTTTTAATTTCAACAGAACAAGATATAAACAAAGCATTCTTTCACACTGCTCAGCTCTTCAAAGTCAAGTCCTTATCCCTCTTGGCAAAGCCAGGAGTTACCTGTCTCCCCTTTTTCTGATGCAGAAGTGCAGAATTCAGAAGCTTGAACTCGGTTGTCTGGGCTGTGTTCTGATCCCTGTCTGTAGTTTCTTTAAGAAGGACCCTGTGCTCCTCTAGACCTATGTAAGGTTCATCGACTCTGATATGTCACCTGGGTTATCATACAAACTCCCCTGCAAACACAGTCTTCTGTGTTTCATTTGGAAGGCTCCACAGGATATTTCTCTAATCCATCACCACAAAATGTGTACCAGTGCACTACAACAAATTTGAAAAATATACCAAAAAAATTGAAGCAAATTGTTCAAGTGCTGCAACAAAGGATCAGATACAGAGCACAAAGTTTTTTCTAAACCAAAAAGGTAAGCTATGTGTTTACATTACTTGACTGCTGCCTCTGCTATATTTTTCTTGGTGGTTTTTTTTTTGGCTTTTTTTTTTTTTTCTTCTGTAAATAGAAGGATGCTACTAACATATAGCTCATTCTGTTTTATGACCTAGTAGGGAAAGCCAGCTCTAACAGTTTATAGCTCCAAAGCAGAATATTTTTTGCATGTGGTTCTGTTATGTTGATTATCTGCGGTGTAAGAACCATAAATCCATATCTAGTAAAGCTTAAAATATTTCAATTTTAAAAATTATATATTATTTCCCTCTTCAAGAAACCAAAATATGTCAGAATTCCTCTGCATCTGGTCTGCAAGGCATTAAAGTTTAACGTCAATAAACACAAAGGAATGTTATCAGTTTAGGCATTCTGATTTATATAGCTTTGTGTACATGCATGCATATGTGTTTGCATATATATATATATATATATGTGTGTGTGTATATATATATATATATTCAAAAAGGAAATACAGTCTCATTTTGCTTTACTGGCATCTATAATGGAAGATAATTGGAGGGAAAAACAGTAAGGTAACAGCGTGAAACAAAATGTAAATTCTATAAGCTTTGAAAATATATAATTTCTGGTAAGGTCATTTTAGATTAGAAGAGACAGTCTACCTTCCTAAACTCTCCTGAGGCTCAACTGAAAACAAATAATTTCCATAAATCAACCAGGCAATTAACACTTCCATGGTGCCATCTCTCAAACGTGGTTATGTGTGTAAAGTCTGAATGCATCTACAGTGCAGTGATGAAGATGAGACCACATTGGCTGCTGGTGTGACAGGAGCAAAGACAGCTACCAGTTCATGTCTAGGCTACTGAAGCAAGCTCAGATGTTAGACATATCTTGCAATGTCTTCTAGGACATCACTTTTTGTTCTGCTTGCCCCAAAGGGCAAAAAGCTTGACATAATATATAAATGATAGGTTATGTATGATTTAAGCATATACCTAGGTGAGCGTGTGAAATAAAAAATCCATTTGGCAATTGATTTTATGTTTCAAAATGTATTTAGCTTTTATAAGGAGAAAGAAGGTTTCCTGGAAGACAAGCAAATGTTATTTTTGTAATAAATTCTACATTGTTTACCCAGAAAGAATTCAGAGCCTTGCAGAACTGGTCATAGGTCAGCAATGGCTCTTAGTGGACAAGAAGTCTCAAATAATATGCTTACAAGGAGGGTGGCTGCCCCTTCCATCTATTTACCTCTTTGCTAGACTGGAAAATGACATTTTTCTTTTTCAGGCTTTCTTGGCTTTTACAAATGCTCTACTAAACACTGAATGACAACTTCAAGCTGTTTATCAAGAATGGCCAAATGGTTGGCATAATGGTGGCTGTCACAACAGTGGGAAATACTGTATTACCTTATTAAGTTATCATTTCTGTTAATAAACTCATATCCTCTTAACAGAAAACAGCAGTACAAGAAGAGAAATCAGCAGAAAAATATGGAAAATAATACATGTTATTACGTAAAAAAGGCTAACCCCAAACTGTGAAAACCATGCAGTTAATCAGGTGACTGAATGTGAGTAAATTAGAAAACATAAGAACAAACAAAAAAATCAAACCAATTAGATCAACATCAGCGTTTTGTAGAAACATTTCTGATGACCTGAAGAAATGATGTCTCTATGGAGTGAGTTGCTACAGACTAGGAATGAAAAAATGTTTTGTTGGTACTATGGAAACACTCCCATGTTACTTGTGTACTCACTAGTCTGGAAAAATAAATAAATTAGTATTATCTGTAGAATATTCTACAAAGAAAGAATGCTCCTTTTCAATGTGTGTGTGAGCCATTACCAAAGCTTTATAAGAGAAATAATAGGTATTGAAAGAAAGTTGGGCATTGATCACAGGCATGAACTTAATGAAGAAACACATGGAAATACTCCAGTTTTGTGGAGAACTAAGCATGAAAACTTGTTAGGACTTGTTGGTCTTGCTGCTGAGGCCAGCTAACAAGCCATGTGTAGCAGCCATGGCAATGTATCTGTAAGAGACAAAGAACTTTAGGCTTAGTTCTTGATCAGTCTGGAGAGCCAGCATATGAAATTGAGGGGAGAGAGAATGGAGTGCAGAGCGCTACAGCCTCAGATATTCAAGTAACAGCAGGAGATTTTGGAAACTTGCTAATATTAGAAGATAAATTATATAAATTATAAGGAAGCTGAAATCCTGTAGTGATGGTGTGTATTCTTTTCAGTACAAAGCTGAGATATGCTCTACTACATTACCACATTTCAGATTCTAATAAAAGCTATTGGTTTCTGTGGTTTCTAATCTCTTGGTTCCACTTCCTCATTTCCAATTCATTTTGAACATATTCTGGATTTCCTGAAAAGTAGCATGTGCCTACCACACTCAAGCTTGCAAAGAGATAGGAAGAAGAGAGGAAGGTATGCTTGTATTAAGCAGCACTAACAACATTTGAGGCATTGAGGAGAAAACTAGCACTCATTTTCTGGGAAGTGGCGAAGAGGAAGGTCTCAGGATTATTCAGTGCAGGAAGAAAGAAGTCTGGTAAAATTCCTTGGTAAAAGAATCATTACAGGTTTGTGAACTCTTGGCTCCCCAGGCCTAAGCCATGTCCCTGCCTCATGCTGGGGCAATGATGTTGCTATAAGCCATCGGTGTCTGACAGGGAACTGCAGAGAACTCCTTAGCCAGTCCCTGACCTGGACAGCTGGAGGAGTATTATTCAAAAAGGTGGGAGTGTGTCCCAGATGGTCATCTAGACACAGTCTGAAATGCCAGGCAACAGTTACAGCAGAATGAGCTCTCTGTCTGGCAATATCAGGAGTGCTCTGATGATATCCCAAAAATATTTCAATCATCCTTCTTGGAAGAGAGGTTTTCAGCATTACAAAATTACATTAAAACAGTTTGACTGACATATGTCAACATTCAGCTCTACAGATGCAAACTTCATAAACTGACTATGCCACGAGAAAAAATGTCCTTATATCCCAAGCCACTGTTTTTGCAGATGGAGATCAAGAGAGACTGCATATATATGCCACACCTACACATTTACAGGCATTTCAATATTATACTGAAACCTCATGTGTAAGAGAAACAAAGAGGAGAAATCCAGACGAGAAACAGCAACATATGTATGGCAGGATTTATCTCACCTATCTTTAGACATCCAGAGTGTAGGCATCTCCATCTGAGCCAGCCAGCTGTGCTCCTTTTATAGACAGTGGAGAGAAATAGGCACTTTCAGGGTCTGGTTTGTCTGCTTTATTTTAGATCACATCTACATTACAATGAGATGAGATTAGATGAGAGGCATCCTAGAAATGCCATTTTCTTTCTATAGACTATGAAAGGACTTTGATCTAATTTAAACATAAATTTGAATGCTGGCTAAACTAAAAAACTCTTTTTTTTTTTTTCCCAGAGATTTTTTTAATGCCAGCCTTGTTTCCTTTTCAGTTATCACATGGTGACATAAAACAGTGTTGTTTGTAAGCAAGTGACAAGGCCTATGAGGCCAGAACTGTCTTAAACCCCGTTGCTACAGAACTCTTCTGTTCCTGAAACTGAGCAATGATGTTAATCCCACACAGGGATTTTAAACCTTTAGAAACTGAAGATTGACTAGATAAGCCAATCAAACAAGGCAGAGGTTTATTTAGCTCAATATGCACAGATCTGGTCAATCTACACCACAGTCCTGTGGGAGGGACCCCACAGTGCAGCAGGTGAATGATGACTCCTCTCCTTGAGCAGCAGGAGAAAAAGAGTGATGAACTGACTTCAATCCCCATCACCATGTCCCTGTGACTCTGGGACAGGCAGTAGAGCTGGGAAGGAGGGAGGGGTGGGGGGAAGGTGTTTCTAAGATCTCATTTTACTTCTCCTTATCCTGCTGTGATTTTGTTATTAATACATTCAATTAATTTCTCTATCTCAACCCATGAAGCCTTTGTTATACTTTCGCTCCCCTGTCCAGCTACAGAGGGGAGTGAGAGAGAGGCTGTAGTGGGTGTCTGGCATCCAGCCAGTGTCAACTCACTACACCTGGTTTGGAATGGGTATATATCTGGATAATGTATACATTGGTTCTTAATGACCATATTTCCAATAGCGATAGCTATAGGTGTAAAACATCTGAAAAAAAGAAAAAAAAATCTTATCCCTAATAACTCTGATTGTTTAAGACAAAACAATGTGACTTTTCCCACATCCATGAATTATGAGAGATGACTATGAGGAACTTCCTATAAATTTCAACGTGTCTTTAGAAAAGTTTTGCTGTAGGATGATTAAAGTGTCCATTTAATCACCTTCAGCTTTCCTGTGTGTTTTTGTTTGTCCTCAGGAAGAGTTTTGATACACTTTGTTGTTCAGACAGGAAAGGTACACCTGTCCACTGAACACCCTTTCTGCCTGGCTCATCCAGCCCCATCCATCATGATCTGAGGCACCTGGAGCAGTACCAAGTTGGTATGCTGCAGTATGAGCCTCATGGTTCTTCACTTACAATCTGTATTGTGAGGCAGATACAGGAGCTCATTTCCTTAAGCTTCTAATTTAGCTGATTTACTAATCTGATTTCTAAATCAAATATATGACAAGGTGCAAGCTCTAGCAATCTAATTGCAGAACTAGAGAAACACCAGAAAATTCTCATTATTCAATACTTTGTTTCACATTCTCACACATCAAAGTCTACTTTTCCATTAATACTTTTCCTGCCTTTCATTATCAGTAATTCAATGCCCCAGAGAGTTATTTATAGAATTATAGAATGTTTTGGGTTTGAAGGAGCCTTTAACGATCATCTGGTTTCAATCCCTGTGAGAGAAAGACTGGGGTCCAAGCCTAAAGCAAAGAAAGAACAAATTTTGAATTGAGGATATATTTTATCTGTTGATAGCAAGTAATTTTAAGAAGACTATTTTTTCTGTTGTCTCTCAATTTTTTCTCCTCTTTCTCATAGTAGGAGTTGATGCCCCAGCAGTTGGGCACATTTTTTAACATGACTTCCCTGTTAAACAGACTTCTGAAAATATTAATCTTAAAAAGCATAATTTACCCTCCTCTCCCTCCACCTTACTCTGGATCTGCTGTAATAATACCAGGTAAGTTCAGCCTGATTTTCCAGGTCCATGATCAGCAAGATCAAAGTCCTTTAGTAAACCCATCTAGCCATCATTTTACCATCATAACTGAACACATCTTAGAACTGAATGCAGAGAAATCAATGATAGACAGTAACTGCAGATTCCTACAATGTTGTTTTACAAAATCATTTTACTGTCTACCAGTAAAACTATCTGAAATAGTTTTTGTTTTAACAGCATGATTTAAAATTTGCTTGAGATGCATCAAGTGAATAATAGTCTGGCAGCCAAAATATGCTAAAGGTATTAAAATTTACATTAAACAGAGATTTGCAGGAAGCTCTGGACTATAAAATCTTCCTGATTAAAGTGTGATTCTGGGCTGAAAAGTGTGTATGAGAAAATGAAATACAATACCTGTTTGATGTTTACTCTAGAGATTTAGAATTTTCACTGTAGCCTTGGTCTTGTTTCTGCTGCAAAGCTTTCTCAGGTACAGAGGAGTTATTTGGTTTTCTTTGCATTCCTTTACCCTATTATTAATTCAGTGTAAAATGTAGGGATTGTTCTGTCATCTGAACTTTCGTTGGTATTTGTGTGTACTATTTACAAGTATTATATACTTATTAGCACCTTGGTTAGGTGCTAATAATCAAGGATCGGGATTAATTGTTCCAGTCTCTGCCTGGGAGATCTCAGATTTAAACAGACAATATAGACATGATGCAATCAGAAACATAAGAAAATGAAATAATTTTCCTAATGTCTGGTAAGTGGGGGCAGAAGGGCCAGAGCAGGAATAACAATCAGGACATCTGACTCCAGCTCCTAGACTAATTCAGTGAAAAATATTCGCTTCTGTGGGTATTTAACAAGAAAGAGTCCCTGACCAAAACATTTACAATCTAAACACAATATGAAAAAAGACTTGTAGGCTGGAAGGAAACACTAAGGCTGCATTGACCAGCAATTTGCTCAGGGTAGTCTTTCCTGCTGTATACTATAATCTCTTATTATTTTCCTTTTCCCATCCTCTTCCCATGTCCTGTCTACCTGGTGGCACAGTCTCTTCCACTCCCCTAGGATCTTCTCACCTTCCAGGAGAGCAGTGCAGTCTGCCAGGAGGACAGAGCTCTGTTTTCCATGGACACCTTCCAGGCAGGAGGGCGAATGAACTGCCTCACTGAGGAGCAGAGATGGTGCAAGAGATGTGAGCAAAATACACCTTCAGCAGAAGAGCCTAGAAAGACTGGCAGCTGGAAGCTGTTAGAGCAACTCTGTCTTCCCTGTCAAACAGCACCCAAATGATGACATTAATTAATTTTTACTTCTCAAGTATTACTATTATTAATGAAGATTGCTATTGCCGCTACTCAGGAGAGCAATGAGAATGCCCAGAAGTCCTTTCCAACATCTATCATCAGTCTTGCAGAAATCCCCTTCTTGCTAAGAATTGTCACTGCTAGTGATGTTGTGAGCATGAAAAATACCAGACTTTATTTTCCAGTCCCAGGTGAGCTTTGTAGAGATGCAATATCATTAAGTCACCTCGTGAATGGAGCCTGTTTGATTCTAAAGTCATTCGTATATGCTGTCATTAAACCATAAAGTATGATTGGTATAATTTTTCAAAGTTTAGTATTTCTATAGGTATCTGCATCAATTATGAAGGACCCTGTTCAGAGGGAAACTCTTGCTCAAAACAATGGATATTTACTACTTTGGATAATTATCAGTGTTGCTGTTGTGCTCAGATTTAACTTGTTGCTTGAGAAAGTCAGAGTAAAAACTGTCCTGCTTAGAAGGCAACTGAGAAACTTTATTGAAGTGACAAACTGTGACAGCTAAGGAAATAGGCTTTTATGCACAGGGAAACAAGTGTTAAAGTCAAAACCACACAAGGCTTATTAAAACCATTTTGAGTGTTGGCAGTGAATAAGTGCAGATGGCTTACTGAAAGCAGCTTCCGGATGGTTAAAAGAATAGAAATAAAAACAAAACAAAAAACAGTTAACAAATTGCCCTCATTGTTCAGGTAGAGATGGGAGAAGATGGACAAAAAAAATTACTGAGTGTCAGGGCAAATTTGCTAGTTGGCAATGATGTTGCTTAAAAAATTAAGTAGGTGAATGCACATTTACAAGTTGTCTGCCATCAGCTGCCAAGAATGAAAGTCTCACATCTGGCTAATAAAATGGATTTGTTCTTGATTGCTCAGTTTCCAGTGGTGTTAGCTAAAGATGCAAAATTCTAGAAGAAAGAAAAAGAAGGTCTTATCCCTTAGGACTCTTTTCTGTAACACAGAAAAACACGAATCTTCCTATGTCTGTGTCATATCCCTTGGTATTTCCCTGTACATTTCATTGTGTCCATAGGAGGATTAGAGTACCTGTTTAGAGGCTTTCAATTTTCTTGTGTTTTGGTTCTTGTCCCTATCCTCCAGGGAGATTTTTGATACACTCTATTGCCCCAGCCAGTGAGGAGCATACTGCTCATGTACCTGCTGAAGGTCCTTGCTGCCCTGCCCACCTGGCACCTCCCATCAGCTGACCTGTGATACCTGGAACAGTAGAAAGTTGACATGCTCTGGTTACCATGTGACTTCCAGATAAAGTTGTGGGGCCGGACAGGCCTGGGAGGATAAGGAGCACAGGATTGAGAAGGTAGGGGAAAGGGTGAGAAGAGAAGAAAAAAAGGAGTGAGATTCTTAGAAGGTGCTGAAAAGTAGGAGAGATCAAGATTGTAACACTGGGGTGAAGGTACTGGCTTAAAACTGAAGGATGTGTGGTGAAGAAATAAAGATAGATGACATTGTCTATCAGAGGTTTTGATAATCCCTATTCCAATTTATGATTCTCAGTGATATAACATTTAAAAGCTTATGACAGGTCATCTGATTCTTCTTTCAGTTACACAAAATATCCCCCCTGCCCCCCTAGTCCTGGCATATTCTTTATTCTTTTGTGCCCAAACAGGCCACTCTGACAGCCTATTTATCACTCCTGAGACTCTGAAGTCAGGGTATTGCAAATCCCAGAGTTGTCAATAAACTCACTCATGTATCTATGAACTACTTTTTGTTTCCTCTCACAGGCTCAGGCATTCACTATTGACTTAATACCATTTTGACAGTACTTTTTAGTGAGGTTAGAAGTTGAACAGTTTTACTGCTGTTGGGCTGCAGCCAATGATGCTTCCATCTCAGCTGGGAGATAAAAAACCCAGAAAGTACAATAAATGTGTTTTTACTTCATTTTTTCTATGTCAATCACAGCTGTTACATTTACAGAATAGCACAAGGCCACACAGCCTTCTGGGCCACATGTGACTCACAAAGAGCTCCAGTATGACTCCCAGGCTGGGGATGCATTTCATAACCGAAGGCTGTAGTCATGCAATCTCTGTCTCAGGCAGGAAGAGACTTGAAGGAACTGCTGAAAGTGAGGTAGAAGGTTGCCCTGGGACTCACTTCAATGTCCAACCCAGGTAAATCTTGGAGTGGAAAAGTGACTACTGGAACTGTGGGAATGGTGACTACTCCATGTATGTGATGTATTTTGTGTGGCTGTTGGTATGTATTTTGATAAAGTTCAGTATGAAACTTTAATAAAGTTTTTACTGTGTAGCTCACAAGTTCATTAAAGTTTGTAGTTGCAGTTTGGATGTGCACAGCAGTTGTGATGCAAACATGCAGTGATTTGGTGTTCTTGAAAAACAAGGGATGTGCTGTTAGCAGCTGCAGTTGGATGGGGAAAAGGCTGGCCTGGGAATCTCCAAAAAGTCCTGATGAACAGAGGATATCCTTCTGCAAGATGCTGGAAGTTAAAGAAACTGAAGGAGAAAACTGTGTTAGAGTGCCCAATTGTGTCAAGACACCCTTTGCACAAAAGTCTGCACTGAGTAAAGGAAAGTTGTGAATGAACCTCAGCATGCTCGCTGCCAAAGTCAAGGTGACTGGTGACAAGACTGGGCAGTACCCAGAGAAGAGTGAAAGCAGGAGGAATGGCAAACAAATGAGACCACACAACAGCAGCCTAAAGCAGAGAGGTAAGTGAAGACTTCCCTGCCTGCTAACATATCCATCAGTCACTTCAGCTGGCATATGAACTCCCATGGTGTCAATGTTTTTTAAGGCCTGGCCCCCATTTGGATATTTCTGAGGAGAAGTGGGACTGTGACAGCTGCCCACCTGCATTCAGGCACTGGTGAGAGGCTAGGTCACAGTACTGGAAGGATACTTTGGAAGTATCCAGCTACAGGCCAACAAGTAGGCCAGGTAAATATTAAGGAGACTGTAGCCCTGTGAACACTGGGCTCAGTGTTACAGCACATACAGCACAGCAGAGCTGAAAAGTGTGATATAGTTGTATCTACACAACTGTGTATCCTTGTTTTCCACATTAGGACCTCTAGTCTTGATTCTTGATTTATTACCCACTGTTCCCACGCTAGTGTTTATTACATTTTCCTTTTCCTTGTGATAAAGCTCTGTGGTTTAACACTTTGGATTAAGTGTGTGAGAGATATCAGATATGGTTCAAGAGTCCTTAGGCCACAATGCTCTTTTCTAGATTTGTGTGTGGAATTGAAGCTAGTTTTGCCTAAGTTTTGAGAAGACCAATAAGTAATCCTCTTTCTTGCTTAGCTGTTTCTTGCAGAAGCATTACATAAACATGCCTTGAGAATCTGCCAGGTGTAATGCCTCTTTTGTTGTGCTTCTTGAGATAACAGAATTAAGGAGGAATATCATAAACTTCTTACTTAATATTCTATTACACCTCATAAAAACAATACCATCTTGGGCATAACAAGAACAGCAACTTTCAAATTTTATTAAGTTGCTTGGCAGCTAAGGAACCAACAACTCTCCCTAGGTTTTAGATGCAGTGTTTGAAGAGAATCTAGATGAATATCCTTTATGATTTGCCAGAAGGGGCAGAATGGGTGCTTTGTAGCAATGATACAAATGGGTAGCTTAATCATTAGCTACTACAATTCACATCTGGTTTAGGTACATAACCTAAAGTCAATGGCAGTTTAAGTTAATTCACTGGCTGTGAACTGCAGCAGTTAAAACACCTGATTCATGATCCCTGGTGGATTATGCTGTGACAGCTACTGCTCCAGCTGTGGGGGGAGGTCACCTCTCTAGCCTACTGAACCTAAATGTGACAAAGAAAATGAATCAAAGCTGTAAGGCATTTTCCTCTGATTTGGGGAGCACTTTTTTGTGAGGCTTTCTATTATACAATAAGCCTTTGCATACCTTGCAGCAGTTTGCTAGGCTTCATTCAGTATCAGCCACTCAGCATTCAGTGTTTCTTTTGCATCCTGCTGATCAAATTTGAGTGTTATAAAAGTTTAATCCAACTCCACACAGGTGTATATGGCTTGTGTTCCTAGTGAATGAAAGTGTCTGTGACTTTCATGCATGCCTGTACCTTGTTGACTTCCATTATTGCTCAAAACATGTGACTTACTTCTGAACACAGTTTATTTAAAGAAAATTGGCAGGGCTAGTTGAAGTATACTTGCTGTGGCTTTTGGTATTGGTGTTGTGTTATATTTCCCACCACTGATATCTTTACTAATTAACATACATTCAAATAGTTGAGACAACAAGCTCTAAGGTGAGTGTATCTCTTGATATCAAACATGCATCTGTGCTGACTGGGTCACCAGAATACAAATGTTTTCCTCCCAAACACAGCTTCCCCTCAGTCTTACCAGTTTTAATGGCCAACTTGCTTTTGCCACATAGAATTTCCTTTTCTAGATAAATCTTGCAATATGTCACTGCTATCTGTGATCTGAAAGTCTGCTTTTTAGTACGCATTAGATATCTCCATTATGTCCACATTTCTCAAAGACTGATAGTGTATATTCTCTGGCCCAGCTGAAAAAAAAAAAAGAGCATGAAAAAAACCCCTGGCATTTGTTAATTTTTATTGCATAATTTGCTCTGAGACTTTTTTGCTGAAACTGAAATATATATGGCTGTTCAGGTCTTCCTGTTTTTGTAATGCAGAAGCACCTGCCAGGTGGCTTTTATTCATTGTTTCAGGTCAGAGTGCCTGGTAGGGCAGTACAGTTCATCTAACCTAATCCCTGGAGTAATTCATCCTGGTTCTTTTAAAGTCAGTTTTAAGAAAAAACACTTCCAATGTATGCTTCATTTCATCCTTATGTAGATATTCAAAATAGGTCAAGTGTATGCATTCTAGAAATGCCTGAAGTTAGAAAAGCTGAATCTCTTCCCAAGTGTCCCAAGAACTGCAGTCAACTGCAATTCTGCCAGAGAGACTTCTATTTATTTCCCTGGTGCTGCTGATCATAACACTTGGTGTCATTGCTATCTGTTGCAAATTCCTCAAAGCTGTCTCCACATTAATACACTGGAATGCTATGCATCCATTTGGATTTCCTTGAATTTTAACAGTCCCTATTGCTGGTTAAACTGATATTCTTCCTTTGTAAATTGATTCCTAGTCATGCTCCCAAGCATCTATAACTACTCAATGCTATGCAATATTAAGCAATGTACCCATTCACTTCTGTAATTCTTGGCTTTGACCACAACAGTACAGAGCAGGCAGGTCATGTTTAATTTAGCTGAAAAGCACACGAGACCAATGCTTAAGTATAAGTAAATATGCAGTGTAACTAAGTGCAGTTTAGCCAAGTTTAGCAGTAATTCCTCCTTTTCCCACTCACTTCATTATTTCTATATACTTTTCCTCACAACAGAATGACATGTATGAGACAACAGTGTGGTTGGTGAATTGTTTTTAACTATTTCCAAGCAAATTATGTTCAGGAGATATGCTAGCCTTCATATGGAACTTGCTACAAGAATGCTGCAGTATATTGCCAGGGCTTATTTTCTGTTTTCTTTATGTATCTAGTGTGTGAATTACTTGCTCGCCATATATTTTAAATATGTTTATTATTAATTTATTTCAGCAGGGCTTTCTGGATCTGTAATATGAAGCATTCTTCTTCTCAGCACTCTGTCTCCCTGGTGTAGGCTGTTTTAAATCAGTGCAGCCACGGCCTGTGATAGTCCAAACAGGGAACTCCCATTGGGAGCTGGATCAGAAAACTGCCAGTGTCCCCTTCCCTGAACTATTCTGGTGAAGGTAAAGCCACGTTCAGACACCCTATGGAAGATTTTATGCCTCTATGAAAAAGCACTGACTCACCTTACTTACACTGCAGTGGCTCTCAGGCTGTAACCCAATTTACCATACCAACTGAATGCTACACCCTCTCTCAGGAAGGAGCACAAGAAATGCTCCATGTTCTCCCAGAGCCCATTGAATGGCTTAAGAACCTTGGACTGAATTTAAAATTCTGCTTACAGTTTGCAATATCCATGTAATGGTGCATATAATTTTAATTAGCCTTTGCTGTTTGCTGTTCCATTTTGAAATCTGTAATGCTATGGAAGTCTTTGTAATCTGCTGGCATTTTCACTGATACCCCATTGCCTATTCATTATTTAGTTTTTCGTTTGCTCTGTGCTTCTGCCTTGTCTTTGCATTTCTGATAGAGCATTCAGGCATTATTTTTTTCCCTCCACTGATAGTGTGCTCTCTCATCAAACCTTTCCCAAAAGTATTTTTCCTATATTTAATCATGCAGCAGCTGCCATCCTCTATTTCCCTTTTTGTGTATTTGTAATATAGACAGCAATACCAAAACAATGCTTACTATTCATGATGCAGTGGTGTGTGGCACTGAGCAAGAGCTGCTTCATGTTTTGTAGGTATATGGTCACAGCTTGATAACTCTGGGCAAACATTTAGATTTCTTGTGTTGCTCTGATAGGGGAAGATGGGGATTTTTTTACTTCTTCTTTGTAAAAGAAAAGTCTTATTTACAGTAGATTAAGATTCTTTCCCTTTTTAAGGTAAGACATATTTTCCTTCCTCTTTTTTTTTTAATGTTTATATATTAAAAAAAAAATTGAAGCAGAAAAAAAAGCTAGATTTCCCCATTTAAATTAACATTTTGGTTTGCAGTGGTACAACAGCTCTGAAGTGAAATTTCTGATCACCATCACTTGCTGCACTGGTTTAGTTTGTGAAGCCATGCTGGTGTGTGTCAGCTAGAGCATTTTCAGAGAAAACTAACCAAGAAAGTCTACTTGAGATCTGTATCTAATGGACTCAGCACTGTAATAGGAACCCAAAGAGGAATAAGTGATGAATAAGTCTTAGGACAGAGGTCTTAACTCACAGAGGTGTTTGGAACATTAGTTACAAATATAGTCAACTCTATCCAAAACCTTGTGACATGTAGATGTGATGGTCACTGCATTAGCTGCTTTGATCTACTAATCTTCTTGTATTGTGATAAATTATTTGGCAATGCAGATAAATCTTGGGCTGTTTAGAAAGATAATAAAATAAATATGATCAACATGGCCTCAAATTCATTTGTACTCTGTTAGTATTGGTACTTAGTAACAAACAACTTAAAAAATCCATTAAAAACAATCTCCTCCAGCTGTGGTCTGAGAATATTGATTTTGAAACTAGAAAGTTTTAAATCAGATGGTTGCATGTGGACTTCCCACAAAAATGCTCTAACTTTTAGGACTGATGTGATCAATTGCACTCGAAATGCTCTTGGTTATTAGAGCTAGCAGCACATATCCTAGCAAAGCTAATCAATAAGCACTACATGCAGATTGATACCATCCTCTGTCAGGCAGTTAGGAATTTAATGTATTTGCAGAACAGGACTCTGGGAGTGAAAAATAAAAGAAAAACTACTAGTTTATTGATTGTGCTCCTGTGACCCATTTCCTATACTTTTTTACTCCATTTGTCACAATGCAGCTGGGATAACAATACATGCCTGTGCACCATTCCATAGCAAACTAGCAGCTCTGAACTTAAAATATTTGACTTAATAAAACATTAACACCAGAAGCTTGTAAGCTAATAAGATATAATACCAATATTTAGAGAGATACTCAAGGATACTTTGTCAACAAGGGCTAGCCACAAGCCAGATTGGAATGTTCCGCCTTCAGCTGTTGCAATGGCAAATGTGTTCCATTACAGAATTTTTGAAATGGAAACAAGAATTTGTTTTCTTTACTGTTCTCGTGGTTCAAGGAGATAAAACCATTTTTACTGAAAATGAAAACAAATGGACCTTTAGACAGGCTATTTTTATTACCACTGGAAGTTCTCTGGAAAAATGAAAGAGTTTCACCTTAGCTTCTATCTTTATTCACATGAAATAAATTCCAGTAGCATGGGAAAAATACAGATAGAAAGTAGTTTTTTTTTTTCTGACAGTAGAAGCCTTTAAAGCACTTCATGTCCTTGATGACTCTTAATTAACTCAGGCAAAGGAGCTTGATTCTGATCCTTTACAGGAATACAGACTATAATATCCTCCATATGAAACTGAAACACAAGAAATGTATTTTCAAAGCAATAGTATAAGAATTAAATGAAATTGGAGAAGAATGTGAATATTGATGTCTTAAGTGGATTTCTGGGAAACTATCAGAATTCCTGAGAAATTTAAGAATGCCTGTCATCTATAGCAAATACATAAACTAGGTCAATCAAATGAACTCTCTTGACAGCACAGAAAAAATGACCTCTCAAGAGAAACTGATTTGTTTGTATTGTCCAAGGAAGAACTCTGCTCATTCTAAATGACATATACTCCTTCTAAACTGCTATTTTAATTGTGCAAGTGTAGCTTTGCACTATCAGATATGGTAACTGGATAAGGAGTTATGCTTATTAATGCTCTCTCTCCCAGACATAGTAGATTGGACATATTAAAGACTGTAAATAGGTATGGCATTTAGATTTCAACCTGTAATCCCAAATATCTATTATTTTCAGTATGATGGGCTAATGCAGTACAGATTCATAACCCATGAACCACAGTTTGCCTACTGCAGGTATTGTGTTTAATATAAAGATAAGATTTAGAATCCTTGCAGCTTTTGAAGATGACATAAGAAGTGTTTGGGATTCACAGAAGAAAAGCTGAAGAAATGTACTGTCTCCTTTCACTAAGATTAGCTGTTACAATACTATGAATATATTCCATGCACATCTCTGATAGAAGTCCATAGTTGCAGGCAGTCATGTGAGGTTTTCCTGAGGACATAAAGAACTACCTCTGAAATTAAGTCAATGCCTTCTCCACCTTCTGTAAGAGGGGAGATAAGGTGGCTAATTTCTGGCTTGTTTGCACCAGAAAGCTTGTTAACTGGCCACAACTGGAAGAAGTAAAGATGATTGTGCCCCAAAATGTAACAGGTGACAGGTCAAATAGACCAGAACACAGCCAGGTCAGGCATTCATGACTTGTGGAACACCTGGGACAGATTCAATTGACAAAAATTGGCATATGGTGCTGTTTGTGCATATCCTCTCCTGCCTCCAGTGAAGGCCTCATTTCAGATGCGTCATGCTGTCAGTATGACAGAATAGAATAAAACAGAATAGAATAGAATCATTAAAATAGAACAGAACAGAATGGAATAATTTCAGCTGGAAAGGTCTACTATGATCATTTGGTTCCCTGACGCATCTTGGTTGCCCTAGGGAATCTCAGATGGCATGATGTGAGTGAGTCTGCCTAAGCAGCAGATTCCTGTGCCTAGCACAAGGCACTCCTAAAATTAAGTAATTAGATTTAATATGTTAAGCCAGGAAGGTGCCTACAGTTCCAAACCCAAAATTGTTTGGAACCAATGGCTGCTTTGTTCAGCATCAATTATGTCTGGGAGTAAAGACATGATATTTGGAACTTCCATATGCAACAGTTTAACTTTGAAGGACAGAAGGATGGATTGAAGAACTTGATGTTCTGTTACAGGCTTATAACTAATGTCTGAATAAAAGCTATCTTTTCTTAGACAGTTTGGCCTACTTGCAATTTTTGTACTAACTAAATCGAAAAGAAATGGCAGAACTTCATAAAATATTGGGAGGGAGAAGGAAAAAAAAAGGACGAGTGAAAATCCTCCAGGAAAACTGAAGTACAAATAATGATCATGACTGGCCTTTGTTTAGAAGAACTTCACTAGCTGGTAATAAAGAACTGGAAACTGTCATTTTAAGGCTTTACTTGGGCTAACTTATTTCCTATCTTGAAGCATTAGCAGTTATGTACAAACATGGTGATTTCTCAGATCAGAGGAGAGTATGGATAGAAAGCACAAACATGGAGAGTCCTGTGCATAAGGAGGAAATATGCGATGAATACTGGAATTGTGAAACTAGACTTTAAAGTGGTATCACCATTACCCCATTAAACCTTAGACTATGTGAGTTCTTAGAACAGACTCTTTTATTTTTCATGTTGACATATTTGTCTGCAAAACCACTCCTGGCATTATAGAATTCTAGAATCATTTAGGTTGGAAAAGACTTCTAAGATCACTGAGTTGACCTGTAGAACTAATACTCCAAGTCCACCATGAGACTGTGTCCCTAAATGCCACAAATCTATATGGCTTTTAATTATATCCAGGGATGGTGACTCAACCATTTCACTGGGCAGCCTGTTCCTATGCTCAATAACTATTTGGTTCAGAAATTTTTTTAATATTCAATCTAAACTTCTCCTGGTGTAGCTTGAGTCCATTTCTTTTTTTCTCTTGCTTGTTACTTGGAAAAGAAATTGACCCCAACCAGGTTGATTGGCTTCAACCTCTTTTTGGGTAGTTGTGGAGAGTGAATAAGGTCTTCCCTGACCCTCATTTTCACCAGGCTAAACAACCTCAACTCCCTCAGCTCCTTATAGGACTACTGCTCCAGACTGTTCTCCAGCTTTGCTGCTCTTTTTTGGGTGCACTATAATCTAAATGGCAACATATCTGAGTGATATCAAAGCTAGTGTAGGATGTTCTCCAGTAGAAACATGATATGGATAGATTTTATCTGGAGTCTATACTCCTGCTCCTCTCAAGATGAATTAATTTTACTCAGTTTGGTTTCTTTGCCAGTAGATGTATTTATCTAGCCACTTATCTGATATTAAAAACTGTGATGTCCATCACTGTGCAAACATGACTCAGGATGGATTTTTAATTTTGACTTGATGTAGCTATTTAATTTTTTCTTATGCACGCTTCTATCTTTTGAAGTCTAAATTCCACTATAAAAGAGCTTCACAGACAGAACTGCTGAATCAACAGACATTCCTCCCCCACCCCAATCCTGATAGAAACTTGCAGTTTCTAGTAAGAATTTATTAGAAGTATAGTAATACTTTCCATTTTCCCATTTAAATCCTTACTTTCCTAGAGAAAAGATTTCCCATCATACTGCATAGAATTTTTACAGCTTGCTGTTTTTTATTCAATTTACATTATTTTTACTCTGTTTGCTATTTTTATACTAGAAAAAGCAAGTGTGTTCTACTTATTCTAAAAGAAAGTAGGAAGTGCAAAATGAGAGCCACATCAGCAAGTACAAAATAAGATAGTGCTGGCATGGCTGGCTTGTGTTTTTGACTTGTCTGCAGGTCAGTCTGCTGAAGTCACAGGGAAAACAACACCCTTAAAAATCTATCTGCATAAAACACAGGTGACGAATTTTCTAAGTAGGAAGCAGATACTGGATCTGTTGAAATCAGTGGGAGGCTGGGTCCTGAAATATCCTCATGCATCCGGTACTTAAGAATATATTTAGAAAGCATAAATTCTACCTATATCCAAATGTGTTGTCAGCAGAGGAATGTTTCAAATTCACTCACATAATACTACGAGAGCTAGACAAGGTACCAATTGATATGGAACTTTAGACACAAGAACTTAGAATTTAGGCTCATGGACTGTGGAAACCCTGCTATTTCCATGGCAGAGATACCTATAGGGTATTGATTTTAAGGGACTCGATTACCTATCTGCCAATAAAGCAGCAGTCTTTGGATACAGATTATCAACTGAAGGAGAACTGTATTACAACTCTGTTAGAGGAAAATCTCAGGGTAGAGTTGAGTTTAATCTGCAATCCCAGTAAGAAGTAAGAAGACTCCAGGAATTAAAAACCTGCAGAGAGATTTCAGATGCTAGTGCTAGGAGATCTGGTAAGGGAAGCTATGAAATCCCTGAAACTCAACACAAAATGACTCAGTGCAAGTTGGGTCAATTAAGATAAGCTTGAGAAAGAAGCTGAAACCAGTGGCTCCAGATACCCCTGGGAGGTCCTGTCCTCCAAAGGTAAAACATACGTGTGGAACCTCTACAGCTTGAGCACAGAAACTAATGCTAAGTATTTTCCAGGTTTTAGCTAACTACCCAAACTCTCATTATGTATTTGCCCTCTTGCTCACAGTGTATTCTAAGGCAAGGTTTGTAATGACATGGACTCAAAGGCAGTACAACAGTACATGGGGATTCTCCCTAAATCAGATGTTTAATTAGCTGGTTTATAGGCAAAATTGTATAAACGTGTAAAAAAATGGAGAATCTTCCCATTTTCTCTGTGAGAGATAAATATTCTGTTTTCAGCTTTGTATGCACAGTCTGTGGGAAATAAATGATGTGTCACTACTCAAATGTGCCAAGAGAGTGCTGATATATTGTGTACTTCACTCTCAATTATCCACGGACTCTTTATCCATGTTGCCAATTAACCACGTCATGGATGTAAGAAAATGGAGCTGGCTCTCTGCACAGCTGGTTGGTTTTGGCTTGGATTACTCAGGTGCAGTTGAAGCACTTAATCAGTTTTCATGTGGTACAGACCTGATACCAATCACTCACATAATCCTGATCGACTACATGTAGAGTTGGAGTGGGTGTCTCTCTTTTTCCTATCATCTGTGAAGTGCCAATTCTCATCTGGATGGCTTTGGTCAAATTTGAGTTATTACCTCCTGTTCAGAGCTGATACTACTGGACCTAAAGGTGGTTTTACAAAACCTTACAGCCTCAGATTTTGAGAGGGTGAACTCAGAAGCATGACAGTGCTAGGGCAAATCTGATGCTATGCTGTGTCTGAGTTGAGAAGCCTCCCTGAGTTAGTAGCACTGGACAGTGGAGTTCACACATACCAGGTACATAAGCTGAGTAGGTCTGGTCCTGGGTAGAGCCACCAGAACACCTCTGCTTAATGCTTCCCAGGTTGCATGATCTGAGGTGACCCCATACCCTGCTTCTATGACAGAAAGTTTTTACAAGTTTAATTGGTAACAGAGCTACCAAAGTCCTTATTTAATGGAAAATATTAGAGCCACAGTATAAATTAGCATGAGTCATTTCAGCTTGGCCGCTTGGCTGCAGAGCTTTCAGTCTGCTTGGCTGCTCTCATGTTATATTGTTCTCTGTTTGTTGTTTGTATAAGCCAAATAAGTCAATTCTGCAATATCAGCAAAACTGTCAGATCTGTCCGTGTTCTAGTAACCCAGTCAGCTAAAATAAGCTTCTTCTTAGCCTTTTGTCCTCTCTTTAGTTGGTGAATATGGGACAGTTTTATTTCCAGGGTCATAGACTGCCCATTGGTGCTGCATATGAGGCATACTCTTAGCAGCATAGTTGCTACTATATCATGTGTGATGAGTATATTCTCTCTCTCTCTTTCCCTAGCAGGTGGCTCTTTCAGGCTGTCCATTTTCATGCCTACACAGTAGTGCTTTCTACCTCATTTGAAATCAAAGACTCAGTGACAGCAAGGCTGAGTCTTGAAGTTTATGTTCATTAGAATGGACCCTTTCAGTCCTTCCTCTGTGCTGTAACAGGCTGGTGCCACAGTGTGCTATGAGCAGAGCTGCTGAGGTGAATGCATGGAATATATTATTTGGAGGGAAGAATGAGACAACTGCAAGTTTCTGTAGAGCCGGAGCAATTCATAGATCCTTTTTTTGGTTTTCAGTCAGCTTGATTTGAGGAAAATTCCTTAGAAAAAGGTACTGAATGCAAGCTCAGGAAATTATCTCATACTCTTTTCCTACTTTGTAGAGAGAATGGAAGCTCCAGTCCTCCATTTTATAAAACAAGATAAAATTCCCATGAATAGTTCTTTCAGAGACTGACTACAGTCCTACCAGCTGTTGGATAACTACCAACTGGGTAGTTTGGAGGCTAGCTCTTCCTCATGGATTCCTTCCTCTGTCCCCTCCCTCAGCAAGGGTAAGCATGCACACAGGAAAATTGATCAGGTCTAGTCTGCCTGGATCTGGACTCTTCAAGGAATTTTTATGGCAGCAATCAGCTTCTTCTCTGCAATCAGTCAAATGTCTTCTGTCCATAGCTGGAAGACCTTACTTTTGATTGCAGAGTCATTTAGCCAATTTATGTGACTGCAATTATTGATGGCTGACAAAGGAAATAAAGGATGAGTATGACCCCAGAGGAAACTTCACAACCATAATGATTCTACAGAGGGTGTGGGCCAAGGCATCACACATTTGTACTTACACTATTTGGCTCAAATCTCCAAAAACTTGTCTCTTGACACAGATTTCCTACATAGGACAACTGACTAATGCATAAAAGTTTAGGACTCGGGCTTCCAGATGAAATGCTGTGTTCCAATAGCTTACTGTGCTGAAGTGAGCTGTGGTGACTGTGTGAATGCAGCTGAAGCTCTATGACTTCACGTAACACTTTGGCAGTGTAGGCTGACAGTCTCTGTATGCCAGCTGAGCAGAAGTTGTTAGGCCACAGAAACTTGATCAGGAGTACCTTGGTGAAATTATTACTAAGTTTTCAGTTGACATTACCGCTCAGATTCCTTCTATTTTTTAAAGTGAAAATGTCAAATTGTCTCGGTACACAACATCTGACATGAGGGAAAGAAGGCAGAAAGGACAGATTGTCTTCTCTGAACTGAGCTGGTCTAAAGTTCAAGCCTGAGGAACTATTTATGTGGCACAGATGCTTTCAGGACTGACTGTTTTTCATCAAAAACATGTTGGAGAGCTGGAGAGTTATAAATAGTACCTCCTTCATTAGGCGAGACCTCAACGACTTCAAGCACAGGTGCAGGGATTTCTACAGGGATGAGAGAGGAAAGATGACTCTGAGTGGAACTGCTGTGTCCTTCAGAGTGAAAAATCACAAGTCTTTCCTTTTTTTGCTGCTGAATAGAATATAACACATAAACTGATGTAGGCCACAGAGAAAGAATTAAAATACATCAAATGTTGATTTTAGTATTACATCCTTGGATTGCACTTAATTTTGAAATTATTTTAATAGAAGCTACTATTAAATTGATAACATCTTGTGAAAATGTGTGATCACTGGCTCCCATAAACAGTGAGAAAAATGGATTAATGGAAAGTATGGTAACTGATCAGAATGTTAATAATCTCAATGCCTTGTACATTAGACCACAAGACAGTTAAAAAAATTATCTCTTTCATGAACATCTGTTACCAGTCAAGCAAATGCTAACAGCAGCAAGCAGCCTTTCTTTCATCCTGTGCACAGGTTCATCATTACACATCTCCAAGTTCAAAACGAAGGTCAGACTGGAAAGGTGAGAAACATAAGAGTTCTACAGCACATACTCCAAAAAAACCCCAAGGTTATAGCTCTGAGCTCTCCTCCTGAGTATCATTCTCATCCACAGCTTGCAGAGATGACATCTTTGTAGTACAAGCAGGAAGAGACAGCATAGCAACAAAAACATAACAGTGTCTGAGCAATGGTTTTAATGAAGAAGAGGGCAATGAGACTACTTCAGCTATTGGCAACAGAAGAGGAAAATAGTACAGTCAAGGAGCATCTTAGCTTTGAGAATTTGAACTGTCTTTTTTTTCTGTCTGAAATGAAACTTTTAAAGATCTATTGAAGCCTATTAGTATGTCATAAGTTATTAAAAATAAGTCAGTCACTGAAACATATAATAAATGAAATGAAATTAAATAAACAAATGAAACTAAGGATATTACATGTGGATTTGAAGACTGGGACCTATGCAAAAATAGGTCAAGATTCTTATAGTACTAAATGGGCTGAGATTTTTACAGCACTAAGATGTAATTTAGTAATTATGTAACATTATATAGTACATTGTTATGTAATTATTTAACATTTCCACAGCTGTACCCAGATGCCTTAAAATTTGTGACACAAGAGCTGTGTTATTTTTATGTTTATACAGTTTTTTCCTCTATTTGTGGTCAGATGGCTAAGCAAAAGGAATCTCTTTAACACATAGATCTGCAATTAAGATTGAGTTATTTCTTAGAATTCTTGACATCAAGACTCTCAGTCTTAGATCTATTATCAACAAAGCTCACTTCCCTATATAGTCATGTTCGTAATATCTAGAAATATCAGATAACAAAACTGTCTAAAGATATCAAAAAAGCTCATAATTATGAGAGTGATTCTGGTAGGCTGGATATGTGAATTAAAATAAATCTTGAAGGTATTGTGTGAAACAACTAACTGGACTTGGCAGAAGGGAAACCACATTGCAGTGATGAATGACAAAGCAGGTAAGTATTTCAGCTGAATCACTTAGTTTGTGGTGATAGTACAATAAATTTAGTTTAAAATATTTTGTTTGTTTGTTGTTTTTTGCTTTTTACCTGCACTGCTGTTTTGTACTCCTTTGGGATTTCCTCCATAAGGGTCAGAGTGCTTCAACACTTTGAAAATACACTAATTTATAAGAATTGGAAAGCTGCAGGGTCAGTTCTGTAAATTCCATTAGAATCCACTTTAAGTTATATTTTTGTCAGAAAAAAGAAAAAAGAGGAGAGGGGACAAGAATTTGAGAGGTTACATTCACTCAGGCACTTTTGGATAGTTGCATAATGTAATTAAATTAAAATGCTATGTAAAACCAAGTATGATTTATTTTGTCCCTTGCTAATCTTCTGAAAGTTAGGTCATCAACACACATATGCACATATATATATATATACTGCTCAATGCAAGTCCCTCTTGTAGCTCTGTTTATAGCTCTGTTTCTAAGACCTGCAGCAACTTGGCAGAATTTCTCTCACACTATGAGCTTGTCATTCTGCAACACAGTTGATCAGTACTGTACACAGTACTCAAAGTTACGAAATTTATTTGGCCTTAAGATTTTTCTATTTATTCCTCTGGAAGTACTTCCTGTTATGTCTTTGGTTCTTAGCCCTCTCTCTGCTAACAAATCAGAGGCCTCAGCTGATTAGCCAGGCATCTCAGTTCATTTCCTCCCAATCACAAAGTTCTTCCCATTTACAGCAGAAAAATTTTCCTATCGCTCTGTAGCTGCAGCATTTTGAAACATCAACTGCTATTCAATTACTGTTAAAAAAAAGTCTTCAAGGTTGTCTGATATTGCATGAAAACAGGATACTTCTTTGTATGGCAGAGGCTTCCCAGTTTTGCATCACTAATCAAGTTCTTAGAAAAAAGCTCCTATGTTTTTCTTTCTTGAACTTCTGTAAGAAATTATACTTTCATTTTGCATTCTGAACTAGTGCCATTAATGAAAACTGATCATGCTTCATGTGGTTTTCAAAGTTTTCATCGTTTTCTAAGAAACTGAGATGGTCATGGCTAATTTTTTTTTCCTTGTAATTTGCCAAGACTTATTCTGCCTCATTCTCACTTTACACTAAATGTCCTGTGTTTGAAGACATCATTTTATTCTAATACTTTTCTCTGTCACCAGAATTCTGCATTTCTTGAGTAACTACCATGAAATTTTAAATTACTGAATGTATTCTTCAACCAAGAGATCAACCTAATGGGACACTTGTGTCACTTGCTGCAGCATGAAAGATAATTAATTCATTCTTCTGGCTTTACCAGAAGTCTCTATAACCTTACAGTTACATCTAATTTATATTCTTAATAAATGCATCCTGACAAGCAACACATTGTTGCTGGATCTGCTCAAATGACAAATCTACAATTTCTTAGCCAGGACTCTTGAGTAATGAAAACCTGCATCTTCACTATGATTTTAAGAGCCTTCAGTTTTTTATTCTCTCTCCTGTCTGAGAGCTATGTTTTCTTCTCTTCCTCAACATCTTGAAAATCATTTATGTTTCCCTTGGCCTCTCAGTTCTGGCCTTTTTCATTTTAGTGAAAACAGTTTTTCTTTTTTCTTGCCTTTTCTATTAATTTTCTCATGGAGCAAGTCTGTATCTAAAACTCTCTTGCTCTTGCCTCATCTTCCCCTGTCCCCATGGTCTTATGTTACCTCCTTCACTTATTTCTTTACTTCAGATTTTGTCAAATACAGGCTTGAAAATCTGGAGTTGTTTGTGCTTCTGGGATTCTTCCTAGAGTCAAACTCATGAAACTCAGTGTGTAGATCCCTGCCTACACTGTAGCACTGAGGTGCTCTTCATGAGTCCTGCCTGTTGATGCTTCATGAGTTAACAGACTCTGAGCAGGTTCCACTAATGGACAATGCAGATGCTAAAACCCCCACATCCAATAATCCTGATGGTCTCAGCAAAACTTAAAATTTTTGTGGCTAAATACTTAGCCACCATTACTGTCTTTTCCTACAAGTTCACAGCTTTAAAGAAATAAAGAAACTTCTTCTGGCTTAGCCTTCCTGCTTCTGTCTTCATGCCTGTATAAGCTTTTGTCTGGGTCAATGCTGTCAGCTCACTGAACCTCAGCAGTTAGCTATTTTTCAGCTGTGATCAGTCAAAAGCAGGAAGATCTCTTAACACCATTAGCTGCAATGCCTTATTCTTACTCATGAAAGAAAGCTGTGATTTGAAAGGCTGGGTATACTCAAAAAAAAAAAAACCAAAAACCCAAAACCAACAAAAACAACAACAACAACAAAACCAAAACCAACCAAACAACGAAAAAAAAACCCAACAGAAAAGAGAGCTTTAAGCATATTACCTGAGAGGGGCAAAAGCTGGCAAGTGAATAAAAAGAAAAATAGTCTAAAATATTCTACTAACTCAATAATAACATTTGAAAAACTGTCTAACAGTAAATAATCTCTTATAAATCAATGAGAATATTAGAGTGTGCTTTTCTGGCACAAGGTTTTTATATATTATTTCTTTTTTTTTAAGTTAGTAAATTTAAAGTTCCAGTTCTCATACAATTTTTTTTTTTTCAGTAGATCACAGTCAGTTTTTAGGTGGAAGCTGAAGCTTTGGTTGGATTATAATGACTGCTGTTTGCCTTAAGTAATCAAAGATGCAAATACATTTCTGTAAAGGTGAAAGTACTTTACATACCAATATCTCTAACCTATTGCTGGATTCCAGAGATTTTATTACTGTATCATTTTTCAGCTGTGATATACATCAAAAGAGCTCTGGGCATCCTCCTACAGAACAACCACATGGATCGTTTTCATTATTCTAATTCCTTTTATGCCCCACCTCCCTAATGCCCTCTTTTGTAGGGTCTCCACAATCTGCATCTCCTTTGGCAAGAGAGGAAACAAAGGAATCTCCATATACTTCAGAACTGATTTTTTTTTCAGAGCAGAACTTTTCTTTGCTTTTCTAAGGACTCTCCCATCTGCCTGCCTCCTATTTTCCTCTTATATGGAAGATCATTAATTATCTTCAGTTACCTTAAATATTGTGTGTGGATGTGCTTTCTTAAAATGCAGGGGAACTTTTGGTTTTAGACCAAACTGAAAAGCAAGAGGACAGACAAATTCGCTCTTCTGTACAGAGCCCTCCTGAAATGTTTTGGCATGTTTTCAACTTTTTTGTCTTTAGCTAGACCCAAAATTACCTTAAGTGATATTGCTAGTTTGTCTTTTCATCTTTATCAACTTGTTGACCTTTTGCTTATAGGAATAAAAGTATTCCTTCCTCCTTCCTCCTAAGAGTCTTGCTTTTTACAGCTCAAGACAAATACAAGCTTAGGATTGTGAAATCCCTCAGAGGAGTAATATGATGGCAACAAATGTCATGAAGGAAGATGAATAACAAAAGCAAATGAATGGATTCAACTATTTCAAAAGGCACTTTCAGCTTGATCTCAGGAAGGGATGGTAATATGTTGTTTTGTCAGGAAAACTACCAGAAGTTATAGAAAGCCTGGGGATAAATCATTAACTGGGTGCAGTTTGGGGGTTCATTACTTAAATGAAATGAAACCAGTGAATGTAACTGGAAGAATCATTAGAGTCTCTTTCAAATAGTAGCTTAATAGAACTGGAAATATTATGTGGAGAGAGAACAGGAGCTATCAAAGCCATGACATCTGATTTTTTTTCATTAATTGCTCCTTTTGGTTTGTTTTGCTTTGGGGTTTTGTTTGTTTGTTTGTTTGAATTTTGTTTTGTTTTGTTTTGCTTTGTTTTGTTTTGTTTTGTTTGGGTTTTTTTTTGCATGTGGTAGAATCTCAGCAAAACCAGTTAGAGGATCAGGGGATTCATGTTATACTGCTGTTTTCAGAGCCATGTAAATTGTGCATCCAGCAAGAAATAAGAGGAATTGAAGGGCAGAATGACCAGCACTTGCAACCAAGATATGCTACAAAAAGATGCTGCAGATTTTTACTTTCTTTACACATGAAGAGATGACCCGTTGTCCAATCATGGCATCTGCAAAGGGATGCAATCATTGATTTGGCTCTAAACTCAAATGCTCATGCTGGGCTTACTGCAATCCTGTTAAATGCCCTCAGGCTCATGATGTAATTGTTGGGGTTGTCCTGTGCAGGATGGGGAGTTTGATAATCTTTGTGAATGCCTTCCAGCTAAGGATATTCTATGATTCTATGTTGAAACTAGGCATATGGCTAGGAAATGGATTTTTGAGGTACAACATTCCTTTCTATCACTCCAAATAAGCCCAAGGAATGGGTCTGTTGCAAAGCAAAAACACAGGAGAGTTGCAAAGTGCCTTCTTTCTTCAGCAGAATATCCATGAAGCCATGCTCAGCATGTACAACTGCCTTTAACTGGGGTATAAGTCCCTGTAATGGGTAAATGCTGTAAAAATCGAGTCTTACATCATTGATACCAGAAGGTAAAATTCAGCTAGACTGATTATAGCTCAGAAAGCAAAGGCCAGGCTTAGTCTGCAACAAGTCAGAGGGGTTGCTGTCATCAAAATGAATAGATATTCAAAGAAAGTACTGGATAAAAAGCTGGTCATAAGCTCTGTATGATGAGGTTCCATGGCAGAGTATGCATATTTCTTTCAGGTACTTTTACACACGAACTGTTGATGCTCAGTTTTTTTCTGCGTAACTACTTGGAAATGTCTCATGCTGTTTGATAAAACCCAGATGGTAACCAGATGGCTACATGTGACTCTTTGGAAATGCTGCTACAGATGGGGACTAAGAAACTGAAGTAAAATGCAAATACTTACAAATACTTCCTTCTTTTTTCCATGAATTCCATGAATAGGGAGAGAAGATTACAATACTATATCTCCTCTGGTAAATAATGTCAGATGTTGTGGGCCTTTGCAAATCACTGCACATTTTCCCATTTTAAGAAAAGTTAAAAAAACCTGACCCAGAGTCAAAGCATTTTCCAATGATATCTAGATTACTTACTTGATCTATCCTACATTGGCAAACTTAGTTAGTTTGGATAGTTTTAGGGATAGGGATAGTTTTAAAATTACTATGAAAATCCATCAATATTACACTATCTCTAAGAATACAGCAAAATCTGCTCTACCTACTTCCTTTCTAAGAGCTTAGACCAATTTAGCAGCCACCCCTCTGTTTTCTAAAGGGGGAGATACACTCTCACATCACTAACAGATGACATACAGCCTGTACTCTTCTCTAAATAACCATACTCTTTTCTAAACATAACAGAAAACTCTCTTATTATACAGATTTAGCATAACCTGTAACACCATACATATTTCTGCATCTCTCACACATTTTTCTAGTTTGCTGTCAATGAAAATATGCTGATGTGAAGATTTGAGAATACAAACGGAGCCTGGAGTATTTAAGCATTGTTACTCTAATATTGCTACAGTGTCATGGAGAGTTAACACATCCCACTTTCTACCTTCATGGAAGTACTATGCTTCTGCATTAATTTCTTTTGGAAAATTCTTAACAGAGATTTCTTTGGCTTCAGATGGATTGTGTCTACTCACTCTCTAAAGGAAATCCTTCCTTTCAGGAAAGGAAATGAAATCTTGTGATTTCAATGAGGATCAATTTGGCAAGCTTTGGTCCATATCCCTGCACTTCATGGCCTCCCATGCCTTTTGATTGCGTTCCATTTGGTCAATATTTGTTGATTTTTTTTTTTAATGTGCAGGTGTTTTCTTTCATCTCTTCTCCTGTCTCTTCTGTATTCTTCTTTGACTTTTTTCCCCTCACTTTGCAAGTTCAGTGTGAAATGTTTTTCCGATTTGTTATTTTTAACCATTAATGAATTACTGTCTGGATGTTCATTATTTCATTATTACGTTACTTTTAATAACATAAATTTTAATGATTTTTTCCTTCTTCTTGAATGTTTACGCTCTGGATTTTCTTCATTACCCACCGTTCTGTGCTTCAAACTGTTCAGTCTTATTGAACAGAACACAATATAGTTAATAGGCAATAGCCAGTGGCACTCTGGAGATCGCCGCTGAAGCATTTGTTTTGTGTTCTCGTGCTGCCATCTTGAGTACAAGAAGTAAAAGTGTACTTACTATGCACCCAAGCAACGAGGCCTTCTTCCTTCAACACATCATCTTGCATTCTTGAATGTGGGTTTCAAATACAGCCAAATTAAATCAACTGTGCACGTTATATACAGGGATTTATGTGAGTAAAAGTGTCCAGGTCATCCGGGATGATTGTTCTACACTACCAAAACATCATGTTTGACAAAGAGAAAAAACCTATACCAGACATTAAGATGTTTATTTGCCATGTTTGTTTTCACCAAAACCCAGGAAATACAACATTTAAGCCTTATTTGTTTTCTTTTTCTCACGAAGATATTTTTGTAGCTCTGTGAACTCCATGAGTGCGATGAGAGAATACTGGTTGGTAAGCACTGAACATTCATTCCCCCTTATTTTCATATTCTCACGTTTTACATAACACTCTGTTCTAGTCTTTTTCCATCCCTTTCTTCAAGAATTAAGGATTAACCACACAATATCTAGCTTCCATTGTCCAAACTGGTTCATAATTTTGAGACTAACATGACCTGATTCTCAGGAAGTTTTTAGCCACTTGCTCTGCTCTCATGCTACCTTCAGGACAGCCAGACTGCTAGCTGAGGAGGCTGAGATGGTGGCTTATTTAATTACTGCTTATCATTTGAATCTTGCTGCTCATAAGGGCCCATTGAAATGGTTGATCCTGTGTTTGCAAGGACTCTTTCAGTATAGCATGATAATGGCAGTTCATTGATAGATGTATATAAGCATAAAGGCTTACAGTTCTTATTTCTCAAAGCCCTAGCTGATGGTGTATCACCTGACATACACAAATCAAGATCTTCAGAGATTTCCAGCTATAAAATGAGAATAAGGCTTATATTCTCTATGGTTATAGTGATTTAATGAAGCTTTTTGCCCTTTAAGAAGCAGTATTCATAAACAGATAATCCCTTTCAGGAAAAAACAAAACCTAAACAACTTGGTTATATTAGACTTGTATACAAGGAAAAGGCTTGTATAGGCTTGTGTACAAGGAAAAACCGTATTTTAGGACTGAAAAGATTAAAAGATTTCACCTGGCAAGTTCCCCATTTTTTCCCAATCAAATATAATGACAGCTTTTAGAGAATGATTGTGACCTTTGTCATCATTCTGACTTTGTAATAGAGAATAGATGAACAGATATATTTTCTTAATCAGTCCTTCATCACTTAAGTGACACACAGAACTAAAATTATAGTCCTGTCTGCCTATTTTACTTGTGATTGTGCTTAAGGCAGGCACAAAATTATGATTAGACTTTACACATATGATCAGACAATACTTGACCGAGTGGGCAGAAGAGACAGATAGATTATATAATTATATCCTTATCCTTATATATCCTTATCACCAAAAAGAAAAGAAGAATGGAAAAATAATTTGATTACAGGTACATTAGAGACCATTGAAAAAGCTTCCCAAAAAAAGACAACAGGCATTGTCCTAAAAACATACAGTGTCAGGTTCACAGCGATGGGTCAGATTTAGGCACATTTCACTATACCTCAGAATCTGTGGCACGCTTTCAAATGCTCTTGTCATTAATCTTTTAATTTCAAAACCACCTATCTTTCTTTCATTTGCCTTCTTTTTTTTTTTTCTGTTAACAATTTACTTGAAAGTAAACCAATTTCTCAATTGCCTGTATTTGAGAGTCCAAAGAAGAATAAGATAAAGATGCTTAGAAACAGATTGTGAAGAAAGTGGTATAGTTAAATCTAAGGAAGAAAAATCAAATTGATCAAATGAAGACTTTCAAAATAATCTTCCACTGTGTAAAGCAGCTTTTAGTAGAGAAGATGATAATAAAAATAAGAAAATAATTTTTATTCTACTGACACAATTAGGATAATAAAGCACAGAAGCCCAAGAATGCTATGAAATCCCCAGCACCTGGATAAAAGAATCCCTCCTAACCCTTTCTCTATCTAATTCTGTGATGTCTAGTTGAGGACGGACTGAACTCTCGGTAATTTTCAGACCATTTGATTTACTATTCAGCAATTTAAATTTGGACAAAATGATAAGTTGTCTGTATATAAACACATTTTATTTGCATGGCAGGTTTTGGCAGGGGGGGGCTAGGTGTGTGAAGCTTCCAGAAGATTCCCACATGTCCAACAGAACCAATGTCAACCTGTTCCAAGACAGTCTTCCTGCTGGACAAGGCCGAGGCCTTCAGCGCCTCAGGGATAACAGAGCTAAGAGAGGGGAAAAAACCACCTGCCTCAACTGCAGCTGGGGAGAGGAGTGCGAGATATGTGAGAGAAACAGCCCTGTAGCCAGCAAAGTTGGTGATGGAAGATGGGGAGGGAGGAGGTGCCCCAGGCAGCAGAGCTGGGATTCCCCTGCAGCCCGTGGTGCAGCCTGTGGGGAGGCAGCTGTGCCCCTGCAGCCCATGGAGCTCCATGGGGAGCACAGACCCACCTGCAGCCCATGGAGCACCACAGAGAGCACAGACCCACCTGCAGCCCCTGCAGGACCCACACCAGAGAGGGTGGATGCCCAGAGGAGGCTGTGACGCCCAAGAAAAGCCTGTGGTGGAGCAGGCTCCTGTCAAGGTCTCTGGACCAAGGAAGAGAGGAGCCCACAGTGGAGCAGGTTTGCCGGCAGGATTTGTGATCCCGTGGCAGGGCTCACGCTGAAGCAGTCTGCCCTGAAGGACTGCACCTTCTGGAGCCCAAGAAAAGCCTGTGGTGGAGCAGGCTCCTGTCAAGGTCTCTGGACCAAGGAAGAGAGGAGCCCACAGTGGAGCAGGTTTGCCGGCAGGATTTGTGATCCCGTGGCAGGGCTCACGCTGAAGCAGTCTGCCCTGAAGGACTGCACCTTCTGGAAGGCACCCACACTGGAGCAGCTCAGGAAGAGCAGCAGCCCATGGGAAGGAATCACTTCAGAGAAAACCATGGAGTCTGTCCTCCCTGGAGGAGGAGAAGAAGGTGCAGCATCCTCCCGAGAGCAGGAAGGAGCAGCAGGGACAATGTGTGATGAGCTGACCACAGTTCACATTCCCTTGTCCCCCGTGGTGCTGCAGGGGAGGAGATAGCTCAGGAATAAAATGAAACCTGGGAAGAAGGGAGGGGCGAAGAGAAAGTGTTTTTGTTTTCTTTCTTATTATCCTATTCTGATTTGATTGCTAAGAGATTAATTTTCTCCAAGTCTGTTTTGCTCATGACAGTAATTAATGAGTGAGCTCTTCCTGTTCTAACCTTGACCCATAAACCTTTTGCTATATTTTCTCTCCCCTTCTAGCTGAGGAGGCAAGGGACAGAGCAGCTTTGATGGACACTTGGCAACCCCCAAGGGTCAACCCTTAGCAATAAGAAACCTTAGAATGAAGGGGGGAAGAGCAATTCAAGAAGAAGCTTAGAGATATACATTTAAGTGATCTATAAATAGGTTTTCAGCATGTGCTGCAGATTCAAAACAGAATATTAAAGTCAAATCAGTGAAACATCAGGAGGAGTGTCTAAACTACACTGAAAATGATGGCGATTTCCCCTCTGCTGAGAGTTGGTGAGAAATAGAATCCAGCTAACCCCCCAAAAAACTGCCAGGCTATGTAGGATCAAGTCAAGTCCTAGACTTTCTACTCACATCTTTTGACTCTTAAGTGACATAATAAAGCTGCTACATAGATTCTTTATAGTATTTTTCCCCTGTGGAAAGATAGAGACTAGGAAGTTTTGAAAGGGGAGTCACATTAACACATGCTGTCTGAAATGTTCTGAATTACTTTGCTAAGTACTATTAATTTCCAAGAGTAAAAAAGCAGTATCACAGGTTACCAAGCAAAAAGGAAAATGGAGCTAAGAAAACCCAAACACTAAGCAATATCTAAATTCTCTTCAAACAGAGGGAGCAAGGGAATAATTCTCTACGGGGCACCAGTGGGTAGACTTCCATAGGAAAAAAATGTAGACAAATATTCAAGCCATAATTCTGTGCAGGGAATCATGGCAAGTTCAATAATCAGTATTAAATATATAGTCAATATTCAATATTCAAAAGTCAATAGTCAATAGTGAAAATGCAGGTTGTCATGATTTGAGATTGCACTATCTGCTATTTATTTATATGCTCTTAACTTTCATTTTCGGTGTGGAAAATGGATATAGATAATGGGGGAAGTGAGAAAGAGCAATGATTTTAAAAACTGCCTGTCTAATTAGGGTATGTGCAAACCAAATATTAAGTTTTATATGAAACTAGTTTAATTACAAGTTGTTATTGTTCTTTACAAATATGAGAAATATAGTTGCAGGTGTTTTTGATCAAAGAACAATGTTTGTGGACACTGTCATAGGAGAGGAGCTGTTAAACATGAATGCTTACTTATGGTACAGTCTCACCTGACATTTAAGAGTCATTCGATTCCTGGAGAACTCAGTAGCGCAATTCCCGTTCTGAAGGGGGTGCAGGGCTCACCGTGCTGCTGTGCTGTGGCGCAGAGACCCTTGATGGTGCTGTTGTACAGCAAGAGGCAGCAGCCCCGGGAAGCTGCTCCAGCTCCTGCTTTGCAGCCAGTGCATTGCCTCGGCGTGTAAAGTCATAAACAATCCCGGGGCTCCCTCCGCTCAGGGCTAGCGCTGCCGTCTGATTAATACATTGACCAACCCATGTGCTACAGAGCCCGCTGGAACAAGGAACAGTTCAGGCTTGGTTTGAAGTCATTTAAACAAATCCACTACCGTGAGTGCAATCCCAGGCAGTTGGACACGGCTTCAATTTAGGGCATCTCAGGTATCATAGTGCACTGGTAACTGATGCTCAAAAATGTGCAGTTCCTGGGAGCAGCAGGTCCTATGAAATCTCACTGGAAATTGCTTCATCTCTGTGTCTACTTTGCCAGATGACAAGATCCATAATTTTCCTAAGCCATCGCCACCCTCCTATGTTTTTTCCACATCAGATGGTAAAAAAGGTGAGCAAAGGTTTAAAACAGAACACACAGGTACCCAACCAGACAGCTCTGATGTTTTGGATGTCTATTAGATGTTCTTGTGTTGCAATCCCAGTCTGCACAAGCACAATGGCCAGACACAGGCATCTGAACCTTTTTAAATACCCTGTCTTTTACTGAACTGATCTCCATTTCCCTACAAGTCATCATTAATATGTAAATCATTATGAGCAAAAAGGTACCTGGTTTACTTCACCAGCTGTTCCGTTGCTAGCATGTTCCTCCTAACCAGAGCTCTAGACCTGAGCAGGTCTGAATACCTCCTTCTGCATTTAATAACTAATTGATAGTAAGGCCTGGACTATGGTTGCCAGAATAAATCTTAATCCAGATAAAAGTAAAGATAATGTGAGATTGTGACAAGATAATGGAAAATCTGGAAAGAATTTCTATGACATTATTTGAAATTTATGTAGCTGCTTGGTCATTTTTAGATGGCCTTAGATGACAAAAGTTCCTCCAAAGACCTCTTTCTAACTTTGTGGCTACTTTTGAAATAATTATGTTCCATAATATGTTGTGATTAAAGCAAACTCAAGAAATTTTGTGGGCTGTTTAGTCAGAAAGTCTGTGATTTACTAAACTGGATCCTTTGTTGGAGGGCACATTTAAATTACCTTAAATATTTTTCCATACCAAAAGCTGCAATTGTGAGGTAGAGCTAGCACCAGATTTGTTTGCAGGTAAGACTTTTAACCTCTTTCTGCCCTAGCCAAACACAGAGTTTATTCGCCCCATCAGTTTTAATCTGCAATTCCTAGAGTGGCGTGTGTTGTACAGTAGGTCTGTATTGTAAAACACAACTCTTTTGAATGGTACAGTTTACACTTTCAATCTTAAACTGCAGCCAGTTAAATTTTCACACATTGTAAAAAGAAGCCACCATGGAATGAATGGAAATAAATTCCCAGCAGCAGCACCCTATATAGACACGATTGCACAAATAGACTTCCATAGTAAACACTTTAATTTACTGGAGTCCAATATTGTTGGACTGGACTCCAATATCTAATTCTAGCAGCAGCCACTAGGAGATATTTCAACACATCAAGAATCCTTTAGTCTGTGTGAATTACTGCAGAGAAAGAAAGTAAACTTGCAGTCCAAATTCCTTTAGACACTGTCTCTCAGAGAATGCTTTATTGTCCAGAGGGCAATCAGGGAATCAAACAATCAAACTAAAAACCAGAGAGCATCCAAGGGAGGCAGAAAGGGAACACACCCTTTATAATCCCACTTCCCCTTTCTTTTATAATCCATCCCCCACCTATTAGGACAGACCACTGGGTCCTCGTAACCCTCTACTAACTGAATGCTGTTATCCACTGTCTTGCCCAGAGAGGAAGTTTCTTTTCAATTGTAAAGACTGTAAAGTCATAAACTCTTTCAGCTTTCCTATAATTCTATTATCTGATTTTAATAAAAATATTTTCTTCATTTAAATCTAATGAGCTTAAAATGCTCATTTTCCCCAGTTTGCTTTCTTTCTGTTCACATCACTAAACCTTTTTTTCAGGCTTGACTTGATCCCACCTGACCCTCTTCCTACCTTTCCTTTAAACCCCTTCCTGACCAGGGCTTTGCAATGAAGGCAGAAAATAAATAATGGATAATAAAAACCCTCTGTTCTGTTACATAAATGCTGATTTTTACAGCTTATGAGGAAAGGGTTCCATGTACTACAAAGTTTGTACAGAAATATTGGCAGCATCAGCAACGTTGGTGATTCTGCAGATTCCTGGGAAAAAAACTACAGCAAACCTTTTCTTTAATAGACATAGCTGTGTGTAGAGCCTTTACTTATTGTATACTAGGAAAGAAAAGTTTTTTTATTAAAAACTACAGAAAAAATTCAAAAAATGTAAAGCATCCTCAATTTAATGGCATAGATTTTCTTTTCATTACTAGCTAAGTAAATATACCGAAGTGTAAGTATATAAGTACAGGGGCAGGACTTCTGTCCTTATGTTAAAAAGATCTTCAGTTCTATTGCTATAAAATGGACTGAAATTCTTCTGAAGACAAACTACAAATGTATGAATACTACTTAATACAATTACTGTAGTTTATTTTCATAATAATGAATTGCATAAACCACAGCTATCAAGATTATGTAATAAGTGAAAGGTTCCATTGGGGTGTTTTCTCATGCCATAGTCCCTGGTTTAACCTCCTTAGGCTCCTAGTGGATTTCTCTAGCTCTCCTTTCCTTCCTATTATATTGGATTTTTCCCTTGCCTCCATCTGTGGATGAAAAGCAGTCTCAGAAAAGCAGCTGCTTAGCCCCAGGTTAGAGCTGCAGCTCTCATCTGCAGAAACAGAAATCCCTCGACAGACACTGCCAGGAGCCATTCTCAGCGCTGACGTTTCACTTCCCCAGATGTACAACTTGCTGGTGGCTGTTTCCTCCAGCTGCTGAATGCAGGCTGACCTTGCTGGACACCTACCAGGGCTCAGGAGGAGCGTATAACACAGAACCATATGACACACCTCATTTAACACAGAGTTCTGTGATTCTGTGATTTACAATTTGTCTGACTTTGCTGATGGGTTTAAATTTGGTCAAGAAACAGCTATGTACTCTACCTGAAATGTTTTAGTGATTAATTAAGTTTAATGCTTTAAATGTGCTGGCAGCTGTGGTCAGCTAATCAACCAGATGACATGGTGATACCTTTGCAACCAGCCATTTCCTGAATAAGTTGGCTGCCTGCTTTTGGGTGGTGGGCTTCTCAGGAGTGTCAACTGCAGTTTCCCTAGTACCCATTCTCAGCTAAATTTTAAACCACCTTGTGTCACCTATTTCCTTGGTTTCCTCACTTTTCTTGTGTTTTTTACCTGGCATGGACACAGCTCTTTAAAGCCCCTGTGCAGAGACAGTGAAGCTGCATCCCCCAAGACCCCTACAGCTCTGTGGTGCCAAACAGAGGCAGCAGCAGCTGACTTTGCCCACGTTGCTCTCTCGGACAGATCAAGAAAGACGCAAAGAGAGGAAAGAGAAAACCTCTCATGATTTCAACTCTCCCAGAGGTGCAGGAAGATGGCTGCCCTTTTGTGTAAAGGAGTTTGTGAGGTGGAGGCCAGGAGCAGGTCACAAGCGCTGTCCACATGCCCTGGTGGTACCAGCCTCAGTGAGAACTGTAGGCTCTTGCTACACCATAAATCCTTTATAGGCAGTTGAATTAATGAGAAGTAAATGGCAGTAGTGACAAGGAAAGGCAAGCTTTCCTTTCCGTAGACTCCTAGTTAGAATATTTCAGTTTCTTAAATGACAACCCTCTTGCAGATGCTTTACCTTTGTTCAATATATTGCTTTATTGCAGAGCAGGGCTGCACCTCCCTTTCCAAAGTCTGTTTGAGTTTATACTTAAGGCTGGCTTTTGAAAAACAAAAATATTGATTTCAAAATGTGTTTAGGGCTTCTTTCATTTTAATTACCAAAAACCAACCAAACAACAGCAAAACAAACCAAACCAAAACAAAAACCATCCCCAAAAGCAGAGGCAGGTCAAGTGCAAGTGCTTCTGAAAATCATGTATGAATATTTTGGTACTTGCTACATGTGTCCGCCCTGCACCATTCAGGGGATGTCCACAGAGGGCTGCTGTCTCTATAAGAAAAGTGAGAAATAAGGAGAGCATCTGAAACTATATTGGTGCAGTGACAAAGCATGGAATATAATTTCCATGTGCCTGAGATCTGTCAGCCAGAACTGCAGCTAGGGGAAGATCTGTTATCCAATCTTATGCAAAGAAATCCAATTTCAGTTTGGAAATTGCTCCATTTTAGGAAGCTTGGAGAAAGGATTTTTGTTATATGCTTGCAGCAGCTGTGTGTTTTTTTCCCAAATTACCCTGGCATATAGAAAATGATACTGAATGTGTGTGAAGGGTAAGTCATATGTGTCCAGTGTAGACACACCAGAGCTTCTGAGTCTGTATTTGATGTGTGCCTGTGCAGATTGAATCAGCACTATGTACACGGACTCTGACTGGAATAGCTCATTGCTGACTCACGTGTCAGAAGAATTCTGCATATACTTTTCAACAGATGTGGTTGAGACTTCTTTAAACTTACATAGGAAAACACAATGGGCTCTCCAAATCTCCTAAGGAGGCACAAACCAGTGTCTTCATAGTGTTACAGATACTATTTGCTGCTATCTATTTCATTCTGCCTAAATAAATGGCTTCCTCTGTGAGGCTTTTATAGGCTGGAGGTTTATATATGACAAAGATCTGGAAACCAAAATACTGTTTAGGTTAGGTTGTTGCTAGTTGAAGGTGGGAGGGGCATGGAGGAGTTAATTCATTTATGTGGGAGCACACATAAATTATAGTAGATATTTCTGGAGCCCTTGGTAAAGGTTGGGGAAAAAAAATAAAATGGAAAACTTTGCATTTGCAAGGCCCCTGTCTCATAATGCTTAGTCTTGTATGCCTGAACATGTACTTCCCCAGGTTTATTGAGCCCCTTGAAGTGTTGTTGCTACTGCTGGCTAAAGCTGAGCTTCACCTGTTGCTCTCAATGCAGTGAAAGGGCAGCTGAACCCTTCTTTGGCTCCACCTTGCCTTTTTAGTAGCATCCTGTGGTCCACAAAAACTTCCTGGGCAAGAAATTATGTAAGGGATGTAATTCAGGAAATACCTGGACATTTGACTTCTTTCATTTTATGTAGAAAACCAGATGTGTCGAGAAGCTCACTCTAGTGATGATGGTTGCAGTACAGCAAATAAGATACTGAACCCAGAAAAAAAAAATATTTTCTACTGTTTTAGTTGTTGTAATTGCCTGGCTGTAGAGTCAGAAAGGATCTTGTGCTGCCCCACTGGAGCCTCTGGTAAAGTGTGTGGCTGGCTGAAAGCAGCCTCCAATATGGCCATACAGTGCGCTAGAGGTGTTGAAATAAGGAGTTAGTGCAAAGTAGCAAATATAGTGAATAATACCAACACCTGAATTCTGCCAAATTTCCTATGTAGAGAGGTCCCAAGATTATTAAATATAAACTTCAAAGAATAGGTCATAAAAAGTATAAGCACCAAACACTGTTTGACTGATTCCCATATCTAGTTAAATTATTAGTAGATAAAACTGCCCTCTCTGTAATCTCAGCTACAGAAAGACAAAACCAAACCAGAAAAAAAAGGCCCCACAAAAAAGAAAAACTTTCTTAAAATACTTTCTTATCCTCTGTTCAGTCAATGAGAAGGACATACAAACTTATCAAAAATCTTGTAAAATGAATCTTGTAAAATTTCACCTTTCTGAAATTGAGGTAGATACTGCCCCAGACTGGGGAAACAAAACAAATGCTTTTGTGTGACCAAAGGGCTGACAACTCTCCCTTTTGTTTCTTGCTCCTAGAAATAAGAAGAAGCTTTTTCTGAGGAGTGACTACTTAAATTCTCTTAGATGCTTAGTTCAGTACCAGTTCTGATAATTACTACTACTGTTGTTTTCATGGGTTATGTGAAGAGCAGAAGTATATTACTTCTTTCTAATGGAAACTTCTAATTTAATTATTCCATCCACATCAAACTGGTGTTTTAAATTTTTGTGCTGACCTATAAGAACCTGGGCAAGAACCAGCTGTTAAATACATGTAGATGTGCCTGAAGTTGGATACTCTGTGGGAACTTTTCAAATATGATCACTTCCTTTGGCCAGAGGAGTCAAAAGCCATCTCCAACTTTGTTAGAGAAGAGTTGAGTCTAGAAATAAGGCTATAACTTGTAAGACATTTATGATAAGTTTCCAGAAAAAGACTATTGAAAAAAACAAGTTCAAAGCTGCAGAAATTATCCTCACAATTCTCAGCAATTATATGTGTTCAAGAAGTACTTGATCAGGAAAGGGAATGAAATCTTGCGATTTCAATAAGGATTATTTGGGCAAGCTTCGGTACTTATCCCTGCACTTCTTGTCATCCGATTCACTTTTATGGCTTTTGCTTGGTTTCAAAATGATCCCAGTTTTTCTTGCAGCATTTCATTTCTTCCCAGGTTTCTCCTCTCTCTTCACTTCCACTTCTTCCCTGATTTCAGCATTTGAATTGGAGTAATTTTGGCAAGGTTTTGGCCCTTTTCGCTGCATCTGATATCATCTCAGTCCATTTGGTAGCAGTCACTCAATTACCAAATTTTTGTGTGTGTTTTTTTTTTTTTCCTTTCCTCATCCTTCTTTGTATCATATCTCCTTTGCAGAGTGTTTGTTGGACTTAGTTCTGTGATTTGAAGATTTCATTTCCTTTACTGAAATATTTAAATGATCAGCACTTAAATAGCACCTGTGTGGCAAGAACTTTTCACAGATTAGCTACTACACTACCAGGCCCCATTGTGTGGCGATGCGGGCGGTGAGGGAAGACAAGCACACAATCAATATGATTGATAGGCAAGCTCCATTTATTAAAAGATTCTGCTGGTTTATTTAGTAATCTGTGCAAGGTTACAGCTGGCAAGCCCTTATTGGATGTCTCTTAAAGGTCACGTATACATGTTTCTTCTACTTGCAGTTACAGCTGGCAGCCAAGTTCCTCATCTCCCAGTTCTGCCCGTCCTGTTTCACATCTTTTTACTATGTAACTTGTGCCCCAAGGACAGGCACATTTCATCCTTGCTAGTGCTTGCTGAATTTAGCAATTGTCGCACCAGGCTGCTGACTTTAACAATTGTCAGGCCAGGCACAGAGTCTAGGCCCAAAAGCCTCAGACAGGGTCTTTAAACAGGGATTGTCTGAATAGCTGTTCCACAGATCCATGACCCTGCTCCTGCAGCCATCCCTCAACAGTGTTGGGCTGTTTGTACTATCAGGGTGTGGATTTTTTGCAATTTTGCTTCCAAATTTGACATCTTCATGGGAGGATTAAGTAATGGGCGGATGGTGGGTTGGAGAATGATAGGATTAGGATAGGGAAAGACAATCTTTTTCTCCACTCTGTTATAATGCAAGAGTGCAGCTGTAATCCCTTACCTTATTTTAGCTCTACTATATTTCCTCACATTCCTTTTTCGACTTTACTGGTGCAGTGATTTTTTGTTTCTTCCAAAGCACTGTCCATTCTCTGCTCATCCTCCTTTTACCTTATCAGTTTGCCTTGTGTATTGCAGGATATATTTCCAGGAGTATCCCATATGGCATCTTCCAACTCCCAGGTTGACTGAGCACATTTGTCTCAGGTCATTTTAACACAGCAGTCAAGAAAGACGAGGAAGTACCAGAGAGTCCATCAGAGGGCTGGCAATGAAGATGATCAGGTGTCCTGGCTCCTTCCCAGGACAGTGTAAGGGGGTGTGACCAAGACATTGTGTTATTCCTTACCACCTTACATAATTGCCAGAAGTGGGGAAAACGGACTCCCACTCTCACTTCCAGGAAGAAGGGCATCCCTTTCCAATGGAGCAAAGTGTGGTGGGGTGGAGAACCCATCAGTTCATTGTCTTGGGGTCTTGCTGTGTGGGGTTCGGTTTGGTGAGCATTTTGCACGTAAATCACCTCTATCTGTATACTTTTTGAGTTAATACTGATGGTCTTACTGTTTATTTTCTTATCTCATTGCTGTTTCCAGTAAGCTTATCTCTATCTGTGGTCTCTGTTTTTTGTGTTTCCCATTGGAGGGGGGAGGGGAACAGCCTACAGTTTTCTTTTTAATGGGAGAACTAAATTGGGGAATATCATTCCTAAATCATGACATTAGGGGGCTGGAGCACATCTCTTATAAGGAAAGACTGGGGGAGTTGGGCCTGTTTAGCCTGGAGAAGAGAGGACTGAGAGGGAACCTTATCAATGTATACAAATATCTTCAGGGCAGGTGTCAAGAGGATGGAGCCAGGCTCTTTTCAGTGGTGCTCAGTGACAGTATGAGGGACAAGAGGCACAAGCAGAAACACAGGAAATTCCATCAGAATATAAGGAAAAGTTTACTTTGAGAGCAACAGTATGCTGGAAGAGGCTGCCCAGAGAGACTGTAAAATCTTTCTCTGGAGTTATTCAAAACCTACCTGGATGGGATCCTGTACAAATTGCTGTAGGTGAACCTGCTTCAGATTGGACTATGTGATCTCCACAGGTCCTTTCCAAGCCCAAGCATTCTGTGATTCTGTTGTGTTGTGTTCTTTGAATATTCCTTCCTAGAGCTCTGAGTCAGAAGCTTCTCTCTGAAATCTTCTGAATAATATTCAGAAAATTCTGAATAATCTTCTGAAAACATACAAATGGCAAAATCAAAACAAGGTTTGGAAGTGGATGAGAGTGTTCAGTGATAAAAATATTGGGTCTGTTAATGAGATTACCAACAATTACAGATTTCTCAAATATTAAAGTGTTTGTTTGTGAAACTGAAAGATGCTACCAACCCTTATTTTTCTGCTGCAGGTTTATCTGGAAAAAAAGAGCCTTCTTATGGCTTAATTTATGCTAGAAGAAGGATTGATTTCTGATTGTTGATACTGAAGGAAAACTATATAAGGCTATTACAAATCTTTCACTGACAGGGATTTCAGTAATAAGTGACTTATGAAAACCCAGTCTAAGGAAATAACAGCACTTAGAAACCATGAAATCTAACGTTCTCACACTAACAATAGCAACGGAAAGAAAAAAAAAGTGCATCTATAGGACAGATATTGAGTGTCTCAAGCTCAGACTGACTTTAATGCTTAGAGGCTTTGGATCTTGTAAGAGTGTGAAAGAACTGTGGAAACTGTTTTGTCGGAACCATTTTTTTCCTGTATGACATTTCAATTCCACAGATTTTGATGATTTGCACTGATTTTTTTGGTCCTTTTCACTGCACCTCATTTCAGCTGACCAGCAATTTTCATTGGTGTATGAAGTTATTCCAGATTTGCATGCATGTGATGTTAGAACATGGCCTATCATTATCCTTTCTTCAGTACTCTGTTATTCAGTTTGAAAATATAGCAGTTTAAACTGGATTGAACTGATTAGAAGTGTCTGTAACTCATATGAATGAGAGTGAATCAGGTAGAAACTTGAAACTGCGGACATCAATAAAGTCCTGGTTGACTTCAGTCTGTCCTGAGCACACACAATAGAAACAATTTCAATATGTAAGAAAAGTGCACCTCTGTAGAAGATGCATTGGTTTGCTAGTAAAGGCTATCCAAGACTGGATTTCAGCATGGGCAACGTGAGGTTTTTGGAGGTTGTCCAAGGTAATGATCTCTAGAGGTGATCGAACTGGAAGCTGTGTTTTGCTTCCAGATAATGCAGCCTCCTCTGGGAATTCTTACAGCCTGATTCAGTTAACAGGACTTTGTTGTTGGGAATTAAGGAGTGATTAGGCATTTCTAGGACTAGGCAAAAACCCATAAGCATGTGCTTGAAGATCTTTATGTTTAAAATATTTTCATAGAAAATTGGACACTTAAAAGTGTTTTTTGATCTAGTCATGAGTACCTGATTCTACAAATCTAGTGAAATAATCCATCTCTTACAGTAATGTTATATCTGGACAAATAGTAATTGAAGTTATTTTTTCAGGACAAAGCAGCTTATCTTTTCTGTATGCTATTCTGTACAAAGTCCCAAATACCTAATTTTGATTGATTTTGACTTCCGGCATTTATTTCTATTGAATAGGTGGAATGATATGTAAATGTTTACATCTGACAGATTTTTAAAAGCTCTAACAATCTCTAATTGCATATGTATTATTTGCAGTCCAACTGCATGCTTTTAAAAAAAATGTGAACTCTTGAAATACATAACTAATTTTACGTTAACTTTTTCTTTTCTTTTTAATAATATTACAAATAATGGCTTTCATAATTATGAATTAAAACAAGGTTTGTATGCTAGCAAATCAATAATATTTACAAATCTACATTTATTACATAGATTCTCAAGGCCTTTTGTCTCAGTGGGAGCTATTTCTGTCTCCACGGGAACACTTTCTTGCTACACAGTATTTATTACCAACACTACACAAACATTCCATAAAATATGAGAAATAAACAAATACAACAGCTATATTAAAAGGGTACTGTTCAAAAATCTAAACACCATTGGAAGTGGCAAACAAAAGCATCCAGTCAGCTCCATCCTACAGCAAATGAGTATAATATTAGTTGCAGGTGCTTAGCTTTTCAGCGTGTCCCTCTCAGCCTGATGTGTCCTTTAAGAGGCAATGGCACATATTGCTGCACATGTTCAGTTGCTCTACCTTTGTGCTGCTGTTCTTTACTCTGTAAAATGTTCTTCTCAGTACACAAAAGCAGCTGCTGAAGAAACTGCTTCAGACCGAGGGAGAGAGAATTGATGGCAGGATCCCTAAGCAAACTCCCTCAGAGACTGAGAGAGCAAGACAGTGCAGAGACACCGAAGGATCTCCTATGAAAAACAAAAATATCAGCATTATTGCCTGTCATCGAACCCCAGGTGAGATTGAAAAGCCACTGGAGCCTTTTGGGCTGTAGAGCTATGGAACTGAATTATGCTTGACTCAAAATGCTTCACCTTAGATTAAGAAAAAGAATATTTTGCAGAAATGATACCAAAAGCTTTTTCTATTTTCTTTGCTTCATCGGTGATGATTTTTTACCCTAGGAAAAAACCAGTCATGGGGAGACTCTATCTTTTGAAAGTTTCATTGCCCAATGTTTAATTAATTAATTAAAAATTCCAATTCAATTGACAGAGACTTCAGGAATGTCTATGGTTGGCTAAATTACCCAAGCCACTACATCAGTGCCTCCTAAAAATGGTGGCAAAAAGCCAAATGGAAAAAAAATGGATGCTTAGGTACTTAATTTACTTGTGTTAAAATATATGTTATTGTAATCATTTGTAGTGAGAGATTTACCCTGGAAGACCCCCAAAAGCTTCATGTGAAACATGCACAGCTATTTCTGTTAGTGCTTTATTTCAGGCAAGGGTTTTTGCATTGCTCTAGCCATGCAGCGATGTGTAAAGGGAACCTACTCTGATACAGTTTGAAAAGTGCATTTTGTACTTGGCTCTCCCTTTGATCGAATTAATCTGGTCTTTTTTGTAGTTCTAAATGAGGCCTATGGGCTGACAATGTAGCTGTTTAAAGGGGATTTTAGGGGATAATAGCTAATGCAAATAGTGCCATGAGAATGGCAACTTGCTTTTGCACTTTCAATCACATAATAACAGCAAAGAAAGCTTTTAAAATGAATTGAAATTTTGTGGCTTGCCATCTGGGATTATTTGGGGAAACAGTTCTGAATACTATGGTTGTGTAAAAGAATGGTACTATGGGACATTCTTAAGCTGACATGTTTCAGATGGCACCCTTATGCTAACTGCTGCAAAGTTGGCTAGTATTTTTTTTTTATTATTTTCTTTCTTCTGGATTATCTGCAAAAAATTCTCTTTGCTGGTATTTGGGGCTGAAAAACTTTTCTATTGTTAGAGAATTCAATTCAAACCCCTTGCAGCTGCTGATCCCTTTATTGTTCCAAACGTTATGTATACGCGTCTCAGATGAATGTAGCCAAGCCTTTTAGTGCCTTAATAGGTGTCTGTATAAAGGTCATTTATTCGGCAGTACTTGTTTTAACAAAAGTTTATACACAAACAACAACTGCAGCTAAAACATTCACATTAATCAATGCTCTTTGCAGTGTAAAATGCAGAGAGAAAAAGCCCAAGTGGAAAAGTATGTCCAAACATGAGAACTCTTTCTGTGTTCAACTCTGAAGCAGCATATATTTTAGACTCCATCATAAAAATCTGAAGGGAAAATAGTTTCAAAGCTATTCTGAGCAAGTATTGATAATTCCAGACTTTTCAGGGCAAGTGTAGTTTTGATGAGGTCACTGAAAGTTATAATACACAGGAATCAGTGGATATGTGGTGTGTATATATATATATATATGTACATATATATACATATATAGATATATATAACTTCTGCTTTCCAAATGGTTTTGGAATTGAGCTTTAGGCTAGCCACCACCTTGACATTTCAGTTGGCATAGTTGCCTTTTCTCTTCCTATTCCTTTTGTTTTAGCTCCAACTGGCTGCCCTTATAAATGGTCCTTGAGGAATTAGGGTGCATATCAGATGTTTCAGATGAGAAGAACTGAGTACACTTCTCTGGCACACAAGATTTTTCTTTTTATAGAAATATTAAAATACCATCTGTAAGTTTTAGGAATGTAGGTCATGTCCATGGAGAGTTTCAATTTGAGATTATGACAGATGTTGGATGGTAAATTAAATATTTGGCTCCAAGTCTGTAAATCAACTTGGTTCCATTGACTTCCCTGGAGTTAGTTCTGCTGACACACATGTAATGAGATCACATTTTGACTATCTAACAACTCAGTTGAGCTCAGCAGAATATAAATCTATCAGTGATATGAGGGATGAGACTTGTCAGGAAAATAATGTGCAAGCTATGGTGGGGACACATAAAGAGCAGGACCAGAGAAGCCAAACTGCTTGATCTCTGATAGAAGAAAATAGAGAAAGCTGTATTTCCTTGTTTGCTGTTTAGTATTTTTTTTATCATTCTTGGCAATAATAGATTATGCTCTGATCTCTAAATATGGGATTTTTAAATGTGTAACAATGAACTTATTAGTGTTGCTACTAGGAGCATTACTGTATACCACTCCACAAGATTTATACATGGATTGCAGTTACTCTGTACTTAATACCTAAAAATCAATTGTTAAAGCAGAGGTTTGTGAAAAATTGACATGTATTCCTCTGTGCTGATCATTTGATCTACTGCTGTGATCTCTGCCAGATAGCTGAGGACTGTTGTGTCAAGGATTGCAGTGAGACTGCCCCGTGGCTCCAGTCTCAGGTTTCAAGCTAGCACAGCTCAGTTGCTCTAAAATGCTACCTCTGCCACAGAGACAGGCTGCCTGCAGCTGCCTCACACTTCCACTTTGCAGCCATAGGAAAGTAGGTGGAAAGTTCAGTGTTGGGGAAGTTGTTGTACTGTGTGCCTCAGAGCCAACGCTGTTAATCTCATGGATAACTACATACTGCTCTAGCTGAAGCTTACAGGTGGTCTTCAAGCCAGCCACATGTAGAATGTATTGTAATAATCCTATTTGGCAGCAGCACAGACACAGCTAACTGTGGCTAGCTCCTCATCCAAGCAAAGTGACTGCAATTTTGCCAGAGAAGACAAGGTGCCAATGCATTGACTGGTGTGTGACTGGTCAAAATCCTATATCAGAAAATGCAAATACTTCTTGCTTTGGCAGGTAAATCTTATTGCTACAAATATTCTAAAATTTTCCTAAAAACAGCACAGTGATTCTGTGGGAGACATACAGAGTAGCCATGGCAAGGCACTACAAGAATAGCAGGAGAGATAGGAAATGCCATTATCAGAGGTGGAGGGGAAAATTTTCTCCTCACAGTAAATATAGCCTTAATTAGACTAATAAAACATAAGGAACTAATAAACCCAAGCAGAATGTGCTGTCAGCCACAGAGGCATGTTTCCTATATGAGAAAGAGAATTTTTTGCTAAATTCATTCCACCCTGAAAGGTGAGGAGGAGTAGGCAGTGTCCATTACAGAAGCAGGAGACCAATAATCAGCTGCTTGGCTGATCAGTGCTCTGTGTTTTACAGCAAAGCTGCTGCTGTGTGCAGAACCCCTGGGAAGGCAGCACCTGGCACCAGCTTCTTGAGGACATTCTGAATGAAGTTGTTTTGTCCAAGACAGGAGGAAATCCAACACTGTGATTCAGGCTGACATGATCATGCCATTTTTTAAGTCAGGCAATGGCTCCATCAACACTGTTTACTATATTGATTGTTCTGGATAGCTTAATATAAGAGCATTCACAAAATAATTTGATATTTCTGAAAAAGGTGAAATGTTTGTAGGATATTATTATGCCCATATCAGGTCCAATTTAATAAAATGGGGAATCAGTCAAATATCTAAATGGCTTTTGCAATGCATCTACAGCCAAGCCTTTAACTGGTTAATATCCTTCTACCTTGCACTTCAAATTGCAGACCTGACCTCATGAATCTCAGATAATCACCCTTCAATGTCTTATTTTTATTTCCTGCTTTTTAAGTAATTCTGTTGCTTCAATTTCTACCATATTCATGACTGCAAAGTATGTGCAAAATGGGTGTTTGCATCAAATTAGTGTTTAATATTGCATGATGCAGCAGGTGTAAGGGCAAAATGCCTCTCTGTTATCTCTGAGCAACACCTACAGTCCTTCAGCTTTCTTCATTACAAAATCAGCATAAGAGGCTTTATAGCAACAATAACCAATATAGATATTTAATATTATATTCTGAAATAATGATTCTGACATAAAGGCTGGAGCAACCACTAACAAAAAAAAAAAAGTCATGGATCATGAAGAAAGCTGGTCATTTGATCAAAAGTTTAAAATAAGTAAGGTTAATAACATCAGCAAGTGCTCAGAACTGTGAGTTTACTGATTGGTGACAGGCAACTTTTTAATTTGCTGGACGATCTACAACAAGAAAGTTACATTCTTGTGTATCAACTCACACAATATTCTTGATCTTTGAGAGCACTCTACCTGATGCAGCAAAGCTAGTAATTATAATATAAAAATAGCTAAATACCCAGGATATATATAATCATTTTGTCACTCACAACTCAATTATTTTAGTTCAGTATGAACTGTACGTTTTGCCTTTAATACAGTACTTGCATAATTTCTTTACAAAAAACCTAAAACCTCAAACTCAAAGCCCTATGGCAGTAAACGTGGTCAAAGCTTTTACACAAAAGACTTACACCAGTTTGTTTGTAATGTATTGGAGGAGGTGGCAGGCTGTGCAAGAACTGCAGAAGTGCTGGGACTTAATATTTTCACTGGTTTAATCTCCACATTCTCTGATTAGATTTGTAGATAAATTATGATTGTAGCTGTTTCACAAGCATGTAGCAATACATGGTCTCTGCACTAATGAGTGTAAAACTCTGCTAATGTTGTCAGTGTGTGTGAGGGTGTTTTTCAGCATGTAGTCCACTAGTACTTTTCATGGGAGATATTGCCAGTTGGGTGGAGTTTTTTCAGTCTTTCCCCAGTTTAATTTGAAATGTTTACTCTCTGTGAATAAAGCTTTTTTTTTTTTTTGTTTTAACGGGCAGGGTAAGAGTTATAGGTTTAAAGTTACTGACTCCTGTGATTTGGTGCAGGAATGCCATGTTCCCTTGTAACTCAGAGCATCATACTGGATCCATATTAACCAGAATATACTTCCAGTAAATAAGTCAAAAATAAAAGTGGTTATGCCATTTCTCTCTCACCCTTCTGGCTAAAAAAATTTGGTCTTTTCTTTGTCTGGTACCATTCACAGATACTATACTCCAGAACTCTGAAACAAACTGAAACACAACAAAGAAAGTCTTGCTTGCTTAATCACCTTGAATTCAGGTGAATCTTAGCCATTTTGTACTTCCTATGTTAGATACAGATGACTGACATAGACAATAACCTCAGAATAAATCATGACATAAATGAGAGGGGAAGAGCCCTGTGAGATAATCAAGCTTAGATCTTACACTGAGCACAGTTCAGTTTGGTTAATCACGGTCTGCCACTCTAACTTGCTTTTTGCAGATTTGAATATCTAGGCTGATCCTATCCCTTGTCTTCTTTCCTGTAAATACTGGCATCACAGTTGTGCATAAAGCACATCTAGGAGTTAGTAATGTGCTGGGGAGATGTAGGAATGTTCTTTGATCAAGATACCATTCCTCTGAGCAAAGAAGGGCACACAGGTCTCAGGGAGAGTGCTGAAGCCCATACATGACACAAACTGGGAACTGGAATGTTTCTTGAACTCTCAATTATTTGGAAGAGGAAATGGTTTCTAATGTGCTGAAGGCTGAATTAATTTATTTAACTGTTGAAAAGGAGTCTACCAATCACCAGACAAGTAAAGACGAGACTATTGTGATCTTGAATGACTACAGGATTTGCTGCCAGTTCAATTTAGTGTTCAATTTACTGCTAATGTTCCTTCTTTCCAAAAATGCCGGAGCCATACAGGGCACATACTGAAACATTGCTTCTTAGGTCAGCAAGAGTTTATTTAGATGGCTGTTACTAATGTGTCATTTTGCTTTGCTAAATACACTGTGGAACAGGGTCATGAAAGTTGGCTTTGTCATTAGGTGCTGAATTTGGAAAGCCTCAGTTCTCAAATCACATATCTTTGTTCTGGAGTGTAGTTATAGTAATTGATTATAGTCTGTGAGGGCAACCAGTAGGGCAGTAGAGAAGCTTGTGCTAAAAAGCAAGCAGATCCGCTTGCCTCTTTGTTTGTTTGTTTTTCTGTAAAGCTTACCTCCTCTTCTAGCAATTCCTCATAAAGAAGCTCAGCCCACTGCTAGGATAGGGGGAAAGCCACAGTACAGCTTCACCCTTCACTCATCTCACTGTTCTGTAGGAAGGGGCAATGGAAAAGATACCACATTGTTAGTTTGTTCTTAGACAGCTTTCATTTAAGCTGCTGTTGTCCTGAAGGCGGGTATTTCATTTGCAGGTTCCATCTTACCCTTAGAGTGATCCAGATTGAAAAGCTTTTGTGTTTAAGTTGCACCGAGTGTTTCAGTGCTTTGCAGGACGCATTGCTTACTCCGGCTGACATGCAGATCTCAGGAAACAGCCTCTAGACATGCAATATGTGCTGGGGTGTATTTATTTGTTGGAACTGTTGTTAGATATCAGCTGCACATGGATGTCAGCAGATATGGGTATCTGCTTCCAGAAAGACTGGACATTAAATCTTCACTTTTTGTCTTGCATTTGGTTCTTTATAGCCAGGTTACTTACACGTGGAGATGTAGGTGTATTAATTTAGATTGAACTCTTGGATCTTCTGAAAATGTAGGGTTGTTAAGACGCTGTCACAGTTTGGCACACTTGTTACCAACAGGTGTCAGTGTTGTAGTGTGTTTTTGTTGCCCAGGGTCTGCTCCTGCTCTGCTTTGCCAGAGGAGCTTTGCTTCAGATGCTTCAGTAACACACCACACACACTGATGAACATATGGCTTTGGCACATCCTGTCCTCAAGAACTGCTACAAAAAGAAGTACTTTTTCCTAGTCATGCATGGCAATGAAGGCTATTTGGAGAATGTTGCATATTGAAGATTGCTAAATTAAACAAAGGACATCTAGTGATACAGTAATAGATAATGACAGTGTTTGGGAAGTGAAAGGAAGGATATAAAGCACTGTAAGTCTAGCTGATTGCAAAGAAGCTTGCAGTACTGGCAGCTACCCTCTCCTTAAATAAGTGTTAAAGTTGTTTATAGTCTCTTGGTTTGATCCACCAAAGGAAAATGGTTAAGTATGTTGCTTTAAGATGTTTATGGAAAAAAACATTTCCTTATTTCCTGTACAGAAATAAGTAAATATATATTTTTTTATTTTATTGATAGTGACAACAAGAATCTAGTCACGGAGACTTTTAAGTGAAATTAAGGCTACATAAGACAGGTCTAAGATTTGCCAGATCATTTCCAAATGCCAAAGCCAAAATGTTTTAACAGTGGTGTCTAAACTCGAGATCTGCGTTCGCAGTTAAGCCCATAAATAACAAATTTATTAAGAGTCTTCATCTCTTCCTCAGAAATATTTTGTCTTACTGAGTCTTCATACAATGCATAGAGCCTATGATTTGTAGCAGATGCCTGGTTTGGTACCTACATTTCTAATAGACAAGGGCAGGTAAATTCCCATGTTAGCTAAGCAGAACAGCTCAGTATCTCTCTCTGTCCAGAGGCCTTCAGCATTCACACACTGGGTGTCTGTATGCCACCCTGCCTGGCAGGGATGTTCTGAGCATATCTAGCCCACAGTGGCATCACTGAAAGAAAAAGATAAGGACATCTCCACTTCACATATTTCGTATATGCAAGAGCAAAGACATTTCTCTTTTATCTTTTTTCATTTTCAGGGACAAAGGAATTTTCTCCTTACTTCAGCATCATATTGAGACCCCTTTCCTCATTCTGAATCCCATCTGCGATGACCTGTCAAGCATTTAACAATCTTCTGTCTGGATGAGTCAGGGTACTATTCATTTTTAAAGTCTTATTACTTGCTGAGTGTAGTGTTCTGAAAAAAACCACGTGGACAGGTTTCTTTAAGATATTAAAGACTGACATTGGAAAATGCTAGGTGGGGGTAAAAAGTGGGAAGTTTCACTGAGTGTTGTGCATAAAGGCAGTATTTTTCTTTGGTGCTATCATTTTGTGAACCTGGCAAGTGTGAAACCTATATCTAAGAAAGTGTCTGACTCAGAAAAAGAAAATATGTTTATGTGTAATAGATTATAATCTGAGAAATGATTCATTTGTCACTAAGTCTTCCTTATTTGTGCAGTTGTGTGATGCAGGACTGTCAGTCTCAGTTGTTCAAATACTAGAAGCTGAGCTCCCAAAGCCTTGTCTTAAAATCGTGATTTAAAAGATAATGGGTTTGTCGTGGTTTTAAGCCCAGCTGGAGATGAAACACCATGCAGCTGCTCACTCACTCCCCCTTTTCCTCCCACCCTGGTGGAATGGGGAGGAGAATCAAAGTAAAACTTGTATGTTGCCATAAGAACAATTTAATAATTGAAAATAAAGTAAAATGCAGCGATAAATACAAATAACAATGATAATAAAAAGGAAAAAATCCAAATAATGCACAGTGCAATTGCTCACGGCCCACTGACTGATCCCAGACCCCTTTCCTGAGCCCAGATTGGCTGCCCTTGAGGGTAACAGAGTAACTCCCCCAGTTTATATTCTGGGCATGATGGTCTAGGGTGTTGAATATTGCTTTGGTCACTTAGGGTCACCTGTCCTGCAGTCCCAGCTATGCTTTCTCCCAGGTTGTTTTTCTTATTTGCATATCTCCTCACTGGCAGAGCATGAGACTAGAAAAAAAAAAGTGCTTCGCTCAGAATAAACATGAATTAGAAAAACCCCAAAACACCAGTTTGTTATCAGCACCATTCCCACTATAAATCCAAAACAGTAGCACAGTAGCAGTTCATGAAAACAAATTAACTCTACCCTAGCTGAAGCCAGGACAGGGTTATATTTGCTAACTTAGTAAAGCTTTTCTTTGTTCCTTTGAAAAACATGATAAAAACAGCACAGTGAAAAGCAGACACCTTATTTCCCTCTAGAAGTGGATAAATGCACTAGAATAAGATGGTGGACATCTAGTTAAAATAGCCTTTTTCAGGAAAACTGTTGAATTTGGGAACAAAGTAATCACTACTGCTCAAGAGTTACTGCTGCAATGTGCTGAGCAGGTGCTGTATATAATAGTTAAAGGAAGTAAAGAGCACCTGATACTTAAATGTAGCAAAACCTGTAAATGTGCACAGTGCTGTATTGCATTGGCTCCTTGGAAAGGAAAGGTAGACAACCTGTTTCATGTTTGTGTAAACTAAATGGATAAACATCTCTGATTAGTGCTACAGAACGTGAAAAAGCTGAACTTGAGAGCAGAAGCTGATAGCAAAGGATTTTTATTGCATTGTGTAGTGTAGATGTTTGTGAAAAAATGTGTGAAATAATCAGGTTTATATTGCTACTGCTGATGCAGAGCATATTTGCATCGTATGCATTAAAGAAACATTCAACAGAAGTTAGCTCATGAGAGTCTAACACTTGCTAAGTTTAGCAAGAAACCAGTCACAGAAATGTTGGCTTTGTGACACACCTGCAAGTGTCTTACTGAGCTTATATAATTGGCAGCTGTTGCTGTTTTATGTTGTTGATAGAAACAAAGCCAGGGTTGAACTGAAGCTCAGTATCAAAGTTGCTCTGGCTTAGATGGAAATCATAAAGCTTATGCAGTGGGTTGAACCTAGCCAACAACTGGGAACTCATTCACCTGCTTGTTCACTCCCCTTTCCCTCTAGTATAAGGAGAAATTAGACAGTGAAAATATTCATAAAATGAGATCAAAACACTATAACAGTTAAAGCAAAAGCTGAATATGCAAAGAAATAAAAAAAGGCATTTATACATTACTTTTTAGTGCTTGGGAAGCAGAGCCTCGGCATGTGTAACACCATAAATACAAACATCACCCCTTAGTCTTTCTTTCCTTGAGATTTTATTGCTGAAAACAATTTCATGTGGTATGGAATATCCCTTTGGCCAACTCAGGTTGGCTGTCCTGGCTTAGTCCCTTCTCGGTTTCTCACCTACCTGTAGCCTACTCACTGTGCAGGAGATGCTCAGCCAAAAGTGGGACACTATTGTGGCATCAATATTGGTTTAGTCAGAGATCCAAAATGCACCAGCATATAGGCTGCTAAGAAGACAGATAACCCTGTTACAGCCAGACCAAATACAGATTATCAAGACAGAAAATGTGGGGCATAAAGGATTAATTAGAAATTTGTGCCTTCATTTCTCCCCCTGACTGCCTCTCTGTCCCCTTACTGTCTGCTGCATAAAAAAGTAGTGGTTTGGAGAAAAAAAGGCATGGTCCTTATCACACTGTCACACCTCTGACAGAAAGTGACAGAGGGTTGTATACTGGTTTGTTGTGGCAATACATCCTGTTTGCAGTTGTCTAAATTCTTTTTGCAATATCATATGCCACAGCTCTTCTGAAGAATAGTAATTCCATAGGACATGCTGAAGCAAATTAAGCAGGAGTGTAAGTTCAACTTTAATAATAAAGATGGCAACAGTGCTTGCAATGTGTCACACTTTATATGGTGTATGAAAGAAAATCAAATACCATCTATAACCTCAGTCTTATTCATGTCACTAGAAGTCACAGACACAAAACTGCAAATGCTCAGCAAAAGTAAAATGCATCAGTTACTTTATTATATTAGTGTAAAAGATGATTGGCATGGTATTATTATTACAGATGATTCACATCAATATAAAAGATGATAAGCCGTAAGTTTTATGATTTAGCAGTGGGTGTTATTTATTTTAAGGTTCCAATACTATCTAAATCTTTGCACAGTCTATTGGGGCATAATGCATCTCATGTCTGTAGTGACAGAGCTGAGTGTAAATATAGGAAAATCATTGATATCACAAGCATTTAACATAGGACTATTTTTTAGATTACTCTGCTGAGAAATGGAATATGATGTTATTGCCAATGTAACGTGAGGGAGTGAATTTCCTTCCTTAGAGTTGGCTGTGCCACCTAGGGCTTCCCTGATGGCACAGTACTCAACATAGCCTTGCCCTGTTCCTAGAGTTTGCCACTGGGCCTTCCAGGTATATGTTCCTCTGAGGTTTCAAAATGTATCCTCCAAACAGAAACAGAGCTGATCTCCTGATATTCACATTCTAGAAAACATTTTACTTTTTTCTCAAATTAGCAAAGTTAAAATTCATGTGAAGACTCAAGATCACAAGGAAAATTGCGGATTTTTGGTCCCTTGTCTGTTCCTGGCCCCTGGCATCATTGAAGTTTCAAACTTACAGTGAGATCTGTGACGTGCTGCTTCTTAAAGCAGGGATCACCTCACTGACAATAACCTTCAAATGTGCAAACAGTGTCTCCTGAAACCAGAACTCTCTGGACATGAGAAGCCAGAAGCTTTGTGCTTTTGCAGACACCTCCTTCAAGGTGCCACCCAGGAGAGTCAGACTGGTTCTGTGGGTATTTGCCTTTGGGATCAGTGCAATACATTCCTAACTCCTGCTCTGTCGTGTCCACATGCTGGCCTTGAATCACGTCAAGTAGAGACCCTGATCTGCCCCATTCATCTAGTTCTGTTTGAAAAGCTGCCAAGTAACAGCATTGTTTCTGCTCAGCAGTCTGAAATGTTGGCTAGTTTGATTATTTCTTCTTGTTTTAGCTATCTTAAAAAGGTTGCAACCAGCTACTTTGACCAGGTAAAAATTAAATTAAACACTGAGGTGAATACGTAGATTGAAGGCAAAATGAGCTGGCTGCAGAGAAATACAACGGAAAAGGCAAGAAATTAACTTCAAATGTCAAGAGCAATATCCTGAAAGAGGGATTTTAAAGTCTTTCAGGGTAACAGTTTAAATAACCGAGAATCATTGCTAGTGAGGGGCAGAAAGCAGTTGCATAGATAATACCTCTAACTCCAGCACTGGGCACAGAAACCATCGCTTAACCCCAGATCACTTGCAAAGACTACCTCCCTTCCAGCCCCCAAAGCCTCCAGCAACAACAACTTTTTTCTTCTCTTACCTGCTGCCATTGCATCTAAATGTTATTAATGGCTAGGCTGCTAAATCTGCAGTGTCAGTGGTGGTCCTCCAAAGGCAGTACTACACATGCAGCTCTCAGAACAAGCACGGCTCACCTGCTAATTGGCAGAATGCAAAGGGTCTCTGGATGTGTGTTATATCAACAAGAGTGATGTGAAACACGAAGTCGAGGTGCCAGGAAATGAGCTATATTCTGAACAGTCTATACTGAAATTTGTACTGGTACAAAAGCAAGTAGAGTTAATGCAACTGCAGAAATAACTGTTCATTCTCCAGTAAGTTACTTCTCTTCACAATTCACTGACCATGAGCTCTTAGTCTATTACAGTGGCAGGAAAAATGGTTTATTTAAACTTAAATGCAATCTTTATAGATTAAACTGTCTCCTGAATAGGTCACAGCCTTAAGAGACTTCCATCAGATGAGATATATTTTAAGGATTCATTTTCTTGCTGAAAGAAGGTAAATGTAGTACTGCTTTTAAAACCTAGTTATAATTGAGATGCTTTCTTTCCTATGTATCTTGGTTAATATAATTTACTTAACAAGTCTTTTCATCTTGACTATTTTTAGAGTGTATAATCCTCCGTAAGTCATTCAATAACTTTTTTTTTCATGGCTAAAGATTGTGACATGACAGACTTGATACTGTGCTCTATTAATGTCCATAATCTGATGAAATATATTATTTGAAGCAGAAAGCTGCTAATTAAAAATGCAGAATACAAAAAATAAATTAGCCTGAGAACTAAAAAACTCTTCTTCACTTGTAAAGAAATAAAATTTTTTTTTTTCTACAATAATGAAGTATTTTTCTAAAGGAGGAAAGCCAGGAGGCAGACATAACAATTTCCCAGATAAAAAGTGCTCAAGCTCACCAGATGTCACCATAGCTTTTCTTGAGACTTTAATTTCTTTTCCTGATGGAATTGGAATACAGGATTCTCCCTTTAATTTTGTTGGGCATGTATTTTAGCTTAAAGAACAGAATCGGAAGGGAAATCAATCTTGTAGTACATTAAAAAAAAAAAAGTAAAATAGGTGAAGGGGAAAGGAAGAAAGCATTCTCCATATTCACTGGAGACAAGAAATAGCCATAAATGCTAGCAAGGAAATTAGAAGTTAACATGGAGAAATTTTTAACAGTCAGGACAAATAAGCCCTCAGAAAGTTGGCCAAAGGCACTTGTAGTGTTGGGAATTTTTAAGTATGGTCTAGATAAGAAGTTTAAAGAAGTTAGACAAGATTTTAAAGATGACGTTAAACAACTGTAAGAAATTATTTGGATACAGTTGATTCTGCTGAAAGAACTAGGTTGGGTAGGTAGCCAATTTGAGTCTAAAAGTATTTGTTGAAAACACTTTCAGACAGGCCTGTTCTGTCTATTGCTGTGCCCTTCCAGGACAAGACTTAATCAGAGGCTCCTTCTCTCCAGGCTTAGGACTGGCCCTGGAAATCCCTGTCTGCCTAAATGAATGCAAAATGCGGATATTTTTGCTCTATGTCTTTGACCCAAGAGAGATCAGCAAAATATAAACCAGAGTTAAAAATAAATATGTTTCATCTATGATGTATTACAGGTTAAACCTGCCAGAGTTAAATATATTTAACCTATACATTATTTCTTTGACTCTGAGAATTTGCATTGTAGTAAAGAAAATGGTTTTTGTCTCTCACCTTTCATTCTGCACAACAAACATGCATGCTTGGTGATTAAAAAATAGAGTCACCCATAACGTGGAAATTTGCAGCATCAAAATTTTGCTTTAATTTTTTGTTGCTATGGTTTTTAGAGAAATTGGAGATCTTGGGGCCTGGTAGCTCGAGAGCTGAACATCTGGGGTTTTTTTCGTAACTTTTGTGTACTCATGGGGAGGAACAGAAAGTTCAGTGAACTAAAACTCCTGTCTACTTCCTCTGAGGATATTTTTGGAGCAAATGAAGATAAAAGTTACAGCAGTTTGAACATTCCGTGACTTAAATGACTTCCTTTTCTCCAGGCTGAGATTTGCTGCTTTTGCATTTACTCTTCCTTGGCAGGTGGTGTGGTTGGATGTGGTGGTGTGATGGAGTAGAAGAAATTATACCACAGGTGTGTTAATCTCAATTACATCTTTTCTGTGATGCTGCCAACAGTTTAATTTTAGCAATGATCTTGCCCCTGGTAGATGATTTAGTTGAAACACATTTCCAGAATTTTTCTGGAGAACAATATGGAAGTGAGGTAGATTCTACTTTTTTCTATTATTTTTTCTTGGTCTTCTAAGGCTAACTGTTCATTTGTTAGTAGCTTGGTGCTGAATTTATTTTTCTTTTTCTAATGGCACTATTCTAGGCATTACCCCTACTCTGACCACACACAGATAATTCTGGAAAAGGAAATGAGAAAAGAAAAAGGACAAATGAGAAAAGAATTGTCCTCATAGATAAAGGATTTTTCCTTATCATATCATAATAATATTAAGTCTGGTTCCTTTCTTGGGCTTTATCTACATTTCTGATTTTCTTTGATTAAGACCTAAGATCTGGCTTGCTTCAAGGAGGAAAGGTTTGCATTTTAAATTCAAATATTAAACTTTGAAAATAATGCAACCTTAAAAAATACACATTTTTTTGCTTTCAGAAATGTTACAAATTTTCCATTCCTAAATGTAGGGTACACCATGTACTTTTGAAGAAAATGGCACTTGAAAGCTTAAAAAATTGTGTAGGAGAGAAAAACTATATAATTTTAATTGTCAAAGCACTGCATTTGAGTGCCTCAGGATTTAACTGTCTCTACAGTGTACAGAAAGTGAATGCAGAGAAAACAGATCATTGCTCAGATATTTTCACATTATTTATATGCCTTTTTCACTTAAAATTTAGCATTTGATGTCAACAGATTTCTCACATCTAATCCATAAATATATGGTGAAACTAAAAGGTGGAAATAATTAAAACAGTTTTGTTGGTGGTGCCTTGGGATTATTCTCTGTAGTCTTTTGTAAAGGCAGTGCACAGAAATGTTGTTGGACAACATCTGATCAATCCAAGTTTTGAATTTGTAAGTAAATCTTGACATCACATTCTGGATTCCAAGAGCAATACTCATACTGGCATGAGTCAGATCCTATCACACATGACCTACATGAGCAATGAAACCTAATTGCAACTTTTAAAATTGCAGATGTTGGTATGAGCTGCTTGTGTGAACCTTCAGAGCAAACCTCGTTCATCTAATTATCCACCGTGTGACTCCGAGCAACAAATAGAGTTATATAATTAAAGAAACTGTAAGCTACTCTTCAACAACTCTTGAACAGAGACAGGATTGATCTGTCCAGTTAGTCACAATGTATTTGTTCAGCTGTAATAGAAGAGTTATCTGCAAAGGTTCTCTGCAGCAAATTATATTACCACTAATATGATGGCCCCTTGCCTGCTAACTTTATTCCTGTAAAACTTCTACCATGTCCAGAGAAGGGCAACAAAGCCAGTGAAGGCTCTAGAGAGTGAGTCATGTGAGGAGTAGCTGAGGGAGCTGTGGGTGATTAGCCTGGAGAAAAGGAGGCTGAAGGGAGATCTTATTGCTCTCTACAACTGCCCTAAAGGAGGATGTAGGAAGGGGGGTGTTCGTCTCTTCTCCCAGGCAACAAGTGACAGGACAAGAGGAAATGGTCTCAAGCTGTGCCAGAGGAGGTTCAGATCAGACATCAGGAGGACTTTCTTCACTGAAAGGATGGTCTGGCTTTGGAATAGGCTGCCCGGGGAGGTGGTGGAGTCACCATCCCTGGTAGCAATGACTGGACTTGTCACTTAAAGCTATGGTTTAGTTGACATGGTGGTGTTTGGTCAAAAGTTGAACTAAATGATTCTGAATTTTTTTCCAACCGAAATGATTCTATGATTCTATGTTCTCCCAATGTCTACAGAATGTTGAAGCCAAGCCTGGGCTCTCAGGTGTGGCTGTGATGGAGATGCACAGACAGGTTTGCAATGTCTATTTGCAATGTCTGTTGCTGCACAGCTGTTTGTGCCCATGAACACGAATGCGATTTGTGTTCAGTGACAGATTATCAGGCCTTTCTACAGTGTGCATTTCACCATTACAAAGATTATTAAGTTCTTCTCCTTACAATGTTTCCATATTGGAAGTTCTTGTGCTTTTCACAGGTGATCTATGAGCGATGAGTCCAGTCTTTGAGATCCTCAGGCCCAGATGTCATGTCCACTTGGGCCATGTGGACCCACTTGTGTACCTGATCTGTAGGGATCTGTGTGTAGGATGTTTCATTCTCCTGACTGCTGTTCTAGGTCTGTTAGCAGGAGTCAATCTGCTCCAACTCCAAATGATGGAGTTTGGTGTGGGCCCTATCAACTTTTTGCTGTTTTCCATCAAATCAGAGATGCACTTCATGCTTTCATATTTCACTCTAATGGTATTCATTCTGGTTGATAAATGTTTAGGTCATATAACCATATCATTTTCTTATAATTTCAAGATAACACACATCAACTTGTTTTCTCATTAGTCTCCTTGGTTATCTTGTCTGTCATCGTGATCTGAAGCCTGGTATTTATGTTCATTACTCCTGCCCTTTAATTCCCAGTTGTTTTCATTGTGCCACCATTTGAATGGAAGCTGTATGACCCTGAGAAGACAAGAAGCTACTCGTGTTGGCAGCAGAAGGCATTACTAATTCTGGAAAGGTTCAGCTGTCCTAGGACAGGTGCCCAGGTCCTGGCCACAGGGGCTGTGGAGCAGTGTCTGTGACGAGAGGCCACGGCTGTGCTCTGATGGACATGAACAGTTCCAGGTGCCTCCAACTGAGGCATGCATGGCACAGCTGAGCCTCTCAGCCATGCTGGCAGTGCCTCTGGGAAAATTTTAAAAAGGGGAAAACGCTTTGTGGCAATGAGGAGTGAGGGAAGAAGTGTGAACAGCAGCCCTGTGACATCATCCTCAAAGAAGGAGGAGGGAAAGAAGTGCTTAAGGTGCAGGAGCAGAGACTTTGCAGCCTGTGGAGGACCACTGTGGAGCAGATGGATATTTCCTGAAGGACTGCATCTTCTGGAGAGCCCTCATGAGAGCAGATATTTCTGAAGGACTGTAGCCCCCCCGGAAGGACCCACATTGAAACAGGGGAAAAGTGTGAGGAGTAAGAATTGGCAAAGAGGAGCTGTTCTGGATTGACTGTGACCACAGCCCCCAATTCTCCATCTCTCTGTGCAGCTGGAAGGTTAGGATGGGTGGAAGAATTGGGAATAAATGAATGAAGCTGGACCTAGGAAAAAGGTATGGGTGGGGGAAGGTGCTGTTTTAGTTTTTTTCCTACTCAAATCTAATTTAATTGGGAATAAACTAGATTTTTCCCAAGTCAAATGTGTTGGTCCTGTGATGGTACTTGGTGAGTGACCTCCCTGTCCTTATATAGACTCATCAGGTTTTTTTTTCCACTTATTTTCTTCCCTTGTCCTGCTGAGGAGGGTGAGAGCACCTGGGTGGGTGTCTGTTAGGCAACCAAAGTCAACTCACTCTACATGTAACCTTGTGAAGCCAAAGTACTTTCAATTATTTATATATAACATAAGCATTTTTCTATAACTAACACTGAAAGTAAAATTATGACTCCTATTTTTGAAATATGAACAAATCTGCACACCCCTATGATCTCCTGTGGATTGGATGGATCTTCCATGTTTTCACTTTCCACTATATTCTCCCTCTTGAGTTATCAGACTTCTTCAAGTTTATAATGTACATATTAAAGAATTGCAAATTGTTACTGTATGAATCCTTCCTCCCTTGGTCCTGTCAATGATTATTTGAAGACCTGCTTTCAAATAAAAAAAACAGTTGGCAAACAAGGGCATGCCTTTCCACTATAAAATCTACATTACTTTCTTCACTGAATATTGCAACATGGGGTTTGCTGCATTCTACTGACAGGAAAATTTCCATGTTGAAAATCTCTCTATGATGTCAACAGAAGCAAGAACTGTGAAGAAAGATTTGCTTTCCTGGTGCAGGAAAGAAGAAGAAAGCAGGAACAAGACACCAGGTCCGTTAACTCTGAATACTGAGTCAAGGTATTTTAGGAACAACTGCTGTAGGCCTAATTCATGAGGTAGGTGATCCATTCTTTAATCTGCATGGGATTTTATTTTTTAATGTTTGTAATTCTTGATTTCTATTTCTGTTTCTCTCTTTAGACACCTTTCGTAATAGAGAAGAAAGGAATGGGAATGCAAGGAGATGCACAACTGCCCTGTGAAAAACACATTTGGGAAGGCAGGAAGAGAAATCCTGAGCCTGCTGGAGACTTGAACATATATAAAATGAATATATAATTTCATATGATTTATGACAACTAAGCTACAATTAGGAAGGTTTTCTCTTTATATAATGAAAAGCTTGATGAACTGGCCAAAGCTGCCTCTCTGAAACATCATAGACTTTTAAAATATGCTACAGGGTTACCACAGAAATATGTAACTCATGTTACATATGTAATATGTAACATATTTAATATGCAGTCTTCACAAAGAGTAATTTTAACAACAGTTTTACAGATCTATTATTCCATTGGTATAAGTAGTATAATTGCAGGTATAAATAATGCAAGTATTGGCCTTGAAACATTTATTTCAAAGCCTTATTGTTCTTTTGGATGTGGACCCCTTCATTAAAAAATTAAATCCTACCTGACTGACTTCCTTTTCTTTTGTGCCAAGGCCATTTTTTGAATAGAATTACAAATGGTGCTGGATTTTCTGTGTGGTTTATTAATTAAAGGGCTGGAGGATATTTGAGAAAATACTTGCTTCATAAAAAAAATAATTGTTTGTATTCAGAAATATAAACTCTGATATAGTATAAGCTTATTGTTGGAAATGCAATGTACCACCGAATCTTTTCCTCTGGAGTTTGAAAAATGCTATGGTTTGATAAAAAGCTCATCAGTTGAGAAGGTGGGATACAGGGTTTTATGAATAATGTAATTCTGCTTTTTCAGTCAGCCTGTGAACTCCTTAGCGTGACACCAGCACTGACTTTGTTCATATCAAAGTAAAGCCATTTATACATCAAGGAAGAATTCTTACCTCTGGTGCATGGGTGCAGACACCTCATCCTACTGGAGCTGGTGAAATTAATCAGAATTGCACTCGTGGTGTACCTAGCTCCTAGTCTAACTTTCCATGTAAAAGCATTTCATTTGGTTTTACTCCTGTGAGAGGTGTTTGTGTGTCTAAACAGTAAAGCTAATAAATAATACTAAAAAGGAAAAAAAAAAAACCAACTTATCTTTTGGAAGAAAGGTTTTACTCAAAATATACACATTGTTTAAGGGGAATCATCAATGAACTCCCACCCCACCTTTCTTTGGTGACACCAAATCATCCTTGTCACTTAGGTTTGGGAAACAGGCTGGATGGACTCATGAGAGACATCACAGTCCTTAGATTTGTAACAATTTTCATCAATACCACTGAGGTAAAAGTGTTGACAACTTGTGCCAAAGCAGTTGGGTGATGCTGTAGCTATTACACCTTTGTGCTGCTGTATAAACAGCAAGGATGTCAAGGTGTGCTTATTGCTTTATACACTGTAGATGTTGTCTGTGCACATTTGAAAAGTATTTATAATGAATATTGGCATTTAATAGTCCCTGATACTTCCCTATGTGGCCCTTTTTTCTGTTTAAATTCAGGAATACAGTGTACAGCTCTATATTGCTAAAGGATTCAGAGTATCTTAGCTGTGGTATGTGAATTTACAGATGTGGTCTCTAAAACTATCAGCTCCCCCTGTATTTTCTTAATAAAAGAAGTTCCATAGTGCAAGAGCAAATGGAACTTAATGGTGGAAATGTCTCATATGTTAAAAAAAATGTATGGAATTTTTCTTCATATTCAGGATAAGGGATAGCAATTTGGGTACTGTGCAGGGTTAAATTCTGTAAATCTATTGCAATAGTTGCTTTTCAAAGGATGTTGACATTTTTCAAAAATTAAAGATAACTGAATGCAAGGAGACCTAAGGCTTTATGAAACCTTTCTTACCTGGGTGTTGAGCAGGGGCTAAACTAGACTAGGAACCCAACTGGGAAATCTGTATTGTCCACAATACACCACAACAAATATCTTTAGGAGCTGCACATTTTTCAGAAACACAGCACCAAATCGGAAAATAATCTTAAAAAATTTGTGTGATCCTGTCCAAAAAAATTTATTATTTTGCACACGACTGGCTCAGATTCAGGTGGGAAGTTAAATATGGGAAGCAAACAAAAACTCTTCCAGGATTCAGTGTAAGAACGCATTACAGAATTTTGAAGAGCTGTAATATCTTGTATCTTTCAAAATATTACTGTTCTATTTGCATAAAATAAAAGCACAGAGCTTTATAAGCTTTATCTATGCTTATTTTATGCAAACAGCTTTTTGAGAATAACATTTCTATGTTAGACTGACCTTAAAAATTAGACAGGACTATCTACAGAGAGACCCGAGATGTAGGTGCTAGTAACTCAAAAGACTGTATGGTTGAGGACAGTCATTTTGGGTTTTTCTCAGGTAAAATCAGTAAAGAGCTCTTCTGTAAAGACCCACTAATTAAAGCCTTTAAAGATACTGAATGTATTTTTCTTACAGAGAGAGCAGCAGGCATATGTGCTGGTTTTGTCTGGGATAGAGTTAATTTTCTTCTAGTAGGTAGTGTGAGGCAGTGGTTTGGATTTATGCTGGAAACAGTGTTGATAACACAAGCATGTTTTTATGTTTTTTTTATTGCTGAGCAGAGCTTACACAGAGTCAAGGCCTTTTCTGCTGCTCACCCAAGCCTACCAGCAAGGAGGCTGGGGATGCAGAAGGAGCTGGGAGGGGGCACAGCCAGGCCAGGTGACCCCAATTGACCCAAGATATTTTCCAGACCATATGGTGTCATGCTCAGCATATAGAGCTGCGGGGAGAAGAAAGAAGGAGAGGACATTTGGAGTGATGTTGTCTTCCCAAGTAACCACTAGGTGTTATGGAGCCATGCTTTCCTGGGAATAGCCCAACACCTGCCTGCCCATGGGAAGCAGTGAATGAATTCCTTGTTTTACTTTGTGTGCAGCTTTTGCTTCACCTATTAAACTGTCTTTATCTCAACCCACGAGCTTCCTCACTTTCACCCTTCTGATTCAGTCCCCCATCCCACTGAGGAGTGAGCGAGGGGCTGTGTGGGGCTGAGCTGCCAGCTGGGGCTAAACCACACCACCATGGAATAAATACATCAAGACCTGGCTCCTGGCAATGACAAATGTAAGAGTTTATGCTCCATAAATTTCAAATTATGCTTAACTTCTCAGTCCTGATTGATGGACTGTTATGGAAGGTGTCCTTTTGGCTTCCACCACAGAATGAGTTTGGCTCCTGCAGTGGATGTACACAAAAATGTGGCCAGCTGGCCTGGAGTCGTGTTGTGCCTCGTATTGTCTGAGCCCTGTGCATTGCACATGGTGGTAGGGGAAAAGAGGCTGCTTGTAAACAGGAACAATCAGTGGATTGTCTTTGAACTTCAGGCCCTTTCTTGCAGAATGGAAGACATTTTTTTGGTTCTCATTACAATTAGAAAGCATTGAAGGAACTCAGCACCTCACACAGTGTATTGTGAGAAATTGCAAGAGAATTTTTATAAATGAAAGCAGTAAACCAGAAGTTAAGGTGGTTGCCAATGGACATGCAGAATATTTCTCGAGTACCTCCTGGAGCTAATCTGGTCTCTTTCTGCCCATCTCTAGGTTTGCCTGGATTCCAGGTTCTTCCCTCTATTGAAGCCATTGGCAGGAGCCATGCAGGCAAATGTATCCTCTCCCCTGCACATCTTGCTGACACTTTGTTTTCTCCACTGTCCTTGTGCAAATCAGGATATCAGATGTGTCTGTGGTAATATCCCTCCTCTGACTAAGGAAATTCTAGGGTCTAAACAAACCCCTCAAACTGTGGCTATATATTAATATACCAGGTTGCAGCAAAAGATAACAATTTTTATTAGATCAATAAATAAAAATTAGTACAAACTGATTGGAAATGCCCAGGCATTTTTTCAAAATCAAAGAAGGATGACACTTCACCTTACACTTTAGAGACTCATTTTTATCTTCTGGATGTCACTACTGTTTCTGCTTCTTGCTGTGTATGCTTACTACTATAATGTCTTTTCAATTTGAAATAGTCCTAACATGACCTGTTTATGATCTAGACTGAACTTTAAAAAAACCACAGGATTCAAATGGTACATATATGCTGTGCTAATTATTGATATTAGATAAATTTAATGAGATATTCATTATGTTTGTTTGAAAACTTCAAGAGACGCTAAAAACAGCCACAAAGGGGCAGCAGACATTTGCATGTTTGCGTTTTGATGTTTGTGTGCTTTCCTCACCATTTCTATTTCCTGTTTAACAGAAAAACTCCAACTCTGGGTAAATTGTGAGGCTAAGCTTTTCTTTTGGGGAAACACAATCTCCTTTTCACTTTCTTCACAAATATCACAAAAAGATGCATACTTGCAGGCAAAAACCTTTATTTTTTAGTGCTTTTTTCAGCCTTTTTTTCCAAGGAGGTATGGTGCCTAATATTCAAGTCTAGGCTCATTATATTACCCCCCTTATCTTTTGATTTTCAGAGACAAGGTTAAAAGAATATACAAGAAATTACTGATCCTCACTGGATGAGAAATTGCTAGCTTTGGTTGTTTCTGCACTAAAGGCATCAAACAAGAGCTCTGAAAACTCCTGGAACAAGCAATTTCCTCTATAGCAGATAATTTTTACTATTGATAAGACTGAATGTCAGTTCTAATATAAGCCTTCTACCATGTAAGAGAGACAAAAATCACATTTCTGAACAACACTGCCTATTTGCTGATTTTCAGGACAGAAACTTGCAGATATTTTGGTAAACATCTTGCACAGAGATACACATAAAATTTAATTTTTTTATGTACTTTCTGTGATTTTCATTGTGATTTCTTTGCTTTACTAGTAGTAGAAACTGCTTCTACAGCTTTAATAGTAGTAGAAACTACTATTTTCATTAGTAGTCATGCAACTAAGAGGTTATTTAAAATAATTTCAGAGAATTGCCACTCCATTTAAAAACAGTAGCCTATGTACACTTGTATATGGAAGTATCAGTCGTCTAACTTGATATGATCTTATAATAAACTTCAAGTAGTGTACCAGCTTGCATATTCTTTTCTGAAACAGAACCACTTGAAATAGCAGACATGCAACATTATTTTTGCATGAGATTTATTGCAAAGTTTATGTTGCAGTAACAGAACTCTGAATAAAAGCACCCTAAAATGTTAGTCTTTCATTTTCAGCAATTTAATTTTACCAGAATGTGACTGTATAAGCTAAAATTCTCACATTTATTCCCTCAGATATGCAATATCTCCATTAAAAGGAAATACATTCAGTTTATTTTTAGGGATCTAAATATTGTGAAAACCCTGTGGTATTCATATTTACAGAAAATTGTTCAGTTGCTTTTTCCTTCCAGATAACTCAGAAATGCGTTAAATGTAATTCTTCAGATTTCTCATGAACAAAATTACTGAGCTGAAATATGAAGTTTACTAAGTTTAAACTGATGTGGCAAACCCTTTCAAACTCTGTGTTTCCAATATCTGCATCTAATACATTCCACACGCTCAGTATGTAGTTTTCTACTAATATCTTCAGATTTTGATTCTGTAGGCACTGATACTCACATATTGATGCATGGCAGAGTCATAACTGTGCACAGAGAGGCAAATAGTCAGCTTATTACTGTGCCTGAGCAGTTTGGCTGGTAGAGTTCTTGCAGGAGGTACTGCTCTTCTCTAGGCAACAAAATTACACCAGAGGTGTTTCCCCAGTCCAACAACCTGAACTGCCCTCATTTTTGTGCTCCCCATACAGACTCTGTTCAAGATGGAAGGAAGGAAACACTTATTAAGAAGGACTTTCATTCTGTTTAAATGCTGAGGATGCTGAAAAAGATACTGATAAAAGGAAGCAAAGGTTCCTTTTACAATATTAAAAAAAAAGTCAGCTGTGCTGAAGGTACAACTTGTTTCTGACATTTTCCCCTCTCTTTTTTAATACAAAAATCACACTACTCTCCAAATGTGATATTGTACCACAAATTAAAAGACAGGTGAAAAACCAAGTGATGCATTTCCCCTGACCTGCTTCAGAAGGTTTGTTTTAAGGTTTATCTTTGCTGAAAGAGTCAGTTCAGATAAATTTAACTTTCTTCCTCCAGGCAGCTTCCCTACTCTGAGTAAGGAGCAGTGACCTACACCAGCTTTGCTAAAGTAAGAGTCACCACATTTTGTGATGATGCAACTAAAAAGAGCCATTTGATTAGCAGCTCAAGATCTTAGCAGATGGATTCAACTAGCCCCTGTTGGTACAAACCCAGTAGGTGAATTCATATGGACTTACTGTGCACCTACTCCTCTGCAGTATATCCATGAAATGATTTCCCATCCTCTATGTGCTACAACTCGGATTTTTTTGGTTCTCATGGTAAACCAGACTAGTGCATTGAATAGCTGTTCTTCCTGCCAAATTGTATTTCAGTTACACCAGTGAACCAGTCCAGTTTTCCACACAGCCTTACAAAACGTTGGGTCAGTGCAACAAAGGTGGTAAATAAATGTCTAAGGCTGGTGAAAATGGTTCTGCAAGGCCTCATTTCTGAAAGAAAAAGGTGCATGGGGTCACACTCTAAATGAGCATTAAGAACCTCAAAAGGCTGCCAGTCAAATCTCATCAAGGTTATGGCAGTAACAGACACATAAATGATGGCTTGATATATAAAAATGGAGCAAATCACATTTGTGGCAGCTGCTTACAATAAAACTGTGCATCTGAAAGCATGATAAATAAACTGGCTATGTATTTAGAGCATACAATTAAAATGTGACAAAATTACCTCTGATTTATCCAAAGGTAAATTTGTCACTCCTAGAGCATGACCATATCACTTCTAGAGGTTGAATCTTGTTTGTGGCTTTTAAAAATTTGGACGGCTAAAAGTACTGGTTAACCCATTCACATGTTCATGGCTTCTGTTGGATCTGTGGATGCTGCATTCACTGTAGGAATACTAAACTATTGTTAGGGTAGCCTAGCCCAGGTACTTTCAATTATCAGGGCATTCAACCAGTGATTCTGTGAAAGCTATTGAATTAAATGCATATCCAGCAATTTCACCTATTGTTGTTAATGTATTAATAAGCATCAAAAAAAAAGGAAAAATTGTTTGCAGCTAAAAGTAAATTGGGGAGAAGAGGCCCTCAGAAATGGAGGGATAAAGGAAATATTACAGAAAACTATTCAGGAAGTACATGTGACTCCATATATTATGAATATTATAATATTATGAATATTATAACATTAATACTCACTTAAAAGATTTCCAATGAGGAAATTTAGTCCAAAGCCCTCAATTTTATGCATAATATCCAGAATGACTAGAGCCAGAGGAGAGGTTTGCAGAGACAGAAAAAAGTGGTAATGGAGGATCTCACGTGCCTATAAAGTTTTTTGGTAAGAACAGGAGCATGTTTTCTGCAAATGCATATTTCTCATGAGTTGGGAATGCAAGTTGGTTCATGAGTTTGTGGATCTCTGCTGAATCAGAAATGGTAAAAACAGTGCTACTGTAGATGATGTGCATTTGTTCCTGAATCATTTGCCATCCTTTCAATTAATATATACACGTTGCTTACCAATGGCTTAGATGAAAAGATTTTATTGTATCTTGTTAATAACCTATTCAAACATTTGTTATTTGCTTCATGTTTGTGAAAAACAAGTTTCTTCATTACTGTACCACAAGATAATTTTACCTGTTTACTTTTATGCTCTATTGCTGAAGAAACTTTTTTGCCTATAACAAGTTCTTACCAGGAACAGCAATTTCTCAAACACTGCCATGAACAAAACTCCCTTTCCATAGATGCTAAGAAACAGTTAATAACAAGGGGCACTAAAAGCACCACAAAATCCAAATGTTTGGAATTTAGATGAATACTGCCTTACTAAATGCCATGCCACATTTATGACTTCAGGGCAAAATATATGAGCACCAGACAATGTGAACATATTAATTAATGCTAATTACATCTCTGCAGTACAGATGGGTTCTATTTTCTTGACATGAGTATGTAATATGTTTGGCATAAATGTCAGTTAACATATATATGCAGGAAAAAAATCTGTAGTTTGCAAATACACAATCAGCTGTCTTTTAATTGTGAAGATATTATGTGATACAGCCCATACACGTTGACCTGCAATGTGGATGGTGCAGATCTTCATCAACAGATGAGCTCTGTTACAGTGGCTCCTGTGAATCCCTAAGGTTTTTGCTGTTCCTGGTATGTGACTAGTAGTACAGCATGGATGCTCATGCAGTATAGGCAAGGGTTGCATAGCCTCCTCTGTGTCACTTAACTGAGGATGGAGGGGGGGAAAGATTTTCTCCTTCAAAATCCACTCTGAAATCCACCCCTGGTACACATAGTAAGAGTAACTCGGCCCTACTTCTATTGATTCCAGTGTATATTCCTATGTATAGACACAGCTCTTTGTGCCAGCTGGTTATACTCACCTGTGTGGATAGCAGGTAGGATTTCTGCCTCCATTCCTCTCCATCCCTCTAGAGTTCTGAGCATCACCATTACTAACCTCCAACAAGTATTCTGTTCATTCAGAATTAAAGAAGCATAGAACCATAGAATCATACTGTGGTTTGGGTTGGAAAAGTCCTTCAAAAATCATCTAGTCTAACAGCCCATGCAGTAAGCCAGGGACATCTTCAGTTAGGTCAAGCCATTCAGAGCTCTGTCCAACGTGACCTTGAATGTTTCTAGGAATGGGGCCTCTACCACTTCTCTGGGCAACCTGTTCCAGTTGCTTCCAGTATTCTTCATCATATAAAATGTCTGAATAAACCCTCTTTTAGTCTAAGACAATTTCCCCCTGTCCAATTGCTACAGGCCATATTTAAAAATCTGTCCCCATCTTTTTTTTAAGCCACCTTTTAGTATTAAAAAGCTCCAATAAAATATTCCCAGAATCTTCTCTCCAGGCAGAATAACCCCCATTCCTTCAGCCTTCCTTCATACAGGAGTGTTCAGTCCATGCCCTGATGCTCTTCCTGATGTCCTTCATGATGGCAGAGGTGTTCCATCCCTCTGTTCAGTTGTATGCCCTCCTCTGGACTCAATTTAACAGGTCAATGTCCTTCCTGTGCTGGGACCCCAGAGCTGGATGCAGCACTGCAGGAGGGGTGTCACCAGAGCAGAGCAGAGGGACAGAATCACTTCCCTTGCCCTGCTGTGCTGCTTTGGATGCAGCCCAGGACACAGTTGGCTTTCTGTGCTGCAAGTGCACATTGCCAGGTGGTGTCTGGCCTCTCATCCACCAGCACCCCCAGGTTCATCTCAGCAGGGCTGTTCTCAGTCCCTCCACCCCAGCTTGTGTTCATACTAATTCAGACCCATTCTGCAATGACTAATGGGATCCTTAGAAAGCTGTTATTATGTCTTATTGCCTGTCAGTCATCCTAGAGTTCTAAAAGCATTGTTACTCAACCACTGTTGGCATTCAGTTTAAGGAATCCAAAATTTTGGTTATTCTTGCAGTAAATGGTAGAAAATAAGCAATCAGCAGTGGGAAACAGTGCAGAAAAGAGAAAGATCAAAAAACTGGACTGATCTGATGGGACAATCTTGGGAAGTTGCTTTTACTTTCTGTCTCTGTCACGTAACTAAATATTATCCAAGGCTTCTCTTATCTTACATGATCATCACTTTTGCATTTGTTTTCTGGATATTGGACTTGAAGCACTGCAATTTCATATGAGAGAGTGCCCATAGCAACCTCTGAAGTTAACAAATGCACTTAAAAATTAATGAAGTCAGTATTCTGCTGCTTACATTAAAAAAATCACATCAGGAGAGTCTCAAAATGACTAGTGAAAATCCATGAGTACCTTTGACCTTAATGTCTCTGTGTGTTTAATAGTTGGTAAAAGAAGGAGAGTAGTAATCTCTAATCTTATTTGTGAAAATAAATGTTTGGGAAGTATTCAACTCCTATACTGATATTATGGAAGAAAGAAAATTATTAATTCAGAGCAGGAGTTGAATTGTGTACAATAAATAGGGCATAAACAACACTGCACAAGGAGGAGAAAAGAGTTTGTTGGAGAATTGGTTGTTAAAAGAGCTCAGTGCAGGCACTGGGTGAACACAAGCTTTGCAACTTCACTGTTCTGCTAATGGAGTTTTTATGCTTAATATCTGCAGCAGTAGTCTGTAGTACTTCTAGCAGAATTAAGCACAGAGATTTAGAAGATGATATTTAGAATCTAATTTTTTCAGAATAGAATAATTTTAGGTTATAGAAATGATGGAAAATAATTTCATTACCTGTTTTACTGTATAGAAAATGCTAATTTATACTGTAAAACCAATTTCTCAAATCCCTCTTATTGTCTATACATATTTTACAGTTTTGTGATCTGTACAGAAAACCAAAGGTATTCCTTTCTCTTAAAAATAATTTTCTGAAAATTTTCTTCGTTTCAACTACGGAGACTTGTAAGTGGAATTGTGATAATAAGTGAGAAAAAGTTAAGCAGTCACAAAGCAAAGGAGCATTTTTATTTCTATTTGTTTCTCTTACTCTTTTAATCTTGTTATTTACTAATCCCCATTTACATAGCTCCAATTACAAATACAGACTTCAGGGGAAGGTTTGATGCCTTTATATCCTCTCTATTCTACAGCAGAATCAGGCAACACCAGGACTGATATTTATGTGAATAAAAATAACATAAAATTAAACAATAACAAATGTAGTTAAAAATATTTCAGGACTAACAGGGCAAAACCACAATAAAAATATTTATTACCTTTAAGAGTCAACATAAAGCAGTGGCCTGGAGTAGATGTGTACAGTTACACTTTTCCTGGGCATATATTACATGAATCAGAGGTCTGCTTGGGACAGGTCCTTAAGAATATTGTATTTCTGTGATTACAGGGTTGGCTAGTGCAGCCAAGGAATGAAGGGGTGCCATAAAACCATATGGGACATCTACAAGAATTCTAAATTAAAGCCATTTTTTTAAAAAAAGGGGTGAAAATATTAGGGTTAAATAAAACCAGTTTCAGAGAATCAAAGAGAAAACAGTCAAAGACCTTGATCATAGCTGCCTGCAACAAGGGAACAAATTACAAAAGCTTTAACTCTTCTGGCACAACAATATCACTGCCAATCACCAAAAGGCAGAAATAGCATTTATAATCAAGGAACATTAAGCACGTCAAAGGATTATGTGCATTGAGAGGGACAACTATAAAGGAAGTCCTTCTGATTCTCTAGTATGGTGATCATATTCTTGAAGGTGGAATGATAAAAAGCTCCATGTTTGATGGCTCATTTCTGATACTGATGCAGTTAGCCTAGGTATAAATCTTTGTCATCTTGGCTCCTTGTTCCTTGCCTCATCCTCAACTCTAACCTTAAAGTACAAATGCTGCTAGCACATAGCACTAAATTTAAAGCAAAAAGTATTTCTCCCTCAAGCATGATCAAGGATAATATTTGGGCAACTTGACCTCAGCTTTTTACCAAAGGAATAAATATTTGCTGAGAGAACACATTGATCTCAGTATAACATGCTCAATTGTTACATATCATGCTTTTAAGAATAAATAAGTAAGAAGAAATTTGAAAGAACAAATTACCACTGGCTGTTTGAAAAATGTGCTAGGAGAATGACAAAACACAGGGAATAACACTAAACAGTGAATGTCAAGCCAACAGAGAGGAATTTGACTGTGAGAAACAGTTGCCGAGCATGTAAATAAAATTATAGATGATTAGAGATGGAGTGAGAAAGAAAATAAATATACACAAAGACAGCATGAATAGCTGCATGCCAGCATGCAGTCAAAATAATATGAATTGATCAGACACATTTCAGACAAGCCATTCCTCAAATGTTAGAAAAAAATAGGACTCTAATGAATGTAGAACACATACTGCACTCAAAGTATAAAGATATGGGTTTAACTGATGTCTTAAAACCCAAGGATGAGAGAGACTCTACACTTCTTTAGGCAATCTACATCAGTATTTGGAATCTTCCTGCTAAAAAATCCTCTCCGTGGTCTAGCTCAAATCTTCTATTCTTATGACCTAGTAAACAATTTTTCTTCTTTCTTTGATTCTACCTAATACATATTGGAAATTTTTGGTATACATTGAAGATCTACAATGCTTTTCATGTTTCTTATAGATCATATTCCTTGGTCTATTTTTACACTTATAGATTTTTTTTTCTGGATAATTTTGCTTGAAACACAATGCCAAAACCTGGCCAGTTTTCCAGCTAGTGATTAACCAGAGTTGAACTGAAGAGAAATATTCCTTCAAATTTGTGTCTTTACTTCACCATTTGATGCTTTCCATTTTTTCTCTGACATTTCTGACACTTGCTCTGCTTGGCACATTCTATATCCCCAAGATCCTTTTCTGCAGAACATCTGGGTAGAATATCACAAGCATTTCATAAGAACCTGTGGCCTTTTGTGCTTGTCTGAAAGGCATTGCAACCCAGAACCACATTCAAAGCTGAAGCCAGAATGCAAAACTGCCAAGAAAAGCATAACAGTGGTCCAGCCTGTTATGTCTTAGTCAAAGAGCTTCCTGGACTGAAGGCCATAATATTTTAGAGCTACAAATGGACTTTTCTGCATCCATTTATCCATCAATCCATCACTTTTGGAACTCATTTGTCCTTTTAGTTTCCAAAGTATTCTGTGACAATGAGACCCACAATTTACTTATGTAATTACTTACACATTACTTATGTAATATATTAAGATTTTGTAATGTTACATTGCTCCCTGATAATTTCCCTAAGGGCTTGATAGTTTTTGTGAGCTTAGAAATAATTAATAAACACTTCTTATTAATCTTATTCAGACCATTTACAATTTTATAGCTCTATATCATACCTTCTCTCTATCATATATAGCTCTATATAATATCTTCTATCTTCTTCAAGCATGGAAAGTCTTGGCACTTTTTCTTGTCCCTTGTACAGAAGCTGCTGCTCTTCTCAGTGACTGGCCTTTCTTTGTGGTATTTTTAAAAAATTCTCTAACACCTCTTTTCAAAATACCTTATTAGGTATGAAGTGTTCAAAAAGAGGACCAGGATGAGTTGACAGGGATAAATAAATGGGATTTTCTGTTTTGTTCTCCCTATACTTAGTAATTTGTAACATTCTCTTTATTGTTTTTTCCCCACCTCCAGTGGTTTCAGATCTGTATATAAAGATAATAGATGCCACACTTTGAGACAGCTGTTATATATTTATAATTACGGTATTTTTACCTCACGTGCATGTAATTATAGCTGTCACAATATTATTTGGTTGTTTTTACTGAACAGACCTTCAGTATTTTGAGATCTCTGTGGATTTCTTTGCAGTCAGTTTTATGTTTGTCTAGTATGCATAATACATCATTCTCAGAAAATTTTGTTCTTTCATGATTCTCTCATTTTCCATATGGCTATGACTATTTTACACACCAAATATTCTAACTCAGATTCTTAGGGGGATCTCCTCTCATAGTTTCTTCTCATTGTAAAATCTGATTATTTAACCCTATTTTTATTTTTATATCTTATGTATAACATTGTAAGTTATTTAGGCACCTCAGATAAGCAAACCTATGAAAAAAATATTAAACAGATGACAGGTCTTTCCTTCAGAGAGATCTCTAACAGATGGTAAAGCACGACTCCCAAACAGAAGTTCTGCTGGTTGTCTGTCAGTACCTTGCATTTATCTATGTATCTATTTGTATAATATTTAATTAAATAGAAAGAAAACTTTTTGAAAAGATAAATCAGATTTATAAGCCAGCAGTATACAGAATTTCTCTTGGAGCCTGTTTTAAGTTTGGTGTAACATTTTTTAATTGTCCAGACTCCTGGCACTAAGAGGCTGATTTAAACCACAGGTTATATATTTCAAAACTACTCCTCCTTTCATGTTTGAATTTCTTTACAATTCTGGGTTGGTAACCATCTTGTCCTTGTTACTTAGGATAGTTAATTTAAGTGGTTTGTTCTAAACACTTTTTTTTGTTAATATTTAAATTGACACAGTTCCTCAAATTAATCACTCATAAAAGGGGGTGCTTAGAATTGATGTGACCTTCTCTTCAGTGAAAGCTGAGGCAAAGAATTAGTTTAGCTTTTTCTGATATTGTTTATGTTTGTTGATTGCTGTGTGTGATCACAGATCTGTTGCATTAATGGTCTGGTCAGCTGCTTCTTTTCAATGTGGTTAAGATAGCTGTGAACATTTATCTAGGGCTTCAAAATAGTGGTTTTGGTCTTTTCTGTGATTATACCTTTAGCATTATAGAGATTCTTCACCTTTTCTTCCCCTCTTTTGGATATGACCCCATTTTTTTAAAGTTATTTCTGTATTTTAGTATCTTTCTTTGTAGTTGAATCACAGCAATGTTATTTTGGTTTTAAATACTTCTAATGCTTTTTATGTCTTCCTAGTAGAGGGTATTTATTGACATTTGACATATAGCATGATGTTTTTATAGTCTCCAATCCAAAGTAAATTTTTTTAAACTTCTTTCAAATATTTCTTTATTTCTAAAAATTAGAATGTTCCTGTTGGAGAAGTCTTATCTTATTTTCTCCATAGCCTTTACAATCTCAAGATGGGCTATTCACTCCTGATTGCTGGAAATCTTAACAGCATGACAGCAGATAATTGAAGACTGTCATTATTATAATTTTTGACCTCACTAATTTCTTCATCAGTCTGTGGTAATTGTTACCATTCTGGCAATATGATAGACTGCAGCACTAATATGGTACTTCTTTTTGGGAACATAATTCACAGAGCTTCATGTACACACATACTCTGTAGCATCCTTACTTAATTCCTCAGCATTATTTTTTAATTACTAATGCCTGCATGCCACCCTTACAGTGTCTATTCTTACCTGAGAGCAGAATTCATATTTCCAAACTTGAAATATGCCTAGTGACAAGAGCATGGAGGAAGGCTCTTCTCAATGGTGCCAAGCAATAAAACAGGCAACAGGCAGAAACTGGTGCACAGGAAGTTCCACCTGAACTTGAGGAACAATTTATCTGCTGTGTGGGTGACTGAGCACTGGCACAGGCTGCCCAGAGAGGCTGTGGAGTCTCCCTCACTGGAGATATTCAAGAACTGTCTGGACACAATCCTGTGCTGTTCTGGGATGAGCTGCTTGACCAGGGAGGTTGGACCAGATGAACCACTGTGGTCCTTCCAACATGACCCATTCTGTGATTCTGTGTTTCTTTTTGTGGACTGCTCTTTGAATTGACCGAAATAATTTTCAATTCTCATGCTGGCCTTCTACACACTTGCAGATCCTTCAACTTGGGATCATCTATAAATTGAACAAACACACACAGTTTTGAATAAACATATTTAATGGTATTCAACCAGGACAGAGTCTTAAAATGCTTTTCTAGTTTGATAGCAAGCCATTGATAAATTCTCTTTGCATGTGGTCTTCTAATCGCATTAACCTGCCTATGAATGAGAATCCCATATAAAGAAACATCAAAAGCCTTCCTGAAATCCTGCTAGATCCCACTTTTCAGTTTCTTGAGGCCTATTACTCATTAAGGAGGAAATTAGGTGGCCTGTTAATATTAGTGCTTGGTAGGTATAAGTTGGCTTTTACATATCCCCTTTATCTTCTAAATGCTTAATAATAGTGTCTTTCACTGCTTGCTTCATTATCTGGGGGTACCAAAGGTAAACTGTCAGGCTTGTTAAATTCTTCTCTTGTCTTTTTTCCTCTTTTTAAAAATATAAATAGTGAGTGTACCCTATTCCAATGTTTATATCTTGTAATACTGAATGAGTTAACATCAATAATGAATTAACAGAATCCAACTATTATTTTGCTGTAAAATAGCCCAGGGCTACCACAATCCTCTATGGGCTGTAGCCCATAACAAACATAACACATAACAATTTGCACATAACAAACTGAACTCAGTAGCTGTCTATGATGAAGTCTGTGCTACATAGTCTATGCAACAGTAAAACCTGTAAGACAAAAATGTTTACCAGACTAGTCATAAGACCAAATTCACATAGTTTTCAGAACCATTCTCTAATAGCTACACTGCTTAATACTATATGATTACTAACTGCAGTAGTTCAAGGAGATATGTTATAAGCAGAGTAAATGACAGAATTAATCCACCTGAGAGGCAGCTGGCATGGTGCTTGGACAATATATTTTCAGTGGCCAATTAAGTATCACATACTATGTTAGCTTGAAGGAAATAACAGAAAAGCTTGCCAAGCTGATGAATGAAAAATTATGATCTGCTCACCAACTTTTTCTTTAACACATTAAAAAATACAATTAGTAGAAGTTGCAGGATAAGAAGTTTTAACAAGAGTCATGATTGACAAAATATCCTGCTCCAAATATCCTCTGCCAACCTCAGTTCACTTCAGTTTCATTAGCAAAAAATTCATTCACTCAAGTACTGTCAAAATGTGGAAGAGAAACCCAGTAGGTCAGCGTCAGAGCAGATCAGTCCTGCTCATTACAGGGATTGATTCTCTGCTTGAGGTTTGATTCCTTGGGACTATTTGTCATTGCCATCCATATTCAACTTGAACGGAGGTTGCTGAAATATATTGACACCAATATAACTGCTCTCTTTTATTGCTGAATAGTATTTATGGGAATACACTGAATAATTTACTGAATACTATTTATGTAATCCCTTATTAATCTTCTGATTCCTGATCTTTTAGTGCGTATCTTTCTTATGCATTTGTGGAGTTTGAATACTGAAATAGGAGCAACCTTGTTTCACAATCTTGTCTGTCACATTTGCTGCACATTTCTTTTACCCAGAATTGTGTTGTGCTTTGTATCTCCCAATTTGTACCTCTAGTTAATTGTGTTGTGCATTGGACTTCCCATTTGTACCTTTAGGTTATTGTTGTTGACTTTATTTTGATGAATGTGTCATTTATTTTGGATTTATAGTCCAAATTAGGCATGTCATGTTCTGCCATCCAAGAAGAAAATCTAATTTGCAGTGCAAATGTAGACTGCATTTAGCTTTAATGTAGTGGCAATCAACAGGCTATCTATCTCTTTTTGCTTTTCTACAGGTTTTGCCTCCCTTCCTAAGGAAGCAAAATTTACTCTGTTGCACCTTCTGTCAGTGCAAATCTTGCAATAAGCTCTGGAACCTTCTTGAAAATTTCAATTGATTTTGACTGTGCTCAAAGTCTCAGTGTTACAACATTCCCACAAACTGAGTAGAGCCAGGCAGAGTGTAGAAATCAAATCAGTCTCCCACTGAGGGCAGAGCTGCACCACAATTCATTTACATGGATATTCTCTGCCTTAGACAATGTAGACTAGCTCATTAGCTGCCTATCACCAGTTTTCTTTAGGCCATGAGCCTTTCATTTTTCATTCAGTTCATTCTGTGATTTATCATCTGTAGTCCTTCTTTATATGAAACAGTAATTTTATGCTGGTTGGGTTAATTGTACATTGCATTTCTACAAATACTTGTTCTTGGTACTTTTGATATTATTTCTGGAATTCATCTTGCCTTTTTATTTTTGGTTTGGTTTTGGGTTTTTTGTTTCTGTTTTGTTTTGTTTTGCTTTCATGGCTTGTCCTCAGACATCTTGAAATATTTGCATATGTTCTTTGATGTTGAGTAATGTCTTCCAAGTTTGTTGCTGGAATCATCTCAAAATTTGAAAGGTTCCTATTGCAATATAGGACTTGATTTAAATACACACACATAAAAGAGCTTACAAAAATAGCTGCTTCCTTTTGAGTAGAAATGTTCTTATTTCTGGATTTTCTAAGCACTTTTTCTCTGATTAGACTCAGGACCTAAATGTTTATTTTTATGCTTCCTTGCTTTTACTACAAAACCTAAGAAAATGGTCAGCAAACAGGAGATAATCTCATTGCAAGTCATAGAACTCCAGGAAACCTGGCTTAATGAATTCTACTGCTTGTTCTTTCTTTCTTGACTTCCTACTTCTTCTTCCTCTCTTCTGCTACGCTTCTTGCTCTCAGTCTTGCCTGCATTACTTTTAAGATACTGCACCTTACTGCATCCTTTCATTCTCAATCTTTCCTGTCCCTTCTTACTCCCATCTTCTCATGAATCTCATTCTCCCTTTCCTTGTCTAAGCCTCCTTCCAGATGTATTTCACTCACTCTCCTATTTCTCTCACTTACCTCTCTCAGTCTACTGCTTCCCATCCCTCCTCATGCTATATCTACACAATTGTGTGCAGATGTACACCACTTATGTACAGACAGAGAAACAGAAGTCCTTGTCCACTTTTCTGCAGGACTTTCCCCTCACCAGCACATTTTGAGATAAGTTTAGGAACATGGTCCTTTATATTTTCCTCTGAAAGACCTAGAAATTCTTATGCTTTCTCTTTATGCCCCTATCTTCTGTCTTCAACAGCCTAGATCCTTTGCCACCACCTACATAAGAAAGAGACAGCTGGAAACACTTTATTTTAAACTTCACTAGACTCATAATTAGGAATAGATTTTAAATACATTACTTGGTAGAGAACATGATCACCTTGTGAATCAGCACGCTAGACCAGGTCTGCATTTGGCCTCAATTTGCTTATCCAGATGCATTATCCTCCATTTCCTAGTGCACATCACAAAGCCTTAGAATATATATGCCTCAATTAAATGATTTCTGAAAGCATGAAGCTCATTTTGTTGCATATCTGTATGTGTTTTGTATTAATCAGATTAATCAGGGATGAGAACATGAATTAAATTAACTTTGTGTTCACTCTACAGGAAGAGCGTACAGGGAAAAAATCACTGGACTGGAAGAAAACTGAATGCGGTAAGAACATGCAAATTCATTATATAATACTGTAAGCAAGTCCTCTATTTTTCCTAATATATTTTAGTAGATTAATTTTTTTGTTAAGTAAACAATCTGTCCTGTGAGAAGCAAACTTCTTTTTTTTTTTTTTTTAGCCAGCCAGGAAGGTAAGCAAAAAGACAAGAATATTTACACAGAATAATGCCTTTCTTAACGAAAGGTATGCAAGGCAAATTATTTTAAAGTGGCAAGTCATGCAGTACTTGTTAGTGATCTGTGAGGAGGAAAGAATACTTGAAATTCTTGGCTAGTTGAACTTGAGTTCCCAAGAGCACAAGTATCCAAATCCCAACTTAAACACCCAAAATTGATTCAGTTAGACCTTTTCTTCCCTGTCTCTTGCATGACAGGGTTACTGATTGCATTGATCTGATGATGCAGAATGTCTTCTTGGGGCATTAAAATGGTCACTTCTTGTCACCTCAGTTGTTTCCAGCTGCACAGATTTTTTCTCAAAAAGAGGATTTGCTCTGTATGTTCTCTAACTATCTGCCAGAACCCACTGTCAGAAGGTGCAGTCCTGAAATGGGTAGGCTGGATTCCAGCCTGCAAGCAGCCTTGCTGATGGCTGAACCACCAGCTCATACTTTCCACGGAACTGCTGTAATCACAAGCTAAACACTGTTAGGCCAGAAAATTTTCCTGCCTCTGTGTGAAGCTGTGTCACTGTGCAACCAGGAATCAAAGCTGAAGGGTGTAAAGGGAAAACAACAGAATAGGCTGGATCCATGATCAAATGATGACAAGGACCTCCAGGGAAGAGATGCAATGCAAATTGCTCCCCTTGCTAAACTTTACAGTCATGCACCAGAAAGCACAGAAGGGAATTAGACCTCATGAGAAGTCTAATTAATTATGAGTTTTAATAACTTTCTAAATAAATGAATTATGGGTAAGACAATACACATAGCAGTTTGGTTTTTTTTATCCCAAAAGGGTAATGAAGCTTTATGTTAATTGGGGAACAGAGCATGAAGATGCAGCTCCTTGTTAGATTGGAATACACATTGACTAAGATTCAGAATTATTCTAGCCCAGGGATTTTCTGTAAAATACTGTCAAGGCTAAGGTATAAGAATAGTGTAAACATTGCAATTATGCAAATGGGGACTTGATGCAAATATAACTGAATTTAATTTTAAGATTTCGCCAAAAACATGAGGTACGTAAGTATGCAAGTTTAAATACTGTAAGCAAGTTGCACTGGATTATAAAATCATATAATGATATGTTGCAATAGAGCACAACAAGAATGACACAGACACTGCTCCTCTCTGGGGTAGGAAAGAACCAAGGTTTATTTACATTTAGTTTTATATAGGGTTTTGGGAATGACCGTGGATTGGAGGATGAGGTTACCACCTCTCCAACCACACTGGTCAAGGAAAAGGTCTGTCAAACCTTCTCTGCCCAGGAGAAAGGAATGAAAAACAAAAAGACAGTTGGCAAAACATGTGCTGTATTTACATGAACCAGCGTGAGAAACTCCATCACATAAATGAAAACAATTAGAAGGCTGCAAATTAGGGCAACAATGATAACCAGCTCACATAATTTCATTTGTAGTACATAGAAGACTTTTAATGTACTTTTTCGAGGTGACTGATACAAGAAAAAGCAACATATAATTGTCTGAGTGATCTCACCTTTATATGAAAGTTAACGTATCTGTGCTCTAAAGACTAGTTTATTCATTTCCCATTAATACATCTTTGGATAGGAATAAACAACACTGGGAATTGCAACCAGAACTCAATATCATTTTTCCCCTTCCTCAAGTTAAGCTCACTCTTAATAGAATCAGGCTGTCTTTGTTAATTGTCTCTGCAGTCCCCCAGCTCTTGAATTCCTGATTTAACTGTGCTTTATGCTTAAAAGGGGTCTCTAACTTGTAGTTTAGGATTTTGAAATTAATGTATTCTACTTCCTTGGCAAGTGTTCCAACCATGTGGCCATCATGGTCAGAGACTCTAACAAAGGAGTCTTAATGTGCCAAATCATAGAATATGCTGAGTTGGAAGGACCCATCAGGTCGATTGAGTCTAAATCCTGTCTCTGCATAGGACACCCCAAGAATCATACCATCTACATGAGAGTGTTGGCCAAACACTTCCTGAACTCTACCAGTCTTGGTGTTGTGACCACTTCCCTAGGGAGCCTGTTCCACTGCCCAACCACCCTCTTGGTGAAAAACTTTCCTGATATCCAACCAAAATCTCCTCCAACTCAGCTTCATTCAGCCATTCTCTCAGGTCCTGTTCACTACTTACAAGAGTAAAGAGATCAGTGTCTGTCTCTCCACTTCCCCTTGTGAGGTTGTTGAAGACCACGAGGACTCCCCTCAGTCTCCTCTGTTGTTTAATATGGAGTTTCTGAATATACAGTTTTCATGAGATGCTTTCAGCAAGGACATTACAGGAAGCCACATCAAATGAATAAATAGACTAAGAGCGATATACTAAGGAATGCTGGAATATCTGTGTTTGCAGTGAAGCACTTTATGACTATGGTTCGTGACACTTCTTGATTAGCACATATTATACGTGAGATCCTTCAGGGTTAATGCAACTTTACCTTCACCTTTGCAAAAATAAACTCTGTTCAGTGCAGCATCACAGCATTAATTCACTCCAACTTACAATTATTTTCCCCTAGGAAAATGACTGTGAAGCCAGGTGCTTCATCCAAAATGCATCCTAAATACAGAAAAAATGTCAGTGGTCATAGTGTATGAGGAAAAGTTTAGTAATCAAATCTTACAGCTCTTAGATGTATAAACAGATGGCAAGGCATCTCAGCAGGTGTTACTGCCAGCCCTTTGCCAAGACAAACCTCTCAGCGGATACTAAACTTACTACCACAACTGCTTGAGATAACACTGCAATATCCTCTACCAAAAATATGCCTCCCTTGCTAGAATACTTCAGATATTTCGGAAGCACAATCCAGTAACTAAGAGAAATTGCTCCAAATTTTGCATTTTTCACAGCCATACTCACAATTGAGAAAAAAAAAATAATTTGATCATCAAGTTGTAACAGAATACTTAGTTCAAAACTTCTCACCAGCTTCACATCATCTAGAAGACAATGAATAAATAAAGATTCTGCTTCAAAATCTGCTGGTTATGTTGAGAACATTAGCCAGAGAATGAAAGCTAAACTCAAACTCCCTCCCCTAATAATATATTTAATGCCTAGAATTTACATGAAATGGATCAAAAAGTGTTTTCCTCCTTATCTTTTTTATATGCAAATGCATCCTGTACATTTTACATTGTATCTGGTTTCACTGTGAATTTCCATGTTCCCTGGATACAAGCTAATTATGGATTGTATGAAGAATTATGCATTGTTCTAAAAATCTTTTTTCATTTTCATTGAATCTTATCTATAAAAGACAAAAAGAAAGTTATTATAAATTTCAATTATTGTTCATATTTTACAGAGGAATATTCTATTTTTCAAAGTCAAGCAACATCATATGCTTGTTCTTTTTATACACAATGAAATTCAAATTGGATCCAAGTTCCAGTTTAACCTCTTGGATGAACAACTGCAGCAGTGTGTTGTGAAGTAAGCTTTACTGGAATCTTTGCTACTCTGATCCAAATTTCTCTTATTTTATCTTATTCAATGGCTGGCTACTGGCTGAAAGGACTCCACTCTGCAAGCACCCTCCTGAAGGCACCTTCTACTAGGTCAGGTGGAACTACCTGATCTGTGCTGGCAGCTTTTATCAGTCCCAGAGACAACTTGCACATGACTGGCTGACTGCCCAAAGTTTGGTTGTGGTTGTTTGCCCGTGTTACTAATTAGTTACATTGTGAACTACATGAGGAGTTAATCAGCAATATACAAATTAGGGTCTTCCACCCACAAAGAGGTTACAAGGGCAGCTAAATTACTAAGATTTAAACATGCATGCAACAGTGCCCATTTAAGGTCTTAAGTGTGGAACACAAAAGTTCTGAAAATGCGTTTAGGATATAATAAGATTTGCGAGGGCAAACCCCCCCTAGCATTGGTGTAGGCTAAGGACTGACTAATGAGATATCAGCTCTGCAAAAAGAACCTGTAGGTCCCAGCTAAACAGTGAAATGAGGGTCAACACTGTAACTATGGGTAATTACGACACCCTGCTACACTGTGCCACATCGACCTCACAGCGGGTGAAGGGAATGATTACTCCCTACTTGTCACTTGCGAGGTCACATCTGAACACTGTGTCTCATTTGGGCTCCTATGTATGCAAGGAATACTTAGAAGATTAAAAGTATCCAGAAGAAGGTAACCAACATGGTTCCATGGATTGGAGCATGTGACAGAGGGAGAGGCTAAAGGAACTCAGATTCTTTATCTTGAAGAGAACATTGAGAGGACATAATCCCAATGCTTCACTGAATGGGGGGTTATTAAGAAGGAAGAACTTCTCACTTTTTTGGAGGTGAATAGGAAAAGGACAAGAAAGAATGGCCATTGACATTGTCTGGATGCCAGTTGCCCTTCAAAGCTGCTCTATCCCTTCCCTCAACTGCACAGGGGAGGGAAAATATAATGAAATCTAGTGAGTTGAGGTAAGGATAGGGAGGGATCTGTCACAGTCATAGGCAAAACAGACCCAGCTTGCAGAAATCAACTGAACACAACCAAAATCAGAGTAGGATAATGAGAAGTAAAATTTTAAAAACATATTTTGGATTAACTTTATTCCCAGATCTTTACTTCTCACACAGCAGTGGTACATGGGGACAGGTGGTTATTGTTGTGGTCAGTTCATCACATTATTTCTGCTGCTGCTTCCTTCCAGGGAGAGGAGTACTTCCCACAGGCTGCAGTACTCCATGAACTGCTTCAGCCTGGGTCCTTTTTTTCAAAAGAGGGGAAATCCTTCAGGAACAAACTGTTCCAGCATGGGTCCCTCATGGGATCACAAGTCCTGCCAGCAAACCTGCTCTAGTGTGGGCTCCTCTCTCCACAGGCCAGAGGTCCTGCCAGGAACCTGCTCCAGGGTGAGCTTCCCACAGGGTCACAGCCTCCTTTGGGCTGGGTTTGCTCTGGTGTGGGGTCCTGCAGGGGCTGCAGGTGGGTCTGTGCTCTCTGTGGTGCTCCATGGGCTGCAGGTGGGTCTGTGCTCCCCATGGAGCTCCATGGGCTGCAGGGGCACAGCTGCCTCCCCACAGGCTGCACCACGGGCTGCAGGGGAACCCCAGCTCTGCTGCCTGGGGCACCTCCTCCCTCCCCATCTTCCATCACTGACCTTGGAGTCTGCAGGGCTGTTTCTCTCAATATTCTCACTCCTCTCTTCTCTGGCCAGTTATACTTCTGTGCAGTAACTTTTTTTTCTTAACTATGTTATCACAGAGTGGTGGGTCCATCTTGGAGCTGGCTGGCATTAGCTCTGCAACATGAGAGAAGCTTCCAGGAGCTTCTCAGACAAGCCACTCTTATAGGCCAGTCACAACCAAAATCTTGCCATGCAAACACAATATAGGCCATAGATTGCAAAAAGAGAAATTTCCATTGGATTAGAAGGAGGAAAAAAAAATCCTGTTGAGAGTATCTAAACACAGAAACCCAAATACAACCAAAATATTCTAAATTTCCATTGCTGGTTTATGATTTGCCAGTTGATTTTTCCTTTCTTACTTTTCGATCACTGAGTAAAATTATATTGGTGACAAGGCTACCAATGTTCACAGTAAATGTCCAAGATGCAAAGTTAAACTGCTACAACCCTACTATTTCAATATTTGTAGCACATTCTCATTAGTGAGAATGTAAGATCATCTTTGAGCCTGATTCCCACATCTCCGGGGAGGTGGGGAATGTTAATTCTATTAAGTTCGATACTTCTCAGGCAAGTACAACAGTCAGCAGGCTGCTGTGCAGAACTGGAGCTGACAGCTGTGTTCCTTGCACTTTGCTACCTATGAGCTTTACAGTTTTATCCAAGTGCTCTCTACTTGGGCTGAACACAGCTGCATAGCTGGCAGAGATTACGCCTCTTGCAGTGTGTCTAAAACACAGCGGGGCTCAGGATGTAGCTAAACCCAAGGTGAGAGCACCTCTGGACATACACAAAGACCTGTGTTTGGTTGTCTGACACAAAGGTTTCAGCTGACTTCTGCTGTACTTCAGAGTTAAGATGGTATTTGGCACTCAGCTGTTTGAACTGTTCCCTGACACTTAAGGCGTTTCCAGTTTATTAACCAAAATCCAAATGCAACTGATGGAGTTTGATCTCATATTGCTTTGGAAAAAGAAGACTTATTATGAAATCAATGTCCATATTTTAAAAGAAGACATTATTGTGCACAAGTTGATGGCCACAGATGGTCTGATTTGAGAAAGTGTGAGACATCTTACTCTCACACAGACTGTAATGTGACTTGGAACTTTGTCTCAAACCATCAGTTCTATCTCCATTAAGTGATGCTATTACAAGCCAGAGCCTGACAGATTGTTTTGTGTTAGTATGGTCACTTAAGGTTTTTTCCTGCGATGATGTGCTTATTCCTGACATTACCTTACAGATTTTTTTTCAACGGCAGAGGTTGTTCCTTAAGTGTATGAAGACTTAATCTTACCCTTTCCTTTGGCAAAAGCCAAGTATCGCCTTTTCAACAACCCGAAGTGCCTATAGAAGTGCACTAAGACAGCACAGGACTAAGCAGGACCCGGTGGAAACTTATCTGGAGACACCGGCTGCCCTGCCACTCGCGGCACTGCACATCCTGTGGCCGGTATTAGGCACAGAGATCACACGATTCTCTTTCAGAACACGAGTTTTTTTTCCTCCACGTGTCCAAAACATTAATCTATCCATTTCCTTGGTAGGTGTATTAGAACAACTGGCGGTTTAGTTCTTGTTTTTTCCACACTGCAGTGGGCAGACCGGGCTGAACGGGGGCGGAGATGCCAGCTCCAGGGATGTTGGCTGTTCCCACCGGTGTCCGGGCACCGGTGCCCCAGGCCAGCCTGCGCACCGCGGGCGCGCGCGGCGGTCAGCGCGGGCCTTTCTCCCCGCCGGGACAAAGACGGCGCCGGTTCCCGCGGCGCGCTCCGCCCGGCGGGTCTGTCCTGTGCCAGGCGCTGCGCCTCAGCGCGCCCGGGGCTGCTCCCGCGCCCCGCCACAGCCCCGCGGGCCGGGCCCCCCCGCCC
>VWZP01010715.1:2280550-2324348 GCA_013396995.1 Dicaeum eximium
GGAGGGGCCGCGGGGCCGTGCGGCCGGGCCGGGCCGGGCTCAGTGGGGAGGGCGGCGGCCTGGGGCTCTCCCCGCCGGCCGGGGCGCAGGTGGCGGCGGGGCGGGAGCGGGGCCGTGCTCGCCGCGGCCGTTGCGGAGGGCGGCGGGAGACCTGCGGAAAACAATGGGAACTTTCTGCTGCGCCAGGGGTGCCGCTGCCTCCGGCCTGCCCGCCGTGCCGCCGTAGGAAGGGGGTGAGCGGGGCCGGCGCGCTCCTGAGCCGCTTGTGCTTCGGCGGTGACAGCTAATTCGCTTATTTTAGCAGAAACGAGCTGCTGGATGTAGAAGGAAAGTAGGTCGTGCGCACGGAAAATGCCTCTAAGGGACAAGTGTTGTCAGACTGACCACCATCACCATGGATGCTGTGGACCAGGTATAGTGGTGTGTGATGCTTCGGCTGTTTTGAATGTCTCCTTCATTAAAATCCTGCAGAAACTGTTGTGAAGATTGTGAATGTATATAATTGGTGTCAGCTCTAGTATAAAAAGTTTCTGCATTTTGTTTGGAAATTTTTTTTTTTTTTTGTATCCTTGAACTGTCACCTGAAAATCATTTCAGAAAGCGACTATTTTAGTTCCTGGATGTGGGATAATCCCCAGGCCACCACGTGGGCATTGTATGCAGTGAGCAGAGGAAGGCAAGAAGTTATATAAAACAACTGACCATTTTTTTTTTCCAGAAAAGACAGTGTTCTTAGATTTTTTGTAAAATGGTGTTTCTGGCAATCATTTGCATTTGTGGTTTATATTTTTATGCTGTCTTCTCTAGTGAACTCCAGTGAAATTGAAAATCTTAGTCTCAGAGGAGAAAAACCCCACCAAGTCCTAGAACAGCTCTTCACATTCCATACCTGAGTGATGTGAAAGATGCCATCAGTGGAAAGTGTAATGAATATTCTGAAGGTTCAGCCAACCTGTTAGATGCTTTTGAAATTATTCTGCTTATTGTTATAATTAGTATTTTTAAAGGCTATTCTATTTCTTTTTGCCTTGTTGTAGAGTTTATTTGGATGTTTCCACTTACGTTTTTGAAAGAAAGGTGGTATTTGGATGCTTTCACTTCTACTTTGAGAAGAAAGATATTAGTTTGGGGAGTTGTGAAGTGTGATGAAGTGTGAGCATGGTGACTTTGATTATGCCCCTTTAATGAAATGTAATTTGAAAGTAGATATTGTTCAGTTAGTCAAAACATTTCTTTGTGTTGATGCTGAAATGGTTTTGAGTTGTTCTAATGCTTTTAAAAAACAAAAATATTTTTCTTGCCTGACAAATTGACAGTGATGTGTTAGGTCTGCTTTACCTGTGCTACTCCTCTTGATGTCAGTAGGTGTTGTACATGTATATTAGAGGCAGGATACAAACCAAAATGTTTTATTTTGAAGTGTAGGAAGTGGGCTAGTAGAATACAATATGCCATTGTGTTAGAGATCCCCAAATGATTGTCATGGTTGTTATGTGTTTGTAGGTATAATTCTAGTATATTATGGGACAGGATAGTTGGGTGGAGTGTTCATTCTGTTGTCCTTTTCCACAGTGCTTTGTTTTATTTTCAGCTAGAATCTTTTTATAACCTTTTATCTTTTAGCTCAGTTTTCCTGTCAAAATTAGTTTAGTCTTTTTGTACTTATTATCTCTAAATAGTTTTATACTATGCCTCAACTTGCCTTTATTAAAAATAAATTTCTTAGAGATTTCAGTGCTTCATTTAGAAATTAAAATCCTAAAATGGGGTTAAAATCAAACCAAATGGTTAAGGTGGGAGCCAGTTTATGAAGTGCAAGGCTGGCTGTTAAGTCATTAAGAACTATAAAAGAAGACCTGACTAATGATTTTGGAAACACATGTTTCAGGAAGTGTTCTTATTCCTGTAAATTTGGGTTTCCCTCTGGGCAAAGCTTAATTGCCATATCTATATACAGCAATGGAGTGCTATTAATTTCCATGTGCATAAATATTACATATTGGAATGGCTGAAAATTCTAATCAATATATGTTTTAGTTTCAGTAGCTTTTGCAAAGAATATGAAACACCAGAAACAAAGTATTCTCTCAGCAGTTTGAGTTTATTGAATGTAGTTGTTGTGGTTAAAAATACTATGATGGTTTTTGTGGTATAAGCTTTGTAGCTATGCTTGTGCCTTTTTTCTGATCATTGCTACTTGAAGCTTGGCTTCAGTGTTTAGGTGCATGCTGGCAACATTGAGGTCACGTGTGCTGTGAAGTATTTGGTAATGCTGGTGATACAGTATTTGGTGATGCTCTTTTCTACATGTCATCTGGTTTTAACATGGGAGTCAGGTAGGTTGTTCTGGGAATTACTTTAATTGACGGACACTTCTAGTGAGTTTTTATATATTTATATGTTCTGTGTTTGTTACACGTAGCTTTGATAACACATTTTTTTTAAGTGTTCAAAATGACAGCAAACTGTCAGAAGGTATCATGGCTGGAAAATTCAGTGTTGACTTTATTTCCATATAAGTGAAAATTTTGGAGTAAGGCTACTTTTATTGTAGTCCTCGCTGTTCCTTTTACCTAGTTTACTGTATGTACGGAAGATTCTAAACAACAGAAATCACCTGAGTGTTTTCTAATGGCTTATTATCCTTTTTTACATTTCAGTGCATCTGTTGGAACCTGGTGATCCTCCATTATTGCAGCAGCCTCTGCAAACATCAAAATCTGGTATTCAACAAATCATTGAGTGTTTTCGATCAGGTAGGAAACCATGCCTGACCCTTAAGAAGTTCATTACATTGTTAAAATAGTTGTGTTTATTCAATTAAAATATATTGTACTAAAAGAACCAGCACCTGACTTTATGCATATTTGCAAAATATTTGTAGGTTTTTGGAATTAGGTGTTCCTTTTAATAAGGGTTTTCATAGAAATTAATCAAGATACAGATCTTGCTGTATTGTTATCCTTCAAAAACCTTAAAAATTAACTTTGTTGTCCTGCTTTGTGTCATTTCTGCTGCTATTATCAATGCGTTTATAATAAAACTCCTGAGGTGAAGAAAAAACTTTATCTTGAACATCTTAAATTGCTTTATTATATTACTTTTAAGGTGTTCCTTGATTTGGGGAGGCATGCCAGGAAGACTGAAACCTTCAGTATTTTCAAGCTGTTTCTACACTTCTGATGTGGCAAACCAAACATTTTATTTTCACAACTCTTGGTTTTTAGAACTACTATCTATGTATTTCTAGACTTTTTTCACATAGAGCTTTTAAGTATATGACACGTGTCATGTACAAAAACTGCTGCTGTGCCATGAGATGCACATCTGGTCTGAGTCTTGTAAAAGGGCACAGTATTTAAGTAGTCCACTAGCATTTCAATAACTTAATACAAAAACAGGATGTGAGATTATTCATTAGTAACCTTTTTTTAGTTTGCTTGAGATGGCTTGAGGCCTCAGATATGCTTGACAGGCTTCTTTTGCTTGAAGTAGATTAATGGAATATCTACTGGTAATAGCACAAACTAGTTGCAGGTACATTGTCTCTGAGCTACTTCCAGATTGTCCTCACTGGCAGGTGTTAAATTGATAGCTTACTTTGATATCATCAGTCACCTGCATCAGGGAGATTGGACAGAAGGCAAGAGGGCCTAGACAGAGATTTTACTGGCTAGTTCTGAACAAGCAACATTTCATTATGGAAGGAGAGTATTTGATTCTTGTGGTAAAGGAATAGAAATTTAAGACAGAGTGTTCTACATAACAGTTTAGGTAATTTTATCAAAAGCTTCTGTCATTCAAAGCATTAAGAATAAAAAGTGAATTTGAATCTATTTTTTTTCTAAAAAGGAAACTGCATGCAAAAGGCATAAATTTAGGTATTTCTGATAGAGAGGTATTTGTGACTGATGTTCTCTACCGATTTCTTGTGACTTTGATGTTATTCTAGCATCAACATTTACAAATATTAACAGAATTCGACAAGCTATCACCTGCCGTACTATCACAGTATACAATTAGATGTTACTACAAAATAGAGAAGACTTCAGTAACTCTTCTCCAGTGAGCTGGAGGCAGCATATTCTGGCAGAAGATTGACTTGTTGCCACAGTCTGCAGTTGGTGAAGAATAACGAGATGATTTTACTTTCATCTGCCTGATGTGTCCACATTTTTGTTTGTTTGGGGTTTTTTTGTTTTGGTTTTGTTTTGTTTTGTTTTTTTTTTTTTTTTTTTTTTTTTGGTTTTTTTTTTTTTTTTTTTTTTTTTTTTTTTTGGTTTGGATTTGATTTGGAGACTGAGGCTTGTGACTAGGGCATGCATGAACAGCATGGAATTTTATCTACATGGAACATCTTCAGTTTTGTTCTGCTGGATTTTCTTTATATGCAGAAATTCAAATGTTGGTGAGATCAGAGTAAACAACTTGCTTTTGCAGTGAGCTCTGTACAATTTTTATTTGTTGCTCTATCTCAATTTAATTTGTTCAGTAGTCTGTAAAAATGCAGGGCAAATGAAGGTGAGGTTAGTAACACTAAAAGAAGGAGCAGTGGATATGGCTTGGGAAGGCATAGGAGGGGACAGAAACTGTCGTAGCCTCAGATGGTCAAGTTTGGATACTATTTTTAAGTAACTGTTGATGAAGACACTATGCTTTGCTGAAGCTCAGATATAGAAAGCTTTGTAGTACTCTTATTGCACCAAGAAATAAGTTTTCTTGGTAAGGCCCCTTTGTATTGAAGAACTATTGCCTATTAGGAAATCATTACTATTTGAAAGATTTTAATTCAGAGAATAGTTCTGCAGTGTGACTCTGAGTTTGGTCTTTGAAAGGAATTCTTTAGAAAAGTGTGATGAGATGACAGAACACTTGACCTTGTAGTTCAGCTTGAAGAATGTCTTGCTGCTGCTGTTCCATAGGTGTTTGATATTATTTATTGATGGTCCAGCTTCGTTATATTTTTGCTTGTTTGATTAGTTTTGAGTAATTCTAAGAAAAATTAAGATAGATAAAATAGCTGAATTTGGTTAATGAATACTCCTTTCTAATTTGAAGTGGGTAAACATCATTTGGTAATCTGTTGCTAATTTTAGGCCTAACATTCATAGTTTTCACGAGATGAGAAATAAAGAAGTAAGTTTGAAGTGCAAAAACAATGACAGTAGCTGGAATACTTCAACAATTCTAGATCTAACTATCTTTCTATACAATGCATAATAGTCTGGAAAGCTGGTATATTTTATCACACTCTCTATGTTCTAATAGAGATCTTTCAGGTTTAAGTTTATGTATTTTCCTTTCTTCAGGCTGAAAATATGCCTACATGTCTACTATTTCACCTAAGTGCCGTCATCTTGGACTTGAGTTAGATATCTCCATGTAGTAACATTACTTGACCAGTTAGTTATTCTCTTTGGTCTATTTTATGCTTTAGGTTTTTTTGACTTACCAGGTGTCATTTCTATGTGAAATAGCTGTATGTGTCTTATTTTCTTAGCACTGTAGGATAACTCTAAAGAAAACGTACTACAAGCTTCTTTAAATGCTCTAGGTGCTTAGTCTTTCCTATTGGGCAATTGTATTGCAACAACCAAATACCATAGTAAGAACTCTTTCCTAAAGTTAAATGTTAGTTTTTATTGTAAATCATTGCACTTGCTCTGTAAACTGTAATGTGTGTAATCTTTGAGGTTTTTTTAATCCCACTCTTGTCTTCATAGTGAAATTTGGAGCATGTATCATAGACTTACAGTACAAATAAAGTAGCATTAACAAAAGATAAAATGCAGTTATAATTAGTCATGGTCTAAAATGTTTCCACTTCATGGGATGATGTGAATTAAGAGATGAACAGAAAGCCTTCCATAAGTGTAATATTTATTTTATTACAGGAACGAAACAACTTAAACATATCTTGTTAAAAGATGTGGACACCATTTTTGAGTGTAAATTGTGCCGGAGTCTCTTCAGAGGATTACCAAATTTAATTACTCATAAAAAGTTTTATTGTCCTCCAAGTCTTCAGATGGATGATAGTAAGTCTTATTAATTTAAATGTTTAATAAAGCTATGTGATGTTGAAAAATTTATCTTTCTTTACCATTTACAGAAATGTACTTGAAACAAAAACGCAAAAAAAAAAGAGGTGGATCTAAATTTCTGTAGTAATGTGTGTAGATCACTTTGATGTTATTGAGGGAGCTACAGCAATGACTTTATGTGGATTAACAGCCAAGAGCCATGCCAATATCATAATTAGACAGCCAGTTTATACATCTAGCCTTCTGATGGTCACTCTTAACACTTTTTATTCCTTCTTTCCCTTTTTCTTTCCCATCTTATTACTGAGGTGAAAGATACCAAAGGCATGTCAAAGGACTGGGAAACTAATCTCACAGGAGACAATGGCTCTAACAGGGTGTTTCAGTTTTAGGCCATCATAGCTCTGATGGACTTTGGCTGCTCCTGTGAAGTGACCTGGGTCAATATCTTTAATATTCTGCTGTACTGCAGAAGCCCTTACAGTGCTTGTGTCATGGATGCAGTCTTTTGGTCTTAGTATGAAGCACAGACTAAAAGCTTACCCTTTTATTTAAAGATCTGTGCTTGAATAATACTGTTTCTTTTCCCCTGCTTCACTTCAGTGTATGGTGCTTTAACATATCCTATGTGATCGTGCCTAGCCCAACATCTTTGTTGTAGAAGATAAACTTTATTATTGAAAGAAGTAACTTAAATGGTAAGGAAAAAGCCAAGAACTATATTTTTTATGGAAAAAGAAATTTATTACAGTCTCATTCCAGTGATGACTTTTTGTTAATCTGAGTAAAGTTGAGTAATTTGGAAATGTGTCAGCATTCAAAAATGTTTTGTAAAGCTAATTCTCTTGATCTCTTCACTAGATCAGTATAGATGCAATGAGGATTTTTCTTTCACAGTTAATGCCTTCCTGCCTGAATATGTGAAAAATTAGGAGCAAACAGAGATATACTTTGATTCTTTTTGCACATGGTGTCAGCTGAAAGGAGAAGGTGAAAAGGCTGGTACTGTCACTTTCCTTAAATGAGCTTGCTTGGCCAGTTAGAGTCAAGAGCTTCTCTGTGAGAAGGGGTGGCTCGTAGTTTCAAAGCAAGGTTAGAATGCATATGACTTTAGATGCAATAGTTTCTAAGCAAAGTAAGATTACCCTGAGGAAAGATAGTTATTGAACTAAGTGGGAGTTTTTTCAATAAATAAAAGATAGTGAACAGGAGGCTGGAATAAAAGTTCAGCACATCATGGTGAAAAATTCATGCACTCAGTATAGTCATGAAGTAGTCTTAAAAGCTGCTATAAAATAGGAAGGACTTTTTACTCGTGGTAAAAACTATATAGATAGGCTCATTTAAAACTGACTGTAAAAGCTGTTAAAAATTCAGTGTTAAAAAATGGGTTTGAAGCAACAAAACAGTCTAGTTTTTGTACTGACACTTTCCATGTACTGCTGGGTGTGTGGAAGGAATAACTCTGACTGTGGGTTTTTAATTAGCTGTTACCAGGACTCACATCTTTAAAGTTACCCACAATAATTTGAACTGTGTCATCTCAGTGCCTCACCTTTTTGCTGTAGGACCCCAGTTTGCTAGTTGAGCCATTGCAGATGCTTTGAATGTCACACTGGGAGCTACAGCACTGAACTAATTGGCATCTAAAAAGAGTATTACTGAGACCTGTAAAATATTATCTACTTATATCTTCATGCAATGCTCAGGTTACACAGATGTTTAATTCTTCGGTAAGGATTGTTCAGAATTCACAGAGAAGAGCTTATTTCCAGAATTAGGTTCCTTTATTGTGAGTGCCTGTATCCCACAGTAGGAAAATTGTTTTTAAGGTTTTTAATGATATTTCAGGCTTAGTTTCACACCTGCAGAACAGGCTCAGTCAAATGATGTTATTCTTGCAATTGATACAGTTTTTTAAAGACCAGCTTAATTCCAGTCATACAGATTTTTAGTTCGTGTGGCTTTCACATAAGCATGCCAGGAGGGTTATTTCCGATGCTGGCTTTTGATAAAAAGGCAACCTGCAATGGTTACTCAAAGCCTTTGAGTGTTCAGAGAGTACAGAAGAGGATTTGTGGAAATTTGGAGACTGAATTCACATGGTGGTTAAAAGCTACTTTGAAATTTAAATAATTGGAAATTACCAAATCATTAAAAAACCCCTTTTCCTCTTTTCACAGACCTCCCAGATACAAAAGATAAGCAGAGTCAAGCCATAAATGACCTCCTTGAAGCAATCTATCCAAGGGTAGATAAGCAAGAATATATCATTACATTGGAACCTATAGAAACTAATCAAAATGCTGTATTTCAATATGTGTCAAGGACTGATAGCCCAGATGAGAGCACTGAAAGTAGCCATACCCCTGATCAAGCTCCAGTGCAGATCCAGGAACCCAGCAGTGAGCAACCCAAGACTGTTGCAGCTCCAGCCCCAGTCCCAGCTGGGGATACTGTAGAATTACCTCCTGCTGATCCTGTTACAAACAAGGTGATACCTACTCCTGAAGAACAGCCACCAGCGGTAAATCCTGACTTGGACTCTCAGGATAATTCTGATTATGGCCACCAGTTGATTTGTTGCCTCTGTAGGAAGGAATTTCATTCAAGACGCAGTGTACGCCGGCACATTCGAAAAGTACACAAAAAAAAGATGGAAGAACTAAAGAAGTACATAGAAACAAAAAAGAAACCAAACCAGTGCTCTGCGAAAGGACGAAATAAGAATGTTCTCGTAACATTAGGTAGAAGTTGTCCTGTGTGTTATAAATCATTTGCCACAAAAGCCAATGTAAGGAGGCATTTTGATGAAGTTCATAGAGGATTAAGAAGGGATTCTATTACTCCTGATATAGCTACAAAGCCTGGGCAACCTTTGTTCTTGGATACAGTTTCTGCTAAAAAATCTTTTAAGACCAGAAAACAAAAGTCGTCTTCAAAGGCTGAATACAATTTAAGTGCATGCAAATGCCTTCTGTGCAAGAGAAAATATAGTTCACAGATAATGCTGAAAAGGCATATGCAAATTGTTCACAAGATAACTCTTTCTGGAAAGAACTCTAAAAGAGAGAAAGGACCCAACAATACTACCAATGGCACAGAAATAAAAGTTGAACCAGCAGATTCTGTAGAACCTTCACCCCCTTCCATTGCGCTTTCTCCACAGAATGAATTAAAGGGAACAAATCATTCAAATGAGAAAAAGAACACACCGTCAGCACAGAAAAATAAGGTTAAACAGGACTCTGAAAACCCTAAATCAACTTCTAAATCAACCGCTAAATCAACCTGCAAATCAACCACTAAATCAACCCCTAAATCAACCAATGCATCTGCTGCAGGTGGCCCGCAGAAAACCAGGAAGCCAAAACTTTCAGCTGGCTTTGACTTCAAGCAGCTTTACTGTAAACTCTGTAAGCGCCAATTTACGTCTAAACAGAATTTAACAAAACACATTGAATTACACACAGATGGAAATAATATTTATGTTAAATACTACAGGTGTCCACTCTGCTCTTACGAAACGCGTCGCAAGCGTGATGTGATAAGACACATAACTGTGGTTCATAAAAAGTCGCCACGCTACCTTGGGAAAATAACTGCAAGCTTAGAAATAAGAGCAATAAAGAAGCCAATTGATCTGGTTCTAAATAAGGTGACAAAAAGAGGCTCTCAGAGGGATGAAACAAAACAGATTGGTTCAAAACAGGATGTCACCTCTAATTCTCCCAATAAAAAGTATGAAGGAGCTGATGTTGGCATTGAAGTAAAAGTAACAAAAAACTTTTCTCTGCACCGATGCAATAAATGTGGGAAAGCATTTGCCAGAAAAGCTTTTCTAGAACATCATAAGAAAACCCACAAAGCAAACGTATCTCATTCTCCTGAAGAAAATAAAACCAAAGGCAGAAGTACAAGATCTAAAGCTGTTGTCTGGTGAGGAAAGAAAAAGTGTTTTGTCCTTTTTTTTTTTTTTTAAACCCCAACAATACCACTGCATTCTTTTGCTGTTGTTGATTTATTGCTGGAAACATATTTTCCCATAGATTTTATGGTTTAGTGGCTTAAATGCAAAAGTAGATGTCAAATTTGTTTATTTTTTCTTTAGCATTTTGGAAAAGAGTTAAGATCTAAATTTGTCATTGTGGAAAGATGGAAGTAGATTAAACTGTACTAAGTCAACTCCTAAAACTGTCTTAAGGCATCTGTTGTAATCAAGCTAATAGACGTACATTTTTAAAATAGTAATTTTTTAAAAGTTAACAATAATTTTGTTTGATTTGAATAACTTAACTCATTTAAATAACTTTGCTGTGACCACTTGAAGAAATACTAAAAGTACTAAAGTAAAAGCTGATAACTGAAAAAAATCTCTGTGAACTTACTGGAAATAGCATTAGTGAATTTAAATTTTTATTTTAGTGTGTATTGCCAACACACTGTCAACAAAAGAGCATAGAACAGTTTTTTTTTTTAATGTAATTTGTCGCTTAGTTGCTTTGATTTAAAATCATTATGGGTTAGGTGCCTGCAAATAGCTTTGCAGTCATCAAATTTAGAATTTCATTCTTTTAATGCTTATTTATATAAGTCCGAGTTTGGAGACTTGTGGTCATTTAGTTTTTTAAATTGTTCAAATCCTATCAAAGTTTTTGCTTTAAGCATCAGTATGTATTGAAGTCTGGCCTAGACTTGTCTAAACTTCTACTTACGTGGTACTCTGGGAATTTTTTACACTTTGAGGAGTGGTATTTGTAGTAACTCAGTTTTCCATAGCCTTCATGTTAAAGGTGGTCTATTTTTAGAGGACCTTTTAAAAAAAAATACTTGTGTGCAGTCACTTTCAAAAGAGACAAAGTATTTCAAAATGACCAACTGATGGCTGAAGGTTGGGGATAGTACAAAAATATGATGAAGAGAGACTGTAGTGATACTTGTAGAAGTTTTTAACATCCTTATTCAGAACCATCTTTCTATCATATTTGGTAAAAAGAAAACAAAGTATATGTGCCTTGTTCTGTGTTCCAACTCTGAAATGCAATTTTCCGGGAGGTGATTTGAGTTCAGCTTTCACAGAGAATAACCACTTAGTTATGTTAAATTATGATGTGGTACTTTTGTGGTTTTCTAATAAATCCTGACCAAATTAGGCAGAACTTCAAAAATGAACTGAGTTGAACCTTGATTTATGCTGAATTCTAGAGGGGGAGTGACTTCTGCATTTTGAATAAGGATTAAAAATTTAACCTTATACATTATTTATGTTGTGTAGTTTAAAACAGAATTGTATGGGTAAACTCAAAGTATTAATTTATTCCCATTTCTCTTCAGATAGGTTCAAGTGGTGTTCGGAAAGTTTGAAGTTCATTTGAATGAAAAAGACTTTAGTTTGTTGTTGGAACTGCTAATTCTTGATAATGGTATAAGGAGGAAATACTTTCATAAGCTGTTTTTTTTTTCTTATTCTATTATTAATCATTCTGACTGTTTGTAGGACAATACCACTTCCCAAAATGCTGAAGCAGTTGAAGTGAAATGCAAGTGCTTCTAAATTAGCAGTTATCTCTGTGCAGTTGTAGTTTGACCCAGTATAGAACAAACTTCCTGAAACTGAGAGAGTATACCAGAGACAACTTAATGAACAGCAGCTTTGCAAGAAAGTGGTTTTTCCTCATTTAGGAAATCTTCAGAAAACTCATCATGCATACTGGTCCTGCCTGGTAGTGCTAATCGATGGACAGCTCAAACTTTGATGTGATATCCTACTTTGGTAAATGTTGTATTACATACTGTTTTAAACTTATTACAAATGAATGTATAAGAGCAAACAATGTAGTGATTATTGGCTGAATTCTACTAAGTTTTAGTATTTGCCATAAATTCAGTTTGTTCATATTGACTAATTTCCCAGTTCAAGGACATTCTGAATTTCACTGAGCTGAAGTTGCTTCAAAGACCTCCATTTTGTTTCCATATGTGGTTCATGGGAAAGCTTTGTAAACATCCAGGAAGTTTACAAGAATATCCACATTCCTCTATTCTTTAATTTTTTTTAAAATTATACACAAGCACTTTAATGATAGTTGCAGTTTATTTTTCAGTTTATTTTTGAAAGATCAACACACTAATGTTAATATGAAGGTAGTGAATATTTGCTGATGTATTATAGACAATCTGTGCACAACCACTTATGTTAGCTTATTTCATTAAATATTAATAAAAAGGGAGGATAGTTTGGGAGAAACTCAAAATACATTTTCTCTCAAAATCGTAAATGACTACTGTGGGTAGCACTTGACTTTGTGTAATTGGCAAGTGTTTTAGATACCTTTTTTTTAACCTTTTAATCAAGATTGTAGTAAAACAATTGCATGCCTGCCATTATGAAGTTCTTGGCAGGTTTCATGCAATCATGGGTTTTGTTTCAGGGTTTTTTTGTTGTTTGGGTTTTTTTTTTCATTTGGTTTTTTGGTCGTTGTTGTTTATTTTTTCTTTGCTACCTTTTAGAAAATATTTTGTTTAGTGATTTGTGTCAAATTGCTACAATTTGAAAGGTATTGTACATCAGAAGAAATACCGTCGTTTTTATATTGGTTCACTCCCTTACTTAGGGAGGTGCCTCGTGTTCATATATACTTTTTTTGTATAAAATATATCTAAATGTTGATCACAAGATCAGGAGTAAAAATGATTTTATGGATAGAGAACTATTTGGCCCTGTTAGTGCATTGCACTAAAAATACTGTGAATGGGAACTAAGATTGTAGCTTTGCTCAAAATGTTCTATATTGAATGTACATGCTTTTGTTTGGATAAATGTACTGTATTTGATGGAAAATAAAGCAGACTGGAAATGATTTTTAAGTGGGCATAAAGAAAAAGATGTTGTGTTTGTAAACTTGGGATACGTCACTCCGCAATCGGAAATTACATTGTTTGCGTTTTGTAAAGTTTTATTTGTTGATCATTGAAGCTAGTTGTTTGTAATATTCTGTTGTAATAAATGTTTTTTTTTTAATTAAAAATTTGGCACTTGTGGAGTGAGCACTTCACACTGGTGGTCAACCCTTGCTGTATTTTTGGCAAACACTGCTCATATTGGCCTTTTGTTCCTTGTAAAGAAATCTCTTCCTTAACTGAGGAACTCTTGTTGTTGTTACCCTTTTAGAACCTAATATTGAAAAAGATAAGCTATGCTGAGGTTTTTTTTTTTTTACAAGAAAATATGATTACCTTGTTTTCCATTGGAAATAACTGATGGCTGCTGAAGGTTCCTTGTTTTCATGGTTGTATATGAAAAGGAACTGCCATAACCATTGTTTATTCTTTTATAAAAGAAGATATTAGGCTATTAATGTAAGTGCATTTTAAATCGTGTTCCTGAGTGCCTGCAGATTAAGATTGGGAAATTAAAATGCAAACATAGGGATAGAAAACTGTTCATTTCATAATTTATCCTTGTGGTTTCTGCTGTCTGTTTGGGATAAGTGTGTAATCTGCACCTTGAAATACGTGAAGATGAAGTTACTCCTCTATCAAAGGTATGCTCTCTGCTCACCAGCACACTGGATATGAGTTTTTAATTAAGATGCAGTCTTGCATCATTGATGGGGCACATTGGTTTGGCTCGTTGCACTTACACTAGCCAAAGACAAACGTAGCCTCTTTGGTGGGCCTTTAGAATTAATGTTGAGTCTTGTTAAAAGAGTTTATTTAGAGTAAATGTGAGATACTTTACAGAAAACTTCTGGAATTATCTAAACATTTTGTATGCAAGTCTGTTTTTTTTAAGTGATACATGTCTTGTAATGCTAAGGCTTGAGGGGCTAACTTTCAGGGACATGAACATTTTTACCAACAAGGGAATCTCACCTTGGTGAGATTGGATATGGAGGCACCAAGCTTGCTGAAGTCTAATATGCTGGCATGTGTCTCAGAATCATCTTTCCTTCAGTTGTCTCTCAGCTGGGGTTGTTGGTCTTCCTGGTTTTTTTTTTGTCTTTATTTTTAGGGTGGTTTCTGGTTTTATGTTTTACGTGTCTTTTCTGTATGAAATGTTAGATTTCTGTCTAAAATGTCTGAAATGTTAGGCTTGCAGTCCTTGTGGTGCTTGATTTCCTCAGTTTTGTAGGAGAATAAAGAAATATAGCTTAGATAGTTGATGGTCATTACCACATTTTTTTTAAATTGAATTCTCTTGGGATGAACTTAAATCTACTGTGTGAAGGATTTGTGTAACTGGTCAGGTGCTTGAAATATTTAGAAAATCAGGTCAGTTTTGTGTGGTGTCTGAAAGAACTGTGGGTAGGTACTGGTATTCCCTTTTGCTGAATAGTGAAGTACAAGAGTTGGTCTACCAAAGGTAGAGCAGTGTGTTGTTTGGAGCAAGATGGGTAGAGAAGAACAGGCCCTCAATGATTTTATTAATGGAGAAGCTGTGGTATAAAGGTGCTCTGCTTAACTTGAAAAGGGCACCAGAGCCTTTAGTTCTCTTTTTTAGGGAGCTTGCTTTGCAGTATCCATCAGTTACAGTCTTAGTAGTAATTTCATAGACACTAGGCGCAATGTAATTTGAAAAGGGTTCATTCATCCCTTTGGGCATTATCAAGATACTGGTAATCTTAATAGAAATGTTGTATACTTGAAATAATGTCTCAGATTAGGAAACAACATCACTGACTTTGGAAGATTTATTGGGAAATGAAGATCACCTGAGCCTTTTATAGCATATAGACCAAATGCATGTTTCTGCAAAAGAGATGAAACTATGGATTGTTTCACTGCATTGCCAGGTAACAGTACTGCCATGGTTGTTTCAAAGTCTGGATGGATGAGGAGAATGTGTTTTTCCATCTTACTCTAATATTACTCTTCAAAAGTAGATTTTATGTTGGTCTTGCCTCAGTTACAGATAGGATTGAGGTTCTCTGTGTCAATAATCCACTGCACTAAATTTGTTAGCATCTGATAATACTGGTACTTTTTGTTTTGATGCTTTCCTGCTGTTTCAGTCTAAGGCAACTCGGAGGTACCTGGTCTGTGTTCTCAGCATAAGCTTTTCCAGTGCTAGTTGTTTCAGCTTTCTTGGCTGAGCTGGATTTGCTCTTTCACATTGCTTATGTGCTTTGAGCCTGAGAGTCAGCTCCTCTGTTAGGGGCAAAACATTCTGCTTTGATGATCTTCCACAGCTGTTGATGTTATCTGAAAGAGTTGGGCGGGCTTGGTGGCAAAGCAGACACCAAAAAGCACAGTCTGGGGTTTTCAGCACATCTTATGTGTACGTGTGCTTACATTTTTTTCACTCTGTTGCTCAGATGTTTTCTTCTCCAGGATGTTGTGGTTTTACAGTTCTCAGCTTGTGACTTTCTGCAGCAAAGGGATTGTTTGTAGTTACTGTCTTGTGGCAGGGCAGGTGGGGTGAATCTTAGGCTGAAATGGATGTATAAATTGTAATCAGTTCCCTTCATAACATACATCTGAATTTCAACTGCTACTCTTTCTCTTTGAAAAAATGACTACCCAAGAATGAACAGGCCTAAAATGGACGCATCATCCTTTAAAGACATTCATGATATTGACAGATAAGGAGATCAGTATTTGTCTCAGGTGTAAAAGTGGTAATGGCTTTCCAAATTCAGTGAGAAATTTCTCTGCATCGTGTCAAACTGGTCGTAAATTACATGGTGGCTGGGTTGACAAGGATCAGGTGTCTGTGCTGTTTCAGAGTACTTGTTCCCATTAGTGCAAGTTAGGAAAACAACGTGCATGACTTTGTTGATCTTGCTCAGAACTGAAAAGATTGTGACTTCGGTCTTTTTTATTAAATCTCTGTATACAAATATTGCCATTTGCTTCCTCAAGGAACACTTGCATATGCAAACAACTTAGGCATGGTGAAAATGGTGTTTGGCACTGAAAGGATTGAAGAGACTGTTTTCTTAAGCGTGAATGATGTCCTGAAGCTCAGGCTGGAATCTGTTCAGTTTGTGCAGATCATTGTTTTTGCAGTATAACAACATCCAAACACCTCATAAATTGTTCTTCATCTGGCATTTGCTGTTCTGAGTTACTGTTTAGTTATCATTAGTTCATGATTTTAACTCCAGATTTTGCTTTTCTGCTATTCAGGGTGATACTGGAGATATTCCACTTTGAAGAGTTATTTTCAAATTTTTGTTTTCAGTAAGCTGTCTTTCAGTTTACAGTTCACCTGATCTGGGTGCAGTGGTAGGATGTTTGCTTTCCTTGTTTTCTCTATAAATGTAAGGCAAGTAGCTGATCGCAGCAATGCAGAGTCAGGTACTTGGTTACGTTTTGACTGAGACTTTCAGAAAGAAATTTCCTATTTGAGAAACATACCGAGAAGTGTGGAGGATGCCTTTGAAACCGAGTGTCTGCACAGCTGTGGACTGACCCACAGTGATTGGAAATGGCCAACTCTTAGCATTCTTGGCTTCAAAACAAGACTGGTAACAGAGTAAGATACTTCTGCACCTTGAAAAGCAGAAAAAAATGTTTTTGTATCTTAGAGCTAGTTTTCTCATCTTAGTAGATTGTTTGCCTACACCAGTATAATGCAGGGCAATATAATCCAAAAGTAGTAGAATTCCTAATATATTTTTAAACATTTTTTGAGGGGTGAGGTTTAATATGTGATGAGTAAGGTCCTGTTAAAGAAGGAAGGGATAAAACAATGTCACTTGGATAGCTACATTAGCACAGCTACAAGACAATTACCTTATTCTTTCATAAAAAGTCTCTTCCCTTGTGGAAAGTGCTTGCTGTCATTTTTATGTTTTCACTACTCACCTGTGTAGTTCCCAGTTCAATTTTTAATATCTTACTGTTTGGCTGTGGTTGAGTTATCCTGAATTATCTATGTGCTTATCAAGTTAGCTTCTTCAAACCCCTAATGTTTGAAGTAGAATTTTTTGTTTGTTTCTGTTTTGAAAGCTGCTTTAAAAAACGCTTGGCATTTGATAGTGTGGGGTCAGTGGTTTTGGAGGTTTTTTTGTGGTGATCCAAACACCACTGGTTGAGGCATTTGGATTTTGGTTATGGAGTCTTCCAGAGGGTGATTTTGAAAAAGAGAAGAAGAGATCCAGGCGGGAACAATTGTACTGGTGTGCGATAATGGTTCATTCTTATGTTGAAATCCCCCAACTTTGGTTTACCCCAGAAGCTGTCCCCTCCCATACCTCAACCCATATGTAGAAAGTTCCTCCTCTTGTTCTGGATCCTTCCCCGTGCTTTTACAGTCAAAGTAAAACCTTCCTCTTTTCCTGCCCATCACCTGAATCCCCACCCAATTTTCCAGAAAATTCAGTGCATAGTGGTATTTTATAGGACTACCCAAGTCTACTTCTCCCTCATTGGTTTATGTACCACACAACTCTCACTTTACTCCTCCCTTCTACTCCTTTACAACTCCCCTCTACTCCTCCATTGGTTGATCTACACCACGCCTACTCTGTATTTAAGTTGATGTCACTTGCATTCTGGGCTCTTTGCCCTGTTCCTACCGCAGTTACAATAAACCCTTTCCCTGTTGGATCTCGGTGAAGTCTCCCTTGTGCCTCTTATCTCCGCTTGCGCTGCTTCAGCTCTAACCCCTTGGTGGAGCCCAGGCTCTGAAGCTGCCCTTCACTGTGTCCTGCTGTCCCACTCCTGGCTGCAAGGACCCATTGGGCTGGCCAGTAGAGACTTGGGGAAGGCAGCAAACAATGTGGATCCTCTTATATTTATGCCTTTAAAAATAGATTAGAGAAACAACTGCCAGAAGTAATATTTCTCTCCCTGCACTAGGCACCCGATAAATGGCTCAAGAACTTCAGGCCCTGTCCAGCACTCTTTTCTCACTATTTCTGTGTGCCTGAATTAGAAGTGAAGTGTTTATTTTTTTGCTCGTGTTTTTTTTTTTCTTTCTTTTTATTTTTTTTTTTTTTTTCTTGTTTCATTTGCAGTTTGGTGCTCTTGTATTGTTTTCTCCTTAGTTATTAAATTGTTGTTTGGAGAGGTTGAAGGTAACATGTAACTAAATTCAAATAATTACCAAATCCTGCTTTCTCTGCTCCAAAGGGGCTTGCTGCCTTTGGAGCTACACTTTCTCTGTTTGGAGCAAAAAATAATGTATCAATAAATAAAATTTACAAGAGTAACAAGGTAACTATGGCAAGACTCATGAAAGAACTTGGGGCTGGTGCTTTTGTTTTGAACTGCCTTATACTAGGTGCATGTGAGAGGAAAAGGGTAATTCCTACAGCATTCAGTGCCTTAAGAAACAATTCTTGTCTTTGCCTTGGTATAACAAGTGAAAGGCCTTGGGCAAGTGTTCTGTATGTGGACAGGAAAGGCAGTAGGGCTATAGTTACTATTAGGCTGGGATTGTACACTGCCATAATGCCACATCCTCTTCCCTGGACCAGGAAGACTTTGGCAGAGGAGTCAGAAGACCCTGAGCCTGGAAGAAATCTCACTTTTGGAGTGGTGGATGCAAGCAGAGGAGCAGAAAGAAAATCTTTCTGTGGGAGCAGCTCAGGGTTGGTGAGGAGGAAGGTTTTTCAGGTTTGCACTGGCTTTTGAGGAAGGGAGCCCGAATATCGGTGGGGAGTCAGTGCCAAGAAAACCCAGCGATGCCTGGAGCACACCTTGGTCCCTTTCTGGGATGGAAAGGGTGAGGTGGGCACCGCCTGAGCTGCTGCTGCTGCTCTGACTTCCGGAGGATGGAATGCAAATCAGCGATTTCAGTTGTATCGGAGCTGTTTTCAGAAAAGGCCTTTGCGATGTTCCCGGTGTTCCCTGCCGGGACTCGGTGCGCAGGGCTGGGCGGGCGGAGCGGAGCTGCCGCGAGATGGCAGCAGGCGGCTGACGGCGGCACAGACCTTGGAAAAACAGGTGGATAGTCAAAAAGCACAGACAAGTTACTATGGAAAGGTTTGCCTTAGGCTTTTGACACAGGAATGAGTCATTAATGTGATATCTGTAAGCAGTTGTAGGTTGTGACATTTGAAATTCTTGAATGATGTTTGTAAGGATGAAGACTTAAAGTTTGCTTGATTGCACTTGCTCTTTGTCCCCAAGGCTGTGGAATAGCTGGGGACAATGCCTTGTAGCAGGGTTAGGTGTTATCTACCGAGATGCTCTCAAAATTAGCACATAAAAAACCTGTGCAGCTCAATAGCACTTAAGCTCCTTTTTTGTTATTTAGTCCCTTGCTGAGTATCAAGAAAAGATTTGTATTTTCTAATGTCTTTCCTCCTCTAAGCTTCATTTAACTTACCTTACATATTTAAAAAGGAAAATGCTGAACACAAGATTGCCTCCACCTTTTAAAATGCAAAAACTTTATCTTGGGAATGGTGGAAGACATATTGTAAATAGAAATTTCTGCACTGTTACGTTATTTAGCATCTGTTAACATGTTGTTTTCAGACCTCGAATCCTATTCTATTCCCAGACTTATTGTTTGGAAAGGAGAAACATGGGTCATGTCTACAGATAGATAGCATCTCTTTTACACTTTTGCTATAGATGACCACCTGTTCAAGTTAACAGACTTTCTGCCAAAAGAAAGAGAATAATATTAATTGAAAAGCAGTGTGTTTTCCAAATGAGCATTTGTGTGGTTTTGGTGTATTATTTTGTCTTGAGGTAGTTTTTGCTGTTGTTTGTTTGTTTTTTCTTCTTCAAAATGGAAAATATCTCAGTATCTCGTGTGCTGAGCAGTAACTGCAGGGAGTACAGTACTATGTTGGTGGCTATAATGAGGCATATACAGGTCAGTGTACAGTATAGTGACTATCCTGTGTCTTGGATGATGGCTGAAACGTGCCAGTCGTGCCACATCAGAGCCCCTCTTTTTCACAGCTTCTAATTCTGCATGTAAAGAAATGTGTCTGTATACTAGTTAAAACATCTGCAGTGAGCTTGGTTATTCTGGTCCTTCACAGTCAAATCAGACCTCTTCAGGACATACATGGTTTAATGTGTAGGTGCCAATCTGTTGTCTGTGGGCCCATTTACATGTACAAGCATTCTGTAGCCGTTTGTGTCAGATTTACTGGATTCACACAGTGCACAGTTCAATGTTTGTGTGAAATGATGAATTTGCTGCAAGTGAGCTCTCTGCAGTGGTTGTATCTGCAATTCTGAACATCCAGAAGTCTTGAATGCCTGAATTGCACACCAAAACTTAGCACTGCATGGGTACTGTGAGAGTGCATTGAGTCAGTGGGGAGACTGCCTAGCTCACTGGTGTCACGATCACTCCAGGTCCCAGCTTCTCCTGTGCTGCTTCCTGGGGTGCTCCTGCTGTATCCCAGCTCTTCGCTGCCTGCAGTACCTCTGCAGCTAATGCAATATCTTAGCCAGCTTCCTTGGCACTGTGATCCTTTCTGAGAAAAAGAAAATATATGTTATTTGCTATTCCCAAGAATGGCTTTCCTCTTTTGGCCTTTTGTTTATGTCTGCTTGCAGATAGCCCCTTTCAACAAAGCCATACTATTGCTCCTTATAAGCTTGGAGGTGTGCAAGTAGCTCAAGATTCAGCTCCCTAAAGAGCTGAAGAATTTTAGATGGAGGATCATTCCATCCTCATATCCATCCCTGCTTTGTCCCTGTACAGCTCTTGCAATTACAGCATACACCTAACAGACATCTGACAGCATAGGAAGGTGTTTGAGTTACATCAATGCTGGATTAGTTTATTGTTTTCTTACTGCAGTCTATGTATTCTTAAGGTGAGTGAAATGCTGCCAGTACCATCGTGAACTTTCAGTCCTTTCTGTTCACTTGGGATTTGCAAATCTTTCTGTTTTAGCTGAAAACAGCAGTTGAGTAGACTCTCTATCTTATCTATAAGTGGTACCCTGCAATTTTTAACAAAGACGACGCTATTCCATTAAATTCTGTTTTGTCTGAAGAGAAAAGAGAATTTATATGAGAATAGACTTTTCTTTTAGGGCTATTGTTGTGATTCTGGTGATATCAGTTGTAATGTCAGTGATGGCCAGATAGAATCATTAGGGAGAAGCTGTTCATCCAACATGCAGACTATTTTTGTCTGCAGCGGAGATGAACTAACAGGATGCTGCACCTGCCACATTGACTGTCGTGTTTTCATTGTCAGCTGATCCACTACATGAGTCACTATCCTTAAGGAACTCTTAGGTTTTGATGACCCCTGGGAAGCTCTGTTCCACCTTGTCAGCTTTTCCTCCAGTCACTGAGAGCATATGAGCCATAGTGAGGTGCACAGCAGCACCTGTTTTTGGATGTGGTCTGTCATGTGGTCTGTCACGGAGCTACAGGCAGATAAATCCATCCAAGGTGTTGTAGGAGCTATACATCATGCTTGATGGTGTGATTCACATTTGCATCTTTCCATCAGAATGGACTTTTAAGTAGATCTAATATGTAATGTAGTATCAGTGTTCATGACAGGACCTTTGACAAGTCTAGCAGCACATGCCAAAGGACCTTGGGACCCCCTGAGACTTACTGACCTTCTAATGAGTTCATCCATCCCTTTTTGACCCTTCCTCATCCTGTAGTAACCGCTGCAAGGGAAGACTTCAGATACATGCCAACTTCTGTGTGGACAGAACTAAGCCAGTTAGCATGTATTGCAATTTGCCATAGGGCAAAAGGCCTGGTTGTATGAATAAGTTGAGACTTCCACCTCAATAAGATTGTGCTGGAATATAGCTTGTTAGACACACTCAGTGTTACTGGACATTTTATAAGTTTCTTGGATGCACGCTTGCTGGGTTTTTTCTTCCATGGGAAAGTTTGTTTTTTCTGCAGATTTCAAATCTGTGTGTGTGTGTTTCAAAGACAAAACGCATTCCTTTGCCTGTCTCCCGATATAGATGTGGTTTTCTTTTCTCAACCTATGATATAAAGAATTGCTCTCTCTCTGAATTTCTAAACATTTTCTGGCATTTGAGCAGTTTCAGTATGGAGCTTAAAGAAGAAAGGAGCTAACTCTGTACTTGGGCAGAAATAGCCCAAATCCTTCTGAACAATGGAGTAATTTAATAAATATTATAAGACAATAAGCCTTCTGATACTGGAGTCAAAGAGTCTTGTTTCACCCCGCTGGGACTCCAACAGCAACCATTGGTGACCCCTGAGACTCAGGACAACACTCAGTCAGAATTGTGCAACTTTTATGGCTTCTAAATAACGTTCAAGTGCTAGAAATCTGTATGAGGAGATCATGTGTTACAAATCCAGGGTTACCCTAAGATAGGACCGTAAAAGAAGATGACAATTTTTGCAGAGTTGTCCTGTAGTCTTTTTTTAAAAAGATGTGAAGCAGCTACTCCCTATGAGACATAGCACTTCCTGTGAAGACTGATAGAGAGGGATAAATACTTGGCTAGAGATGTCAAGAATAAAGTTAGTGCCTTTTGCTATTGTGGTAACAATGTGAGGGTTTTAGTTCAATTTAGATTTAAACCTTTCCTTGATTTTCATGCAAAAGTATTCACTTTTGTTTTCATACATGCGTAATTTAGATTTATGAGGGTGGAAAGTACCATTAGGATCAGGTAATCTGACCTAAACAGAGTCCATAGACTTTTTCCTAAGCTTGTGCCTACATTTCAGTTATCCCCTCTGGCTGACTTCCAACAAGTTACTGAAAAAGATCTCCAGTTGCGATTTTAATATTAACCTTCTGTCGCTCATTGTTTCCTTCTCCCCCTCCCCGTTTGTTATATCCTCTGTTACCTGTCTCCTGCTCCTTTTGGCAATTTCTGTCATGCTTCATGCAGATGCAGCCCCTTTAATCTTTATTTAATTGCTTTCCTGTTCTTCTAATAAAGCCTGAAGACTCCTTTTTCAGTAAGGAAAAAGGATTTTGTGTTAATTAGCCTCTGTGCATATGGTTAGGGAAAAAATACTAATGTTTTTGTGTGGTGGGACAGTAGAAGCCTGGAATCTAATCTGTGCTGTATGTCAAAGATTCATGAAGCTGTTATATACCATAATTAATTTCAACTTTTATTTTTCATAGCAGGAGCTATGCTTTCATTATAACCTGAGAAATGAGAACCAGTTTTTTATAATAGTGACCCAGCTTTAGAGGAAACTGTTTTTTTTTTATTTCTGATCCAATTATCTGTTTGATACCTAATATCCCTGCCTGCTGAAATAATAAAAAAATTAAATGCTTTAAATTATTACTTTTCTCCATGATAGCTACACATGGAGTCTGAGATGCTGCCTCCTGAATGTATTTCAGGTTTACTGAGCTGTGATGCTTGGGAAGTATCTTGCCCAGCTGTCTCCTCATTTTGTATTTCAATGACAAGCACATAGAGTATCAGGACTTTTAAAGGTGGTCCTAAATTCCCTGTCTGGTCAGAAAAAGTGGGTGGCTTTGGCATCTTTTAGAGAAATGGTCTTTGTCCTAAGTTTGGGCATTTAAGTCATCCACAAAGTACAGTCAGGCATCTTTCCAGACAGGCAACACAACGATGCGGAGTTGGGACATAATTTTCCTGAGTGAAAATAGATGTTTAATTAAACAGCAAGACTACTTCATGTAATGTACAGGAGTGGTGATTGGACTTGATACTCTTTATATGTTAGGCAAATAAGAGGCTTATGTTTTCCTTGAAATGATTGTTCAGAGTCTCAGAAAAAAATCCAAGTTTTTGATGTCATCTTTTCGTGTAAGTGAGGGCCCGTAGGTATTTCACAGGCAGGCTGGGTTTTTGAAGTGTGCAAAAGTTGCTTATAAATGCTAGATCCTTATTTTGTCACTTAATTTACATAACCACCATATGGCAACAGTCCATCTACCACATACTGGCTGTAACTAATTTTAACATTATTATTCATCTTTTTTCCAGCAACAGAAGGAAAGAACTTCTGCCATTTGGAATTGTATACCTTACCTGATGTGTAGTAAAATGGTGTGTTCTTCCTTAGATAAAATGCAGTGTCATCATTGCAGAGCTGAAAACTGGAAAACAGAACACACAGAGCTGTAAAATAGGACTAATTCCTGAATTGTTTCTGAGTATTTAGTGACAGTTTGTTTTGATTAAGGTTTAAGGTTTCTCTGCTTACCCATTGGTAATATGATGGAGATGATCTGTTGAGTAAAGTGGTGCAACTTGGGAATAGTTGTCTGAATAGGTGGTTGATAATGGAGAAAAATGACTGAAAGGAGGAGAGATGTTGAGCTGAATATTCAGTCTCCCTCTTGGAAAGAGAGAGCAGAAGAGAGCTGGCCAAGGTCTAGATTAGCTGACTGATCTATAAGATCTAGTTTCTTAGCCAAATCATTAAGCCTTGAAAGGTAGCTATTAATCATCCATAAAGACTTTTGTGTCCTCTCTAGAGCTTTGCTCAGGGGAAGCAGAGCCAGCCCGGGCACGTGCACAGGGTTCGGAGAGGGCAGGCGGCCGCTGCGGACCAGGTACAGCCACTGTGCTGATCTGGGGAGGGTGAGAAACAGGAACACAGCAAGGCACGGCTATTTAATCTGTGAAACAGGCCAGCTGGTCGTGATGAAGAGATTGCTTTTAAGGATGCAGGATCTTAACTCTTTTTCTGACAATATTTAGGCAAGCTGAGAATGATAGGGGTGCAAGGAAGATGCTGAGTCTATCTTTACTCTGAGGCATGGTCAGTTGACTTTTTCAAGGAAGGTTTGTCTGGCCTCCTCTTCCAGCAGTTCATTCTTACACTTCATTATTCTTGCCAACAGAAAATTCTCTTGGCTTGAGGTGGAAACCTTGCTGTTAAAATCCAAGCCTGTTAATTTTTTTTGTTCTCCTGGATAAATGTAGGGAACTAACTGTTTGATCTCTCCCTGCAGCAGTATTTTATGTGCTTGAAGGCTGTTAGCATGTCATGTTTAGTTCTTAAGTTGTTTGGACTCAAAAACTCACTGCTCTGTGTTTCCTCCAGGGTCATGTTTCCTGGAACTGTTCTTGCAACTCTCCTCCGCATGCCTTCCAGTTGGCCCACTTGAATTTTTACTTACTTATTTGTTTTTGTATTGTGAGAACAAGGCAGCATCACAGCTGTGCCTTGCAGAGCAGAGGGCTTTCGCAGATTTTTGCATTCTGTACTCAGGCTCATGCATAATTCTGGTGGTACCTTAAGAAACCTGTTGTAGCTTGATGTTGACTTCTGTTCGGATTCTCTTTTATATCATTCAAGGTCCTTTGCTACACAACTGATTTCTAATTGCCTGTCTTCTGTTCTGTATTTGTGTGGTTCATTTGCTCTTACAATATCTTCAACTTGTCTCTGTTGGGGTGCATTCTGTTTTCTTTTTCTCAGAGGTTATTTTCTTCTTTTGTCTACAGTATTATTTCCTCTGCAATAGGTTAATTTCCTTCTAGGTTCTTGCCATCTGTAAATTTAATATGCACTCCCTGAATCATGGAGTAAATATTGGAGTGTATTGCAGCCAGGACAGACCCCTGGTGAACCCCATGTGACACATCCTTCTGTTCTGATGCTTACTCATACATGGCAGTGCTCTGGGAGAAAATGCAAACCTAGATTCCCAGTTTGAGAATTTTGTGGCCATATGATTGTAATTTTTACTTTCTCCTGGCTTTATGTATTACATTAATGACATTCTTTCTACTTAATTTTGAGAAATAATTATACAGTAAAGACATCTAAAAGAATGCAGAAGTTGAAAACTGTCTTGCTATGGCATATTGTTCAGGTCTGTTTGAAGAGGAAATATTGGCTGATATACTGGAAGAAAAGGAAAGAAAGACTGTGGTACTGTACTCCCCCGCCCTCCAGGTATAATGTCTTTTTTGAGGTACAGTTTGTCTCAGCTGGCAGCAGGCCCTGCAAACTTAAATGAAGACAAGCTTTGTGATTAAAGAAAAAGGCAGTTGTGACTCTTTTTTTGGTATACACTAATTCTTTTGATATTTAAAATCAGAGTTGTGTTAACAACTGTGTTTACCTTACAGCATTGGCCCAGTCTTTCATTTTTCATGGGGAGATCAGATGCATTAGAAGCTACTTTTTAAGAATTACTTCTCAGTTCCAGGGTGCTGAGGGTTAAGGAGGAGTTGAGCAGTTATGTAATATTTTTTTTTTTTTCTTTAAATACAATTTTTCAAGAAAGACAACTTCTTTTGATACATGATGTATATTTTTTACCATTTCCAATTGCAGTGGAACATTTTTCTCTAACTTTTGTTACTTGTCTTGGGTGTTCTCACGTCATCTCATGAGAGCAATAGCTGTCTTATTGCTCTGGGACTCAGTATCACAAGAACTTGATTGACTCAGTTTAGGGTGACAGAATTGCCTGGATGATGGGAAGGAAAGACCTTCTTGTGTAGTTCTGTTACTCTGTTTTTTTCTTTTGCTACCAGCAATGTCGTGATTCCCAGCTTTCCTTTATCCTTCATTTCACTTTTGACTGCTCTTTGCTTTTCCTTTCATTCTCTTTTGTTTGTTCTCTTTTGCAACTGTCTTCCCTGCAGGAGGACATTTGGTGTGTGGGGAGGTGAGGAGAAGCCTGTTACCAGTCAAAATATCTCGTATTTTTCCATTCCTTTCTTTATTTCACACTTCCCGCTCCACTTCTGACAGCAGAGCAGCTTCCCAGTGTGAAAGCCTCACTCCTTGCTCTCATGGTGGGGACAGCACTGAGGGCAGTCATCTTTCCATCCCTGATGGGACTCTGCATCAGGCAGCCTTTTTTTATATTATGCTGTATTCTAACTAAACTTAGACTTAAGTTGATGGTTTATTATTTTTTTAAAAATTTCAAACAAGGCAAACTTTATATTAATAAAAACTAGAAAACTAAGTTTTTAAATTGAGAAAGCTTAGAACTCTGGAAAAAGGCAAACAAGAAGGTAAAAAATCCCAACAATTTCTACTCTTTTGGGTGAGTCCTTGCTTTAGCTGATCCAGTAACTTCCTGAGTTATAGCAAACTCTCTCCAGGCTCCTCATGTCTGGGAAGTTCTTTTTGTTCTTCCTTGAGCTGCCAGGCTCCTTGGTGCTCCTTGGCATGTTCTCTTTCCCTGCAATGATTTCATTGCTTCATCTGTTGCCTTAAGCATACTGTAATCACAACAAGCAACTCTCCAAAGATGTCTTCCCTCTTAAGTTTTGGCTGATACTGTGTTTTCAAAAGAAAGTAACAAGAACTTAGAAGCAGTAAATAGAAAAGAATCTGTCCCCCTTGCAGTTGAGCAAGAGGGATTGTCTTGAGCATTGGTGAGTGCATGGGGACAGAGTAGATGAGCAAGACATGTACAGTTACAGTTTTTTTGTTAGAAGGAAACTCCTGATAAAATAAGATAAATATAAAGCAGGATTCTGAATATCATTACTTGTCTGGGATTTTGGAAGAGGAAATTCACAGTTAAATCAGAGTATATTTTTATTTAAGTGCCCCTAGTGACTATGATGTACTTATTTATTTATGCCAGTGCCCACACTTAGCTGACCGCTTTCCATGCATTCAGGAGAAGGCAGTTCCTGGCCTGAAAAATTGCAGTCTAAGGCTGGAGACAGGTGGATATATACAGATTAGCTGTATTTGTTGAATTCCTAATAAATCAGGAAGATGATTGCTTATCTGATACCAGTGGGAAAAAATTGCTTATGATTGATCTATATGATCTAAGAAGAGGAGTTTTTATCTAGACTGAGAAATATTTCCTATACTGTAGTACAGTTTCACAGTTTGATCAGTATTTACTAATAGGTCTGCTTTCCTGAAACGTGAGATATGCAAAGATTAGCAGTGTGCAAAAATGTATATCTTAATCTGATAAGGTTAAACCATTATTGCTATGGATTTAAGAGGAACAATTTGGCAGGTGTGATATTTTAAAAAAGCTAAGGTTGCAGTTACACTTGCAGAAAGACTGACTGGCAGGGAGGAAAAGTAAGGTGCTGGTGATCTGTGTGGGAAGGGGTCTTTCTTGTGATGTCAAGTGTTCAGTGTGTCGGAGCGGGGTGTGTGTTGATTCTCTTTCCCTTTTAGTTCTCTCTACTTCAGATTTTAGCTTGTCCTCTGCTCCCTCAGAGACATCACTGAATTGTGAACTGAAATAATTTCACCCATTGGGTCCTGTTCAGACAAGTCTCCCTATAATCTGATTTATTACCGTTAAAAAAAGTCTGCTAATCCTTTTTTTCTTTTTAGCACTTGCATAGAAAGGTTAGGTGCTTTGCCCATAGCATGGTGGGTGGTATGGCTGTGCTTGTTTCACAATATCTCCTTCCTTGCACATTATCTCTTTCTTCAGTGAGTGCTTCACCCTGCAGACCATGGCCCTTTTCCTCCCTGTCAGACCCTTTGGTAGGGGATGCTCATTCTTGCAAACATGCACTGCTTACAGAAGGCAGCTGCCTGACCACAGCAATGACTTGAGTGCTGCTTTTTTTCTTTTCCTGTGCTCATAGGCTTAAACCCAGGAGCTGTGAGAACATCCTGCACAGTAGGAGCTGCAGGACATCCCTGCAGAAATTCAGTATTGAGTCCTGTGTTTGTAACTCAGCTGCAAGCATGCCTTCTAGGAAAGTATGGCATCTGAGAGGCTGCAAAAAATTACTGATTTACAGTAATCCCAGTTTAGTTGTTCCAATGGGTAATAAATGTTCCCTTAATTCTAATTAGAATTCCTTTGGTAGTGATTTTCATGTTGGGTTTTGTTGTGTTTCTGTTGGTCTAATAGGCTAAGAAAGCATCCAAACCCTTGTTTTCAAACTGTATTTTTAAGAAATGCGCTGGAGCCTTCTGGAACTCTGGAACCTTCTTGTGGTTTGTTTATAACATTTCTTGGCTTTCTGTGTTCTTAAATACTGACACTGGACTCAGGTTCCAATATCTGAATTACAATCTCAGCTGACAGAAGGTATGGATTTTCAGCAAGTCTTTCTAACAATAGAAAGAGAAGACATTGACAATTTCTATAACTGTAGGCTCAAAAGTAATCTTACAGCAAATTTGAGACATTTCATTACAGTCTGACTTTTAATAGGTTTAGTTTTTAATTTTTAATATGATGTGTTGTCACCAAAGATGCAAAAATCGTATTATAAATAAATTTAAACCCAAATAATGTATATTTAAAAACACAAGAGAAGTGTCATGAAAATCAAAACATCTTCATCTCCTTTTCTAAAATACTTTTCTTATTTAAACTTCACCTCCCTCTGGGAATGTTGAATTTTCTGATGAAGAATATCAGGAAAAAAATCCCAATTAGCTCAAATCAGCTGGGCAGTATACAATTGTCCTGCTTGTTACAGATTCATTCTTTACATATCTGAAGATCATACTATGCCTCATAATCATACTCATGTTATGAGCTTTATTTTTTCATTGGCCATTTCCCTTAAACCAGGGTTTTTCTCTCAGTAATTGAATTACAGGGTACTGCTTTTCCAGATTTGGATGTTTGACCTATATTCTTTGTTTGGATGAAACTAGCACTGCAAGCACCCCAGCCTCTGTGTGGAACTGACCCATTCTTATCACTTCTGGCATGCTGCCAGAGTTTGTACACTAGCTGCAGTGATTCTTTGTATTCAGTTCAATAATAATGGTATTTCTTACATTTGAACCAAGAATATAAACTCCATGCAACACCATTTGAAATACTTCTATTTAGAAACGTATAAGCCTAAATTTCAGTTGAAATCCATTTTATATTCAAGAATCTGCCAGTGGGTGATGAACTAGATACTCATATGAAGCTTTTTTCATCTTATTTTTCTTATAACTCTATACTTGTTTTTAAACAGAAGGTCCTTCACAATGATGTAGAATAGTTTGCCAAAGCCTGTTATGTCAGTGTAATTTTTTTTATCACCTAAACTTCTAATCTCTTGCAGTAATGGTATTTGTGTGACAAAGCCTGTTTTATATAATTCTTACTGACTGACCTTAATTATGCTACCATACTTATGGCAAATGGCATCCCTATCAGCCTTCCATCACTTTGTGAGCAATCAATACAAGTCTATCCCTTTAGGTCATCCCTTTTAACCTTCATAATATATAATTAGCTTTTTGCCATTTTTTTCTTCTTTCCCCATTGCACAAATATTTCTTAAAAATCAATGTTAATCTTCTCCCAAACTTTCTTGTTTTTTGAAGAAACTCAAGGACAAGGCTCTTCTAGCTCCTGTGAGATGGTGAGGCTGTCTGAACTGTTCACACATCCTATTCTCAGATGCTGGGAGGCTGTTTGAGCTAAAGTTGTGTTACACCTGGACATATACAGTGGGGAAAGGTGTTTCAGCTGAAACTTTATACTTGCTTGACAGTAATTTGGAGAAAGTTTGCCTCTCATGTTTGGTGGCACATGTTCAGCTGGACAGAAAGGATAAGGCAGCATGAAAGGCAGCATGTGTAAGTCCCTGAGCATGGCCCCAAGCTGGGAAACAAGAACTGTTCTGTGTCCTAGCTCACTCTGCCATGCCTGTTCTGTGGGACTTTGTGTACCCTGCAGATAACAAACTTGCTGCTTCCTTTTCTGAAAAACAAAGGATGGCATCTGTGCTTGTTTGTTATATATTGAATCGCTGAAAATTTTATAAATTATTTTACACTTTTGCTAACAGTTTTACGGTTTAAAAATGGTAAAATTGTATGTCTACCTCTTCAGTCTGGTCAGGCTTCTGAGCTACAGCCCATTACCTCAGTTATGGCAGGAAAATAGGGAAAATGTGCAGTCACTAAATGTGTGTGCATGCATGCTTGAAGAAACTGGCTGAGGATTGTATTTTACAACAAAGATGTGAAGACAGTAGGGGAGAGAAATTTGCTTTACTTTGAGTTTTAATAAACTTTTTGATACTTTGCAGCCTTGAATTTGGTTTGACCCACTGCAGCAAGGACCTTTGGTGTGGTAAGTTAAGGTATACTGTCACCTGCAGTTGGAGATTGGTAAGAAGATGACACTAAAAGGACACCAGGTAGCTGATGGCCCTGTTGGACTCAAGTATCAGAACGGACATGTTAATATGTAAAATCCAAACATGTACAGCATGTACAAACATGTCAGCACATGGCAGAAATGTACAATGATTTTCCACTTTTCTTACTGATTTTATGAACTGTACATACACAGGCTTGTTAATCTCCTCTGGCCTGAGGAACTGGACTTGTGACTTCTTAAAACTACAAACAAGAGTTTTTTAAGTTAAACAAATCCATTTTAGTCATAAGTATCTGAATTGATCATAGCATCATTTATTGCACATGACAGAAAGTATGATTGACCAGATAAAGATTGCATGCTATGTTTTGGAGTTCAGAATTTGCATAAAATGTTGGCTTTACAATGCCTAGGATTTAAATGTTCAGATCTTCAAATGTCCAGTATTTCTGAAGCACATGGGATTAAATTAGTTTAGTAAACTGATCCCCTTGAAGACAACAGAAAAAAAAGCCTTAGGCTAGTTGGCCAAGTTCCTATTGATTTCCAGCTGGCAGGTTGATATCATCTCCTTCTTCCTGCTTACATAATGCAGTCGTTAAAAAATAATGTCTTGCTTTCTGTTTTATGATTGCATTTGATTTCTCTGAGAGTCTGTTGTAGCAAATGTGTGCAATATCAGCCTTTGTGACATAAAAAAAAAATCCAATTTTCTATGTATAAAATTGGATATAATTTCATCTTTGACTTCCCTACATCACTAATACATATCTTTGAAAGAAATGTGAGATCCTTTTGATACTTTGAGGGCAATAGTATGCAAAGCCATCATTGTCACATACTATTTCAACTTGTTTTATTATACTCTAGTCTTCCACAGCCCATTTTGTATCAGCTCTGGAACTGTGTCTGTAATCTGGCTTGGGAATATATTTGCTGTGGCTACACTTGCCATGGGGTTTGCCAAGCTAAACAGAAACTGGCAAAAGCCTTCTCCATCATGTGTCCAAAACAAACAGCCTGCCGTGGTAAGCACTTAGTCATGTCATTGTTTAGATGCTTATTTTGCTTACGAATCTCATTGGGTGGGCTTTCACTCTAAAACTACTGGGTTTTCTCAGAAAGACCCATGACCAGATTTCTCTGTCCATACAGCTTTAAACTAGTGTATGGCCTGATTGATCTTAAAAAGAGAGTGAAGTTGGAGGCAGCCACATCTATCTTTATTCTATTCCCACTTCCCACAGGCTTCACAATGTGCAGCTGCAGAGCTAGGTCTGTGCTTTGGCATGGAATGTTTTCCATAACATTTTATTAATGTAGTAGAATATATGGCTGAACTCGTGTTTTCAACTGGTTGTCACCTCTAACTGCTGCTGACAGTATCTTAGTGTGCCAAAATTCAAAAGCAAGGTAAAAGTTTGCTCTTCCTAATGTGGGATTTGGTATGGGCTTATTTCAGTTGCTAAAAATTTGTCATCTCTTTCCATTCAAGATGCTACAGTGTACCTGCTGGCCTCTTGCTGCCACTCTAGAGAAGTGAATGTCTCTCTTGTGGCCGGTGGTCATCTCCCACTTGCACCTCCCTTGGACAGGACAAACATTCCTAGACACCTTTTGCAGTTGGATAACTGGACTGAGCTCTTGGTGCCTTTTATCCAAACGTCCTGCCCAATGGCTGCTTAACCTTGAAAGTTTCTAAATGTCTTTGCAGATTTTCTTCAACTCAGTCTGCAGTGCTGCCTCCATACCAAAACTTAAGTGGATCCCAAAAGTAGGCAGAAGAGCATACAAAATCCCTTGAAATGAGCCTTCCTGGCTCACTGCCAAAACGATGTCTCTCCCTAGTAGTAATTATACGTACAGTGTTTCTCAGGGACCTCTTATACCTGTAGCACTCACCCAGGAGGCAGAGACATGCATGGGATGCTCTCTCCCACTGCAGGACTTGAGGTTCACAGCCCCTCTGCTGTAGGAAAGCACTGTAGCCATGGAGCAGCATGAAGTCTCCTGGTGAAACCAGGAGCGTGTGGCTCAGCAGCCTCACCAGGATTTAGCTGTGAAGAGGCAGGATGCAGTGGAGTGGGGAGAGCAGGGTTCTCTCTGCTGCACAGGAGTCTTCTCACTGAGTTCCTATCTGAAGTTATGGAAGGAACTTGGGTATCTGACTCTAAATTTCATTCTGGAAGTCAGCCTGAAAGTTAGGTGTTGGCACCTTTAAATTTTTCACTGGATCTAACCCAAAAAGGTAGAAAAAATATCTGAACCGTTCTCCTGTGCCTGTAATGATTTCATACACAGCTTTGCAATTGTGCACCCTGTAATGTTGATGGGTAAATGTCAGTGCTGACAGCTCTTGTGATTTGGGCCATAACTCTTGTGAAATATGTGACCATTTGTAAAGACCTGGAAGGTGGATGAAAACCAGGATGCACTAAGTTTCCATTAAAAAAATAAAATAAAAATAATTTTTTCTTCAGTTGGTGTAAAAACCTTGAGAATTTGTCTTCAGTGGAAAGCTGAGGCCCAGAAGATAAATATAACTCCAAGTGTAATAAATGACCAACATTCCTAATTTCAGCTAATACAACTCTGAGCCCTGACATGACTTTTTGATTGAATTGTAGCTGCAGAACTGAACCTGGCAGAGTTATAGAACAGTTGGCTGAACATTAGAAGTGGTAAATGGATGGTGTGGGTATCAGACTGATCAGGCTCGAAAACAAGAAATCTCTCAGGTCATTCCAGAATAGATCAATTATTCATTCACCTGGCATTACAGGTCACTTAATCATATATAAACTACTGTCTAGAAAACTTTTAAATGAAGCTTTATTGCAAGCCTAAAAAGCCTGTTAACTTTTTCAACTCTAAGAGAATATTTCAGGGGATTTTTGCAAGGAGTCAACATCCACAGAAAAGTTTTCTGCTTTCCCCTATGCTATTTTACATCATTTTCATTTCATGCTTTTTTTTCTGCTGAAGAATTACTGTGTTATGTGGCACATGCAAGCACTGTGATAGCAGATACAGTGCATCAGGATGAAGTAGTCTTGTTGGTACCAAGTATGTCCTCAACAGCTGCAGATGACTGCTTTTAAATTTTAAAAGAATTGTTAAACCCCTCTAGTCTTTATGCAAGCAAGTAGTACCAGCTGATTAAAACACGTTCTTTTAGCAAAGCCATTTCTCAAAGCAAGGTTGTTAATGGATGCAAATGTAATAACCTGGGGCTTATTTGCTTATTTTAAGTTTTTAATAAGTTGCATGTGTTCTAAATACTCATTGAAGGTAGTGCTATTTTGAAGGGGTGATTGTTAAGAAAAGAAATCTTCAAGCAAACATCAAGTGTATGAGGGGGAAAAATCTGAATGTCTCTATTAGCTTTTCATTTAATCCCAAAATTAAAATTGGCTCCACTGAGAAAGAGCTTCAAAAATTACCTAAATTAACCAAATTAACTTCTCTAGAGATTTTAAATTTAATTGTAAAAGCATATTTTTAACTGGCAAATAGGAGAGTAAATTACTTTTTTTTTTTTTTAGCAAATGTGTATATGTTTTAGTCTTTAGTTCCTTTCAGTCAATTAAACTCTTTTCATGGCTGATATGACAGCTTTATATATTTCAGTTCAGAAGCAGAAGCATTTCAGAATCCTAATGAGGTGTGCTTGAGTCAAACGTTCCTCCACAAGGCTGCAATTATGAGTGTTGAGCATTAAAATCCTTTTTATCCAATAGCTAGTTGATGGGATACAGCTGTATTGCACTGAGAAACCTGGACCCAAATGGACCACCTTTTGGAAATCTTCTAAAGGATATGGATGTGTTGTACACCAGCACAAGCTTGCTTCAATTTCAGATTCAGCTCTGGAAGGTGTTGTGCAAGATTTTCATGGCCCCTTTGGGCTTGCAGAAAGAAAAACTCATGTGTTGAATCAGGGTAAAACCCTGTTTCCAATTAAGTTTTGTGTTGGTATTTCCTTTCCCCAGAGTATGTGAGGCTGCAGAGCTCCTCTGTTTCAGCTGTGTGAGTACCAATAGATCTGTGCTGACAGTGATCTACATTAGGCAGAGTCTGGATTTAGGTGGAAGTGGTCAGATAAGATGCCCCCACTGGCACAGACACTTCTGACTGTGCAATCAGAGCACACACAGCCCACCTGAGCACTGGCAGCCCCAGTACCTGCTGAGGCCTTCTGCTGGACTGTGCTCCCTGCACTAAGAGGGCAGGTGTGCCCCAGTCCTGGGTGCTGGTGTGAGGCTGTGCTTTCCTCTTCCTTCCCAAGCCCCTGGAGGAGAGGCAGCCCTTTCACAAGAAGAGGCAGAGAAACCAAGGCTCAGAGCAGGAGCATCTGATCTGTCTGTTCTGAGGTTATGGAGGGGAACATTGAGGGCAGTGAGGTCTAGTCTAAAGCTAATACCCCCCTTGTTACTCTCCTGAGACTCCCTCTGTAATCGATGGAGAGAGACTGTGACATCTGTAAGTCCATTTACCACCTTTTTTGAGTCACCTGTTCCAGGATGAAGTGGTTGCTCTGGAGAGGACTATTTCTCCTGGTTTTAAAAAACAAGCTTAGGGTTTCTGTTATATGCCTTATCCAATAAGGCATGTGAATTTTGGCTCCTGGACAATCACTGTCAAGCTCCAAAACTTGTCACAGATCATGGTGCACTATTCAGCTTAGTGATAAATACATTTAGCATCTCAACACCTGTGACCTGCAAACCCCAGCCTGAAACTCACTGGTGTAACCAACGCATGCTAGTTAAATGTTGTAAAACAAGTTATTTTGTAATGTGGACAAGCTCATTTGATGTAAGTTACTGAAGTTTATATTTGTTTATTGCTTCATGTGTTTGAAATTTCAAGCAAGAGTCTGTGCTAAGGTTTTGAAAGCTCATAAGTAATAAAGATACATTAACATGCTTAACATATTTTAATCCAGTCTTCCTGCATTTTAAAATAAGCATGAAGCATTGCATGTTGCAGGGCTAATTTTGTAGAAGCGCAACTTCAGATTTTACTGAGTACAGTTTACACTTATACTGGAATACAGTGCAACTGCAGGAAAGAAAAGTAATTTTTAAGTCTTTGACTCATAAATCCATTGAAATAATATGATTAATAGGGTTTCTGTTGATCAACAAGCTAGTATTTTTATACCACTATGTACTGTTTATATGATTTTCCCCCGATATTAGGAAATAGAAGTGGCAGAAGTGATTTGCAGCCATTTCTTCTGTGGACTTTCATCCAACACTTATCAGTAGTGCTTATGTGGATCTATCCTCACAAACAAATTATTGATATTTTAAAACTTTTTTTTTCCCCTGATTTAGAATGAATACAAGATATTAAATTTTTCTGTGAAGCAAAAATAATGAAAAGAGATGTTTGGGACACCTGAATACATGATCATTACAGGATAAAATATCTCTCCTGGCCTGAAACTGATTTAAATCTTCATTATTTTTTCAATGTTTATGCAGCATTTCTACAACTGAAGAGAACTGGGGCATTATCACTACAGCCTCCTGAGCTGCTTGAGCAAAAGACAGAATATTGCCCCCAGTCAGCACATCTGTTTGGGCTCTTTCTTGAACACACTCTCTGCCCCAGTGGGTGTTTTCTGACCTGGAGCAGGAAGCTGCACAAGAGAGGGAGAGAAGATGTGCAGAGCAGTCACTGAGCCCGGCAGGAGCCGATCAGGGCGTGGGCACTGGGCCCTGTGTCCGCACTGTCCTGGCTCCAGGGGTGTCCCCTGCACCAGGACTGCTCTGGAGGTGAGGTCTGGCTGCCCAGGGGAGCTGGGGTACAGCTCCTGTCTGGGCTCCATCCGAGGGGCTGATCCTGTTGGTTCGCTCCAAGGCAGCTCCGTGTCCAACCCCAGTGGTGAACAGTGGTGAAAAAGAGGCAGGATGCAAATACAGACATGTGCAGTGAAAGCCAGCCTGGAGAATGTCTGAAATTAGGGCACTTTCTTGATGTCAGGGAATGCTGGTTTCAATCACTGGGTGCAAGGAGTCAGGAAAAGGATGCCTTCATGTGCTTCTGTCATGGCAAATGAACAGCTACAGGGTTGGAGCTCCCATCAGTTTCTCCTCTTACATAACTCCAGCCCCACACAGCCATTTGTTTTCAAATTTCCTTTTTTGAAGCGTTGAATACAAACTAAAAAAACAAAACAAAACAACAAACAACCCAAACCAACAAAACCAATAGTACTTGGGGTAAAAAATAATGAAGAAGAGATATTTTTTGTCTGATTTTCAGTTATTTATTTTAGTTTCTGTCATTCATTGCTTACTTCATCTTCCTTCAAATGTTCGAGCATTTCTAATTTAATCTGCTGAATAAGATTTAGACTATGGACTTTCCAACTAGATCATCCTCAGTATAAATACAGAGATACTATGTTCCCAGAGGAATGTTTTATTTCTTGAAAACTCTTGGCTGGATACTTAAATTAATTCTTCTTCCGATGGAAAGGGCTTCAGTTTGAGTTCAAAAGCTTTTTCCTCAAATTTATCTGTTTTATTGGGCAATGGGCACACATTTTTGTAGTAACACTTTTGTGGGCATTGAGAGTTAATATTGAGGGGAAACACAAGGCAATATGGGAGAAGCAGCTAGTGACATAAAAAATACACAAAAGTTTTGTCAAGTTTTACAAGTGTAGTTGATGTAGTAGTTGTATTTCACACTGAAAGAGCTCTATGCCATTCCTGAGTTGCCCAACAAGACCAATGAGGCAGCATTAAACTGGAAATGCTTCTGCTGCAGAAGTTATCATCAGTGTCTGATAAAATACTCACTTAATTATACCATTAGTGGTTACCTGTCTTCAGGCCAGAGTAAGGCAATGAAGCACAGGAAAACAAATCATTAACCTTAATATCAGTGACATGGCTAAGTGGCTTTTAGATATCCTAGTTTATTTTTTAATACAAGAAAATGCCACTATCATATGAGTACATTACAATTGGTCTTTCTTGATTGAACTAGTACCATTCATTATTTTGTACTTACAGTTTAAACAATGAAGGTTTTATTAAGATGACCTGATCATTGACAAATGAATGTAATTCCCAAACTAGAGATGCAGAGCAGAACACTGGATGACTGTTGTGTCACTGTACTTAATCTTCCTCCCAACTACATTCGATAGGGAATTTGTTGATCCACTTGCACAGAACCTACAGCAAATACAGTTGCACACAAGTTTTCTGATCATCCAGTGTATTAAAAAAAAAGTTCTACCTTCACTTTATAACCACAAGATAGAATTGTGTACATTATTTACAGCTGGTAGCTATTCAATGAACTGTGAAACTTCCCTGTGAAACATGCCATGCATCATGCTAGCCTTTAATTAGTTACAAGGTCTCACTCTCAGAGCTTCAGTGCAGTCTTTCAGCTCTGGCCCTCAGGGCAATACTGGGACAGTTTTCAAGAGTGTAACCTCAATGTGGCATGGGCTATATTTATCTTAACAAGTCACACAAACCAGCACAGGTCTATAGAGCAAAATATTTGGTACTGATGAGTTGATGTCCACATCACATGTGAATCACCTCAAATTAGGTCTAGCTTGGTCTGCCAGTGATTGTAATGCTTTGGGTGCAGTCCTGGAGCACAACTTCAGCTTCTGTTTTTCCTTCAGAGGAATCCAGTCCATGAGCCCTTAGACTGCTCTGTTACATTAACCAAAGCACGTCATAAGAAGGGACAACTGGAAGGTTTACTTCAAAACTGTGCTCATGATGAAGAGTTCATGTAAAAAGTCAGCATGTGTGAATTTTGAGCAGCAGCTTAACTACATCTTGTTCATGTAAAGGTCAGTAAAAAACTGAACCCTGACTTTTTTTTTCACAGGTAATTAATTAAAGTGATTGCTTAATTTTGTACCAGTTAAGTTTTAGGGAAAAAAATGTAGAATTGTTTCCTTATAAATATATAACTTCTTAATAAATACAATTTTTTGCTAAGTATTTTCCACTTTTAAATACTTGGCACAGAGTTAATTGACTTCTTAAGACCATTTTGAATATTTGTCAGCAACTCCCTGTGGGATGGGTAGAGGAAGGACTCATCAATGCTGGAGCATGAGCTACCACCAGAACAGGCACAATGAGAAACTAGTCATGAACTGGTGGTGTGTGCTCTGAGACCCTGAGCCTGACCTGTTTGTGTGTCTGCACCTTCCCATGCTCCAGTGGTGGATATTCCTCACCTCATTGTGATCATTTGCACTGCTGACATTTACAGCTGAGCCAGTTGTTTAGACTCTTTTAACAGTTCATGGAGAAAAGACACTTCTGAGGCATGATTTACATGTTCTATTTAGATGTCTGTGCTGGTATCAGGTCACTCCCTGCCTGGAAAGTAGCTATTTCTTTCCATTTCCATATTCTTCTTTTACACAGGGAGCCTAGAGGAATGTTCTAAATACAGGAGTTGACATCTTAGATGTTTGAGAATCCTGAAGACCTGTGTATTTTGCCCAAGAAAAGTCACTTCTGAGAACCTAAAAATATATTGAAATGATTCTTACAGCACAGTTTCAAGAGGAATTGGCTAAGAGGGCATCCTCACACACTTATTCTGATGGATCTGGGCACACAAAGTGACACCATAATGTACCTAACATCAGCCTTGTGAATTTACATATCCACTCAGAGAATAACTTCAGGCCAGAAAGGCTGGGTATATATTCTATATATTCAGATATATTCTGCTGCCTGTATGGACACTGTATGGAAGCTGTGGTTTTAGGGAATTCTCAGAGCCTCATCAAAAATGCTCTCCCTGCTCCCTGCTGCATGAGGGTGGGTCTTGCATAATTTAAATTTACAGTCACATTTAAGCAAAGTATTTTTTTTGCTTCAAGTGAGTCTTCATTCATGATTTTGATGATTCCTAGAGCTACAATTCTGTTGCTTCTGCAACAAGCCATGAAAAGAAATGGCTGTGCGAAATAACACATTGAAGTCCAGACAATGGATTAATGGTTTGTTTTCTGGTTGTCTAATAGGCAGTATTAAAAGTAGAATCAAAGTTTACTTTATATCAAGCTTTGAGTATTTTTTTTTTATCTAGGGAGTATACAGAGATTTTGCACACTTAGTTTACAAAACAGTCTTCTGCCCGATTCTGCTGTCCACAAAAATGATAACAATACTAGAGTTGAAGATCAGCTATTTCCATGCATTGCTAACTGAGAGGATTTTGCCAAAAGTCGACAAGGTGGCTGGAACAAAGCAGAGCCTGATCAGCTCCACTTGCCTTTTGGCAAATGACATTGTATGCAAATAACTTATTTGGAAGGGTATATAAATATGATTTTTTTTACAGCTATGTAAAATAGCTATATCCATCTGCTGTCATTTAAGAGGAAAGGTTATGGCTCACATGTTGAAAAGGTAATGCGGCTTGGCCTTCTGATTTATAAACCTTTTTTGTACCTCACCTCAAAGATGTCAGTATTTCAAAGGCTAGTGAAGTAATCACTATATATAGCTTTTTATCAGTTTTTGTAAAGTGGCTTAGAGTGAAAGGTGCTCTTAAACATGATTTCATTTTTCCTTTACTGAAGGACAAAATGAAAGACTAGGGTTTAGAAGCAGCTGAAACTTAGTACTTCTATAGACACTTCATCAATGTAAAACCATACAGTCATTATACTAGAGAACATGCTAGTGGGGACTGTCCCCACTGTAAAGGTGTAAGAATGGATAACTCCCTTTGGGGGTGTTGTAATTTTTAGTTAATTTGCATCAAGTTTCTTCTCTTTAGCAAATGCTTTGTTTCACAACCCTCTCTGCTGACTTCAGTGTTTTGGCTGGTGTGGGAGAGTATTTTGCAGGCTCATCATCCACTTGTATTTTGGAAACACTGTCTTTGGTTCATAAATAAACTATATCCTTCTCTTAAATGTAGTATGTGCCCACCATTTTTGACCTCCAGATGTGTGTCCTTCACATTTCAATCACATTGAGAGGCAAATTCTTATACTGTGTGTTAAGAAAATATCTCAAATTTTATGACATGTTTAGGAGAGATGTGTCACTGTCATCCTCTAGCTCTGTGCAGAAAAAGGAGATGTAAGAGAATATGACACAAGACTTGACCAGTATAAAAATGAGGGCCAAGAGCCCTACTCTGCTCCCATGACTTTGGCAGCCGGTGGTCAAGGCAACTCAGACACGAGACAGTGGTGTGACCCTGGGTGAGGCTGCTGAGGAGAGCTTTGTGAGAAAGCCGTAAGAAATCTCCTTTGGGCTCCCCAGAGCTTTTTTAAGGTCTGATATTCCTTCTCTGCCCTTCCCAGAGCTGTTTCAGCCTTGGTTGTGCCTTGCCATCTAATGAAGATTCTAATCTTCCAACTTGACTTCCTGGCTAGACCTCAGACTTGCATTGCCACCTGTCTAGCAATCTCTGGTCTATGCTGACTTTGGTTGCTGCCACCAGACCTGCCCTGCTTCATACTTTGGCTGTGGTGGGACTTAGTGTCCATGCTGTTCCAAAGGTTTCAAAAACCCATTTACCAAACAGTGTTCATGTGCTGCTCCTTCCAGCAGAACAATGGTTTCCAGCTGCTAAAATCTTCTAGCATAATGGAGCTTGTTAGACAGATTTGGAAATTAGAAACTGAAAATATTCTGATCCTGATCAGAATATTCTGAACTTGCCTGGAAACCAGGCTGCCTTTCCTACATGATGGCTATCTTTCTTTTTAAAGTTTAAGCTTTTACATCTCCTGTTCACTGCTGAAATGTTTATTTGAAATAAGCCACAGTTGAGGCCTTCTAAAGGTATATTCTATTCTATTATTAGATGCTTGCACACTTTCTTTGGCCTGCAGATAATGCTTTCTGTTACTGATGTGAAATACCTTTTCTCCACCTTTTCTTTTTCTCTACATAATAAAATTTGTAAAAAAAAATTAGTCTTAAAGAAGTGCACACAAAGCACCCGAGTTTCAAGTTATTTTCTTTAATAATTATGTTTCTTGAAAAAATCAAGCACACTTTTTCTGTAGCACCTTGTAACTCAGAACTCAGCAGTATTCACTATCACTTTAATGGAAGTCAATGACTTTGTGGTTCTGTATTCTTTAATGGCTATTAATCAGCAGGCTCTTGCTGAACAGTGATTATTCAAGAGGTTTTATTGCCTTTGTGGGTTTAATTCCCATGTTTGAATAACTCAAAAAGTCACATTTCTCACCTAAGTAGCAACAAAAACCTCATCCAGAACTCAGAGTGTCTTATTTCACACCATTTCAAATTTAAAAAATAAATATCAGCTCCATTTGAATGTCATTAAAAACTGTACTGGGGATTGTGGTTATGGAAGAGGGCCATTGGAACATGACTTACTTTGCCAAAATCACTGCTTGGATACACAGAGGTTCAACATCTTCTGTGTAAGAGAAAAAGAGGCACAGAGATTGACTAATCCATTTGGTTGTGCTTGGCTTTAAAGAGATGTTTACAGTAAACATTTATTCCAGGCAGAAGTTAAACCTGCAGCCCCTCAGGCAGTGCCTCTATGACCCATTTTAGAATGGCCCTGCCAGTGTCAGATGCTGCCTGTGATGGTCAGGAGTTCACAAACAAAAAAACGTAATTTAAGATCTCTTTTATGACAGCTTGGTCTCCAGAACTGGATTCCTTGCCTTCCAAGTCACTTGTGCAGGTAGGAGTTGTCACTAGCCCTGACATTGGCCTACTGTACAAACTGACATTAGCTACTGTTGGGTTTGAATCAGAATGAATCCTGCTCAGAGAATCATGGACGTGTTTTGCCTCTCTCCTGTGTCATCTATCCTCACGGAATGGCCATTTTTATGTCAAGCTTCTTATTATCTTCCATTTTGCAATTGTAAGAGACCTTTTCCAGAAGAGAAGTTACAGGCTTGAACGACTCATTGAACATTGTCTGAGTCCCGTGGTTTGCCTGGGGCAGACCTTTAACACAAACACAAGCAGTAACACACAACAAAGATGATCAAGGAAGCATTGGTTGGATATATCTGAGCACTCTTGGAATTCCTCCTTCCAGCAATGATGTTCTAAGTAAGTGAAGTGAAGCAAAGAAAAATGNGGGCCGGCGCCGCGGGTGCAGTTGCGGGCAGCGCCCTCGAGGTGGAGCCCTCTCCCCGGGGCTGGGCGGGCGCTCCCGCCCGGCGGCGTGAGGCAGCCCTGGGCAGTGGCCGTGTGGTGGGCAGCGCCTTTAGGAGCGGAGCAAACTTCCAGAGCCTTCCGGCGAGGTGCTCCCGGCCGTGTCCCTTAGCCTCCGGGATGGCCCTGGCTCTGCGCTTCCCCCGGTGCCGGGGGATAAATGGGAACTCCGCCACCCGGCATCCGAGCTGCGAGCCAAAACCGGGGACGGGAATCTTACTTTGCGTCATCGATCCCGTGGCGGGGGACGCGACTTCGCCGCCCGCGGAAGGCGGGATGGGGATGGAGGCTCCGCACCCTGCGGGAGACCGCATTAAACAGACCCGGCCCGCGCCGGTGACCCCCTCTTTGTCCCCCTCCTTGCTCCCGCTCCCCCACCGCCACAGCCCAGCCTTTACTGGCTCCCTCTGCTCAGANNNNTCCTGGCTCCCTCTGCTCAGAAATCCCGCGGCTCGCGTTCGCCGGGCACCGCGCCCCGGGCGGAGCGGGAGGGCCGGGGAGGGCGGTGCCGACCGCGGGCGGGCGGGCCCGGAGCCGCGACCGGCTGGGGATTCACGTGGAGCCGCGCTGAGCCGTGCCAGCCCTGCCCTGCCCTGCCCTGTCCTGTCCTGCCCTGTCCTGCCCTGCCCCGCCCTGTCCTGCCCTGCCCTGCCCTG